>JARBWK010000001.1:7902727-8393955 GCA_030556195.1 Anolis apletophallus
TCACTTCCTGATATCTCACTCCCATTCTTAACTCTGAGTCATTTGTAAATCAGATGTTTGTAACTCAGAGATTGCTGTATAGACATTCACTGGAAGACCTAAAGCACATATCTAAACCAAATGCAGAAATAATCAAATCCAGAAGAGTCAAACCTGCAAATGTCGAAAGCTGACTGTACTTCACACACACATACAGATTGAAAGCACCTCCATTTAGATCTGCATTTCCAGAAAAGCATTATTTCTCTTTGTTGTATGCCATGAAGTTGTTTGTGACTTATGATTATCCTCTTTACATGTACTCTTGTCTAGCCAGTGGTCACTCATACTATATATGTGCATTTCATTTTTCCTGCCTAAATTCAGTAACATACATGAATCCTTCTTGAAATATGTTTTGTTAGTTTTGGCCCAGATCCCCAACTTGTCCATGTCATTTTGAATCTTAGCCTTGTCCTCTTTTATTTTGCTAGTTTAATAACTTTCATCAGGAACATAACACCCTGCTATAAACCTAGCAACCAGATTTTTCACCACCTGAGCAAGAGTGAAAAGTTAAACCTTTTTTTCCTATCTAGTGCTCCACTATTTCAACAAGAAGCCTGTGGGGATATCTACTAGGCATGGTTTAGAACCCAAAAATAGGAAATCGAAAATCTAATTGGGGGGGGGGGGTTGATTAGTAATAGGAAGACTTAAAAAAAATTCCAAATATATGTAAAATTAAACTTAATTAATAACGAAATTCGTTAGTAGTTCGTATCTCAGCGCATGCGCATTCAGATGGTTTTGGCCTACAACTCCCAGAAATCCTAACAGCTGGTAAATTGGCTGGGATTTCTGGGAGTTGTAGGCCAAAACATGAATAAATCACACTGAATTCTAGATGGGACTCTCCAAATAGGAAGGAGGGAGCAAAGGAGGGAGGGAGGGGGGTATTCTATTCTTGGAAGCAGCAAAAGAAAAGGAGGAGGAGGCCCCCTGGCTCCTCGCTGCCTCTCTCACACCCCGATCCCGAGGAGCGAGGGCCCAAGTTTGCCCAGGCTGGTCATATACCTACATTCCATGCACATGCAATAATACAGCAGTAATAACAATGGGTATAAGAAGAGGTAGAATTCAAACCGAAGTATTCTGACTGGTCCCTGCCTCATGCGGTGCAAACGGGCTCTTCTCTTACTACCCGGGAAAAGCCAGCGTTTTCTGCTTGGGTGCACACACATACATATTCTTTGGGGATTTGCTGCAGAATCTTCTCTATGAGCCCGGATTCTGCAGCAAATCCACCCCCCAAGAATATGTATGTGTGTGCTCCCAAGCAGCAAACGCTGGCTTTTCCCGGCTAATTTCCCGGGCTAATAAGAGAAGAGCCCGTTTGCACCACATGAGGAGAGACCAGTCAGAATACTGGTTTGAATTTTACCTCTTGTTATTGTTATTACTGCTGAATTATTGCATGTGCATGGAATGTAGGTATGACCAGTTGGATTACTTATAATATTAGGCACTTACAGTAGCATTCATTCTATTATACATTAGGTTGGTTTCTCACCCCAATACTCTTTGATGCTTTAGATCCTGGCAGGGCAGGAGAGGCAGGGAAGCCTGGAAAAATGTAAACAGAGAGGTTTACTCAGAAGTAAATCCACAAAGGAGGGCCCTTCATCCAAAGTGCCCTCCTTTGCAGATTTACCGGGGCTTCCAGCCGAAAGAAGGAGCAAGTTTAGGGCTTGCCTTGTCATAATACTTATTGGCAAGGGAGGCGGGAGGGTGGTGAGAGAGAAGGAGGCTGCCCCCCCCCTTACGACCTAATAACAACACTTAAGAAAATCCTGGCCCCCCAAGTTCAAAAAAGAAAGTCCACTTCCTGGTTGGCGTTCCAGGTGCGGAAATACTCAAAAGTAGCATTTCTTATGAATTTCTTACGAAACGAATCATTTTCATAACTTTTTTCTCATGCCTAATATCTACACTGCCAAATAATGCATTTGCCACACAACACATGTGGGCTAATGCAATTTAACCCAGGGTATACCACTTAATGCAACTGTCCTCAGGGTTAAAAACAAACACACAAACATCAGGGTAGATCTGAATCCTACTCCAGTGTTCAGATCTTCCACCCTGTTTGGCAGTGGGGACAGCCATCCTGACTCTTTATGTCATAGCTAGCACTCTGAATTGTGCCCAGAAACAGACAGGAGCTGTTGCAACAGGGGGTTGTCTGCTCCCTGTAGCAGTCCCAGTTAGCAACCTGGCTGCAGCTTTTTGGACCAGCTGGACTTTCCAATCACTCTTCAGAGGCAGTGCATTACAGTAGTCCAGATGGGATGTAACTGAGGCATGCACCAACATGGCCAGATTTGGCTTTTCAAGGAATGAGTGCAGTTGGTTTACAAATTTTAACTGTGCAAAGGCCCTCCTGGCCACAGCCAACACCTGGGCCTCCAGGTTCAGCACTGAATCGAGGAGGACCCTCAAACTGCGGATCTGTGTCTTTAGGGGGAGGGTGGCCCCACCCAGCAGAGGCTGAATCCCTATTCCCTGGTCTGCCTTCCGACTGATCAGAAACACCTCTGTCTTGTCTGGATTAAGTTTTAATGTGTTTGCCCTCATCCAGTCCTTTACTGATGACGGGCACTGGTTTTGGGTCAGGACAGCTTCCTTGGCATTAGGTGAAAAGGAGTAGTAGAGTTGGGTGTCATCTGCATATAGGTGCACCATACTCCAAAACTCCAGATGACCTCTTCCAGTGGTTTCATGTATATGTTAAATAGCATGGGGGACAAAATGGAACCATGAGGAACAATGGACAGGGGTTCAAGGAGGAGTCTCACAACACAGCCTTCTGGGTATGGCCCTCCAAGAAGGACTGGAGCCACTGCATGAAAGTACTTCCCAGTCCTATCCCTGAGAGACAACCCAGAAAGATACCATGGTTTTTGGTATCGAAAGCTGCTGAGAGGTACAAGAGAATCAACAGGGATGCACTCCCCCTGTCTAGCTCTCTGCATAGATCATCCACAAAGGTAACCAGATTGAAATGGATTGAGATAATCCATTTCATTCAAAAATCCCTGGAATTGGGAGGGCACTACACACTCCAGAATCTTTCTCAGAAAAGGAAGGTTGGACACTGGCCGATAATTGTCCATTATGGAGGAGATGGCTTTTTAACAAAGGTCTCACAACTGCCCTCTTTTACAAGTTGGAACTCTCCCTTTTTCCAAGGAGGCATTGACTATCACCTTCACCATTCTGCCAGTCCCCCTCTGGCTTGTTTGATCTGCCAGGGAGGGCAAGGATCTAGAATACATGTGACAGCTTTCACCTCTCCAAGAATCCTGTCGAAATCCTCAGGCTGCGCAAATTGAAAAGTGTATATCAACATTGGACAAGCAGTCCTCTGCACCAAGAGCTGAGGTCAGAGGCAGTCCATAACAAGCACATGCTGCCTCCCTCTTCCAAGCGACTGTCTGTTTGTCTTTCTGGCTCTTCTGGTGGTGCTGTTGAGGCCTCAGCAGGGGTGCTCATTTTGTCCCCAATCTGAAAGCAAGCAGGTGCTGGCAATCCAGAGCTTGCCTTCAGTCAGGGCCTCCGTTTGAAAAAAGCCAGTCCTCTGCACCAGGAGCTGAGGTCAGAGGCAGCTCACAATGAGCAAATGTTGCTTCCTCCTTCCAAAGCTCTTCTGACTTTTCTGGATGGTGCCATCCTAAGGACATTCCCCCCTTTGTTCTCCTATAATTGTCACTTAAGTCATTTTTATTCCAACAGTTTTTGGGGAGTGAAGCTGGCTCTTCACTGTACAATTAATGCAATTTGACACCATTCTAGTTGCCAATGTTCAATGCTATGGAATTGTAGTTAAGTGATGCACCAGCAGTATTTGGCAGAGAAGGCTAGAGACTTTCTAAGGGAGCAATTCCCTTAAAATTGAGCCATAGCAGCTAAAGTGGTGTCAAACCTCATTAACTCTAGGTTGTAGATGCACCTTTAGCGTTTTAGAAGAAAGGGGTTTTTATTAACTTATTTTAATTGCCTTACAATGGTATGTTATTAAAGGTTTTTAAATCTGTAGCTAGTTTAGTTATACTGTAAAAATAATTTTGCATGTTGTTAGCCATATATGGAAAAAGAAAGTGGAAAGGGGAGGGTGTAGAAATGTGGTGACATTCTTAAGAGTCATTGGTTTTTATTTTCCCACAAGCTTCCATAAACCCATTTCTTCACATGCCACTCATTACTGCAACCGAAGCAATGAGTTTATAATATCCACAAAAGCTATTGTGAAACTAAAAACCAGTTAACCTTAAAGGTGCTGCTACATTTCTTTTTTATTTCCCCTTCTTTCTTCCTTTTTATGTTGCAAGAACTAACACCACTACTTCTTTGATAGTGACCTGTAGCTATAACTGTACCTACTCAGTTTTATAAGCGACTTTGAGGCTCAATTTTGAGAAGAATGCAGATGATAAATAAATGCAACTCTTGGTTACTTTAACAAAATTAATAGGCATATGGACCATTAATGTTAGGATAACACATTAATTCATTGTAATCACAAAGTCTTTTATTACTAACAAATTAGTTTTGGAATGAATGCCGGTGTATTAACTTTAACACCCATATTTGCTAAGTCTAGCTTTAGAGAATACATAGATTTGGGCTTGAAGGTTTTGGAAACCATTTCTTGAACCATTTCATACAGCAAAATGTTTTGTGCCAGTCATTTAGCACTAAGAAAGAAACTTCATTTCTCTCTCTCACTATTTAGCCCGTGCAGGCCCAAAAGGCTCCACCAGAAGGTTGGATTTCAGGTAATCTTTCTTCACTCATCATAGACAGACATTATATTTTGGTCACAGACTCTCTTACAGAACTCTGAGAATGATCAACAGCACCGAAGGGGGGTGGGTTGCTGCCCTGGCTACCTTGCATTTCCTCCATCTTCAGCAATACTGCCATAAGTTAATTGGCACTAATTCATTTGTTCACAGTTGTATCTGAAATGTTGCTCATAAACAGCAGACATGGTTCCCTGATTGCAGATATGTAATTAATTCAAGAAAAGGCTGCTATAAAATAACAATCCAATACAGCCTCAGCAGGTGTCAGTGTAGTCAGGAGAACATATCACAGTAGGAGGAACACACGGAATGTCAGCAGTACTCCAGGATTTGTAAATACTTTAGTTGGAGGAGGGGGGAAAGCAAGAAAAATAAATTCTCTTAGAGGTAGTTAAGGGGAAACCTAGGCTGGTGTGGTTGCATTGATTTCAGCAACACTGCATAAACCTGTGGTTGAGTGAAGTGACCCTTCTTTCTAGTTGCATTGAGTGTAATTCAAGTCCTGCATTAACTTAACAGTTTAGTACAAAATGAGCTGATGGTGAGATTAATGTTAGGAACAACAGTTGGTTCAGGGTGTATGTGTGAGCATTAGGTGACATTTTTATGCGTGACTTGTTCTGAACTCATTGTGATGTGTGTTTTGGAGGGTTTTTTTTAAAAAAAAGAGAGAGAGAAGCTAATTTAGATTCGATCAGGGAGTCATTCCTACGGCTGCACTCACATTTAGATGGCCTTGCATTGATCTGGCCACTGCAGTGCACCCTTGGGGGCTCTGAAGCACATGCAAAGCTCCAGGTAAGCAGGGATGGGATTTTGCTTTCAGTGAGCTGAGGCATCTGTTGAGTCTACAGTGAGAATTGCCTGCTGTACATACAAAATTGTTTTGTGAAACTTGACTTACAAGAGGCTATATGTGTTCATTGGAACTTTCCCAACCATGCAGCTACAGAGTAGTGTGGTAATGCAGGCGTTTTGTGTGGACACTTGTGATTGTGTTATCTTTCTCCAATAGGTGCTTCTAAGAAACTCAGATCCATGCCTACAGACTGTTAACTCACCATTCAGTTTCTGCAGTGACTCCACACAACTCATGGGTTGGATGCACAGCATACTCATTGCAACTACAGGGAGTTACTCTGAGTTTCCAGATAACTCAGGAGCAATCTTGCAGTGTTTGAGATGTGAACCACTGGACTGGGCTGCATCCACACCATAACAATCCAAACGCTGCCTTGCTACAAGAAAACAGATCTCTTCCAGAAGAGAATTGGCAGCATCACATTTCTGATTAGGTCATACCAGCTGCTGAGCGAAATGACCAGAAATGTGATATTACCATCAAGTTCTCCTTGGGAGAGATCTGCTTGCTGGTGGCAGGGGTCCTGATACACCCTCAAACATACCAATTATTTGAACAGAGAAAGGGCTTCCAGGGTTGCACTGGAGCAGGACAGGAGCCCTTTAAACTGACATTTTCTGGAGAGTTTAGGCACAGTCCTAGATGGCTATACATTTTGATGCAAAAGTGATCACCAGGTTACTCCTAACATATGTACCCCATTACAGAATTATAAAGCAGAAGAACATACCACATGGTACTATGTCATTACCGAAGAAGGAGAACAAATGTTGACAGTACTATTGCTGGTTTTCTATTGCAGAGAAGGAGGGTATAAAGGTTAATAAGGCAGTGGCTTATTTTTTGTACCTCACTGCGTCTTTCAGATGTAATTTCCAGCATCCACCTATGGCGAAATGTACAAACACTGTCAGATAAGCTTACCCAGACATACATACACTGGTAAGTGCCCTCAACAAGCAGGAAGACTCTTTCCTGTCATGCTATTCTCCTGTAGCAGTGCCACTGTAAAGAGCTCCTACAAATATTAGGCATACCAGATAGGATCTCTATGGCAAGGATGGACAGTTGGACACATGTGGCTTTGAGTCTGTTTTGGTGGCTGTTGAAACCTCCAATCTCCCCAAACTGCCCTTTCTTTGTTCAAAAAAGGGATTGGTTATTTTCCCCAAATATGGGAGTCTAGGCATGAGAAAAAAGTTATGAAAATGAAAAGAAATCGGAAGGGATTCGTATGTATGGGACTTTCAAGTTTATACGATTCGCAGGGCCAATCCCGGAAGTGGACTTTCATTTTTGCACTCTCTGGGCCCAAAATTTCGTTAGATTAGTAAATATTTTGGATGCCCACCCAACAGGAAAATTTCCCCCTCCAAAATAGCTTTGCAGGCATAACTCACAGTCAAATCGGGGCCTTTCCATGCTTGGAGCCTAATTAGAGTGAAAGGCCTCTTCCAGGAAGTGAAAAAGGAGCCGGAACCATAGAGAGATCCAGATTGGGACTCCTAGAGGGGCTGGAGGACTGACGAAAAAAGCGATTTAAACACCCAGGAAGGGGGTTTAGATAGAAGGACAGAGCAGAAGGACATAAAAACTGCTGAGAGAAGGGCAGCAGGAGTGAAAAGAGCACGGAGAGGAGAAGGAAGAGTTCAGAATCAAGAAAAGCCATAGAGTTCAAACGGAGGTCCTAGACTGCTATGGTAAAACTGAATGGGAAAAAGCTGGAGTGAGGAGAACTCTACAGATTAGCAAGGCCTGCACCAGAGGTGGGCATTGGCAACTATTTTATTTAATAATATTAATAATAATATATTAATGCATTATTTCTCCCTGCAAAGAAACCCTGTCCTTTAATAATATTAATAATAATGTTAATAATAATATATTAATGCAGTATATGTCCCTGCAAAGAAACCCTGTCCTTCAATAATATTAATAATAATATTAATAATAATATATTAATGCATTATATCTCCCTGCAAGGAAACCAAGGGAAATGTTGCCCCTTGATTTGCCTGTGCTTAAAACAGTGTCAGTCCTGTTTCCCTGCTTTGGCTACTTTAGAACTACTAACGAATTTCGTTAGTAATTAAGTTACATTTTAGAAATTTTTCAAATTTTTTTGTAAGTCTTTCTATTACTAATCACCCCCCATTTGATCGTCGATTCTCTATTTTTGGGTTCGAAACCATGCCTATGGGAGTCACAGGGACAAGGGGAGGTCACAAACATCTGGTTTAAATGAAAAAATGTATCTTTTCCAAAATGAAACGTAAACTACTTCTTGTTCATTACTGTTCCAGTGTTGACTGCAAGCAGACTTGGTTGCTGGTGGTGCAGTGGCACTTCTTGATAGAGCACCATGGGTGTGTTTTTCTGGGTTGGCTGCCAAAACAAGGGCAGAATGACAGGCTGTGATTCTTCACTTGCTCAGCATCCAATCTATCCAATTCACATATTCAGCAACGGAGCTATTCACAAGATTGGAGGGAACAAGAATAAGGTCTATGACAAATATCAGAAAAGAGCATTTTCTTTTTTATGGTGTCTTAACTGGAGCAAATGCAAGATTGCACCCATTTTAACACTGTCTGATGCAGCAGAGATGTGAGACAGATATGGCAGGCAATTGTTGTGCTCAGATGGATTTTATCTGCCATAAAAAATACAGCTACCCTTTTTGAATCACCAACATAAAACTCTGAAAGACAAGTTGGGAGGGGGAACGGATGTGCATCTGACACTGTAAAAAATAAAAATGTAAAAATCCACATCTAAGAGAGATGTTGCTGTAAGAAAAACCTAACATCTCTTGCAAGGCTTTAATGAATGGCTTTCCAATTTTGCTCAACAGTAATTATATGGTATGTATTTCCAGAAGCATTGCTCTCAGGAAGGGAGTGGGGAATTTGCGCACTGGTGCATTTACATTTATGAATTAAGAATAGGTCAAACATAATACTCATGTAATATTCTGCACCAGATTTCTGACTTTCTGTATTTACTAAGGATGTGTTCCAAAAGCCAGCACACAAAAGTACTGAAAATTAAAAATAGATGAAAGATCCACAGGAATAAATTCCTTAGGAAGAAGATGGATATTCACTCTCAGCTCATTCAGAAGATGCTGGCTGCTATTGATGTAGACAGAGATGTACTGTTAGATCTCTCTCCTAATATTGGGGGAACAAGTCCTGATCTCTCCTAAATGTCATTCAGACACTCACCAGTTAGTGCAACACTGGAGAATTTCCATGCCTTCATTCTTTCCCAACAGAGTTTGCCTCATATCTTGGTTTGGTCCTGCGAACTGCTACTGAGCAAGGATGATATTCTGAGTAAGTAAAGCTCAGAAATTTCCTTTATTTGTTCTGTGTAAGTCAGAAGCAATGATGGATGACAGCCAAGATAACTACTTACCCCCACTCTCAGGTATTGTTCTTATCCAGTTCCATGCTAGTCAACCAAAACCATGTGTTCAATTTGCCGTTGGTTAATTGATATTATTTTATTAAAGAAAGAACACATGATTTGATGGTATGTACTTGAATGAAAGTGGGCATGGTGCCACAAAGTGTGTTGTTGGAATCAGACTCAAAGTCTCTCTTACAATCATGATCTCAATTTTCCCTTATGCACAGAGCTGGATGTGTTCTGCAAAAGGTTTCTGCTGCAATTTAAAAGCAGGTCTTTGGTCTCTTTAAGAGTTGTTGAAAGTTTTATGTTACAAAATTATATTTGTACCTTTAAGTGTTCTCAGTGCTGTTAATTTTGGTTGTAACAAGTTACAGCAGAGGTGCTCAACAATTAGATTCCTGAGGAAAGGTGGGGGTCTAATTGTTATGTCCTTAAATACTCCTTTCCATTTTGTATCCTTCCTTTGTGGCTCCTTTTGAGGCTTCCTGTGTGGATGTTTTTCCTTTGTGGAGTTTTATTTGTGACTCTCCTGTATGGATATTTTATTTTACTTACAATAAAGTAAGTTGACTTTTTGGTATGGAGTTTTTCTCAATGACCACATTACTTCTGGGCTAAGCTGAAGCTGCTGCATTTTGTTTTACTCTGCTAGATTAGGTTTGTGTTTTATACTTTGGAAAACCTAACCCATAATCCCTGACAAGAGTTATACAAAAAAAGCATATTTCAGCAGTTGCAACTGAAGTGGATAAAACTTTTATATATTTAATATTTAAAAGCCCTGCCCTCTTCGTTATATCCCTGTCATCATTGACATTATTTATTTTTTCCTATACTATGAAAATAGTATAGATGTAGGCCCCCTGCTGGAACTGTGGGTTAAGCCGCTGAGCTGCTGAACTTGCTGACCCTCTGCACACACTTTTTCTAGTTTGTATACACCTTGCAAGCATTTCCTGAATGTAAACTATTTCTGTGAGAATTAAAGAGCTTGATTTCTCTGTAATACCTGTACTTTGAGATGAAGTATTTAAGTTGCAAAATGGATGCTGCAGTATTGAACAATGGGCATTATAGTTTTGGAAGGCTGAATCAAGTTCATTATACTTGACAAAATGACTTGAATTATTGTGTGTATGAATAAGTGTACTGGGGATGGGGGATGGGAGACTATAATAAAGCTTATACCAAATAAGAAATATTAAATAAATACACGGAGCCCCTGGTGGTGCAGTGAGTTAAACTGCTGAGCTGCTGAACTTGCTGACTGAAAGGTCACTGGTTCAAATCCGGGGAGCAGGGTGAACTCCCACTGTTAGCCCCAGCTTCTGCCAACCTAGCAGTTCAAAAACATGCAAATGTTAGTAGATCAATAGATACCACTCCAGCAGGAAGGTAACGGCCCTCCATGCAGTTATGCCAGCCACATGGCCTTGGAGGTGTCTACAGACAATGTCAGCTCTTCATCTTCATCACAGTTCATAGCCAAATTTCTATTATAGATTTATAAAATATAGAAGTCAAGAGCAAATTCATGACAAAGAAAGTGATGCTGAATAGAATGCAGGGAGAGAATGGGCTTTGAAGAGAGGACTTTCTGACAGCCACGCCATTCCCTGTTAAAAATGGCAGACTACTCGTACTTATTGATATCTGCCCACCTTTCTGGCCACCAACCTCGCTGTTATGAAAATATGAATGGGGTATGTTGCTTCTGGTGAGAAAGAATAGTCCGGCATAAATAAGATTCCTAATCCAAAAGCATGCCTGAAAACTTGGGGAGTCCAAAATTATTTGCCCACATGAAACACTGAGTTTATATGGACCATAGAGGAATTAAAAGTACTAGCTAAAGTAATTGGGTTCTTGTGATGAGTTTTTGTCCCCCTGCTGGATTATTCAAGAATTTTATCTATTTTGATTAAACAAGTGACATGTTCTAGTTATTTAAAAAGTTACTTTAGCATGAAGCCTTGCTATTGGACTACAACCCCCAGCATTCCTTGTGATGAGTTATGATGACTAGGGCCCCTTCCACACAGCTGAATAATATCCCACATTATCTACTTTGAGCTGGGATATATGGCCGTGTGGACTCAGATATTCCAGTTCAAAGCAGATATCGTGTTATTCTGCCTTGATATTCTGGGTTATATGGCAGCATGGAAGGGCCCTAAGACTTCTAGGATTACCAGTTTAACAATTTTCAGAACACTACACGATCCCTTCCTTTAAAGGAAGTTCTTAGGGAATCTAATTGCACATATTGTTCGACATCATGGCGTCAGGTCAGCGTTCTTCAATCTGGCACTTTCCAATTGTGTTAGAAAACTAATATGAACATTCTCAGGCAGAGACAGGATTCTTGGTGTGGAAAATGCCAGGTTTGGGAGAGCAATGAAGGGGCCTTCCAGACAGGCCCTATATCCCAGGATCTGTTACCAGGTTTTCTGTTTATCCCAGATTATCTGGCAGTGTGAACTCAGTGAATCCAATTTAAAGCAGAAAAGCTGGGATCAGATCCTGGAATAGATGACCTGTCTGGAAGGACCCTTAAACTCCCACAAGAAGTTTACAGTCAGAGATGTGGAGCTGAGATTTGTATTTTATAGTTTTTCACTGTTAATTTTATATGTTTTATATGACTGTTTTTATCTTGTGATATATTGTATATGGGCAATTGTTGCTGCTTGTTCACTGTCTCAAGTCGCCTTCGGGCTGAGAGAGGCAGCATAGAAGCATGGCAAATAAATAAATAAAAATAATGTCAATCAAAGTATGATAGTACTCTGTTCAACGTGTATCCCAGGATTTCCAATGTTATCTTTAATGATTAACATAATAGCAATTCAATGTGTTAAATGTTTTACCATTTAATGTAAATGTGAATGGATTAGATTTTTGAGCTCCCTAAATGCTAAAGAAACATGTTAAGCCTTCCATTATGATTTACTTTTGAGACATAGCCAAGTGTTGCAGTGACATCACCAGCCTTCAGTCTAAGAAAGAGAGCAATCCTAATTGTAGACAAATCATGAAACATGTCTCTCCCTCTCCCCCTCCCCTTAAGTTATTTTCTTATCACAACCCTCTGTTCCCACATGCCACAAACCCACACAAGATGATGTTGTGGGAACATCTAAGAATGAACATATTACACCCATATTAAAGTCATTCCACTGGCTTCCAATTAGTTTCCAAGCAAAGTACAAAGTGTTGGTTTTGACCTTTAAAGCCATATAATGTTTGAGTCCAAGTTACATGATTGTCTTCTCTCATACAATCTGCCCCTTTGGACACTGAGGTGCTCTGGTGGGCAGCTACTCTATCCAGCAGAACTCAACTGACAACCATCACCCAGAGGACCTTTTCATCATCTGCCCCAATATGACCTTCTGGAAGAGATTTAACAGCAGAACTTAAGACACAACTGAAAACCTATATTTTCCGGCAGACCTACTCAGTCAATTTTAACTTGTGAATTTTAACCTGCATTTTAGCTGTATGCATCTTGTTATATGTATTTTAATAGTGTGTCTTTTCTCTCTGTTTTAATCATGTTGTATCCCACCTCGAGCCGCAAGGAGGAGTAAAATAATAATGATAATACTAGCATTAATCTTAGAATAATAGAATTATAGAGTTGGAAGAGACCTTGTGGGCCATCCAGTCCAACCCCCTACCAAGAAGCAGGGGGTTGGATCATCATCATCATCATCAGTGCAAAGTGACTATGCTAGGTTTCAGGGCTGAAAGTATGCCCCTGATAACTTCCACTAAGAAGTTTAGGAAATCTTCAACCATATATCCCTTCTCTAAATTTTCAAATCATTCTGGAAATATGGGAATCATCGCAACATATGGTGCCTATGGGTGAGCACACTATGTCTTACATTTTTGCCCAGCCCATTCCATTTATGCTGACATTGGCCTTAGATACAACCCAAACAGGAACATATTGAGTCTATATAATTACAGCGAGTCCTTTGATATATTTCTCAGATGTCTCCCATTTCAAATCTGTTTACAAAAACCGATGTTACATATATTTACACTGAAGGGGAAAAATAGCACAGCAGTGTGCACTCTCAGAAGAGCTTTCCAGATGTGCTCTCCCACCTAGGCAATGTGGTTTCCCCCCCTGAGCTGCTCAACTAAATATGTTAATCAACCCAAATGTGCAAAAGTTTAAGACCGCCTGCTGGCTTTTATGCTGAGACTAACCACTGATAGGTTATAAGGAAACAGGAAGAAACAAACCAATCAAGCTGGTTTAGCACCACAAATCAGTGGACAATCTAACATTTACCCACCCAAAACAGATTATGTTCAGCACAGCCACTGAAGACAGCCACCCGTCAGTTCAATTAGCATTTAAATGTATGAAAGTTTAAGACTGCTTGCTGGCTTTTGTCCTGAAATTAACTGGCAGGTATAAGGGAATGGGAGAATCTCTATGTAATTCCTCAGTTATGGCAGTCTTGTCAAAAGGCCTGTTGGCTTACCAAACGATTCTGCAGATGCTTCATTTTAGAAGTAGTTCACAGATAAGATTCAAATTTTATTGTTGTTGAAACTTTCTTATCAACTTTTATTTTTTGCCCAAATTGAGATTGATTGCAAGTACCTCTGGTCTAACTTGATTTATTAATTGCCTGTGACTTTGAGGAAGAGATGAAAACTCAAGTTGTTCACATTCATTGAGGTTAGGAGCATATGGCCCCTATATTCTTTGAACCATAGCTTCAAAGTCACAATAGTGACTTTTGAATGATGCTGTGCAATGCTAAGTGCTTCTGTCCATGGTTCGGCAGCTTCAAATGTGTTCTACACACACCTCATGTAGTAAGGTCCTTAGACATATTATCTCTACCTGCTAAACCAGGGGTTCCCAATCTTTGGGCCTCCAGGTGTTTTGGAGTTCTGCTCCCACAGTTCCCAACAGCTGGTAAACTGGCTGGGATTTCTCCAGAACATCTGGAGGCCCACAGGTTGGGAACCACTGTGCTAAACTCAGGCCCCTTAAACACAGCTGAATAAAATCCCACATGTACCGCTTTGAACTGAAATATATGCCAGTGTGGACTCAGCTAACCCAGTTCCAAACAGATATTGTGGGATTTTCTGCCTTGATATTCTTGGTTATATAGCTGTGTGGAAGGCCCTGGTATGGGATTTTTAGGTAGCGATAAGTTACTATCCTGTTTTCTAGGAGTTATCAGCACTGAAATCACTGATATTTACTCTCACACACATGCACACCCCCACACATGAGTGTGTCTAAGCTTTGTTGTTCAGGTATTCTGCTTAAGTTGGATCATGGTGTTTATTGTGTTGAGAAGCTGTTTAGTTTTTTCTTTGCCTCAGGTTAAATAATATCTTTATCTGGCCTTGTGTGGTGATGATGCCAGCAACTTCATCCTATAACTTTGATCCAGTCACAAAATCTTTTTTAAAATGCATTTCTTTATTGTTCCCCTTTCTTGCTACATGTGCCATTCCCTGTTTTTTCAATGCCTTGGGGTACTAATAACTGACTGATTTGGGTTAATCTGGATCCCGCAAGTCTATCATCATCATTTTAAACAGGATGCATTTTGAGGCGCACCCCAGAAATACTTTATTAGCATACACTGGAGTATTGTATAAAACTGGAAAACTTCCATAAAACTCATTTATTCACTTATCTTGCCACTCGTTCCCACTTGGATTCATAATTCTGAATACACTGTAAAATTCTGACTTCAAGTAGAAATGCCAAGGGACCTATTTCCTAGAGCATCTATATCTTTATCTCCTGTTCCCTCAAATGTTGTAACACTGTCTGCTTTGATGCCATAGGCAGGAGCTAAAACTCACCTGAGTGAATAGAATATTGAATTGCCTGAATCGTTTTATTTACTTAATATTTCTTCAAAGTCAGCAGCTGCACCCATTAGTGATTTACTAGAAGAGGCTGGATTTGGGCATGGGAAAGATGAATCATAGTTTAGAGAATGAAGCCTGAGATGCACATGTCCCACCAGTGGCAAGAATTTGACGTCTTTTTGGGACATCTGTGCCATCTCTGAAATGTTTCCTATGTTGTGTGATGAGTCACGCAAAGGCAATTTTAAAGCTATCTGCAAAATAGTATGGATGGTATAATTACAGGAGAGAAAGAGGACAAATAAGTTGCCTTTGTTTATAAAAAGCAGAGCACTTGAACTTCACCTACAGTGGTACAGATATAGGCAACCGAAAGAAAGATTTACACTAGATGGTAAAAACAATTTAAAATTTGAAAACGAATTATGTACTATTGGAAAAATATATGAAGTATTACTGCAGATGGAAATAGAACCAGAAATGATAAAGAAATACATGGTTAAATGGGCACAAAATGTTGGATACAACAAAGAATTAGATACATGGGGGAAATGTGGATTATTGTCTTAAAGAACATTCCCTCCTCATTATGATGTGCCAGGAACTCTGAGTGTAGGTGCCTGAGCATGCCATCAGGCCCCTCAGGGAAGTTTAAGGGCAAAATGGGGGGCTGGGAGGGGAGAGTGGGAGTGCCATCCTGTTCCTTCAAACTCCAGGAACCAGAAGAACCGGGATCACTATGAGGAGTCAATTCCCCAAGTCCCAACACCTCAACAGATTTGGACATTTCAGAAAGGTTGAGGTGTCGAATTAATCCAGAGTAAACTGGGAAATGAATGTGGACACCGCAAGTAAATTCATAACCCATTGCGGGATTTGGAGCCTGTGTAGAACAGCCCTCATAACACCTATTTCTATTTTTGTCTCTCTCCATCAGACATCTGGTTTTTTGATCTTGAACTCTGGCACCCAGAACTGGACCCAGATTTGACTTTTATATGGAGAACACTAACATCAATTAAGTAAGTGACCCCCCCCCCCCCCACAGCCAGGCTGGATCTACACTGTCCTATAACCCAAGATCTGATCCTGGATTATCTGGCAGTGGAGACTCATATAATCCAGTTCAAAGTAGATAATCTGGGATTAGTTCCTGGGATATAGACCAGTGTATATCCAGCCTCAGTCCTAGAAGTCATGACCTGAATCCTACAGATAGTTATAACTAAAGGAGAAGGTGGAATCAACAAATTTTATTCATCATTCCAAGGTGTTGACTAAGGGTACTTCCAGACAGCGCCAAAATGTGCATTTTAAAAGTGAGGCAGAACATCCCGGGACCTAACAACAGGTCCACACACAGACCTGTCAGACCCAGGAAATAGTCCTCTGCTGTCCTCACATTTCCCTTTGAAGTGGATCAAGATGGAGGGTGCGTGGGGAACATCCAGCGGAAGGGTTTTTCTAAAATACACTCAGTTATGCACTGGACCTCATATGTGCACATGCCAATATCTTAATGTAAACACAAGCTGATTTCTTCCCTTTCTCTTCACCCAATTGTTAATTTAAGCTCTCTTAAATATTCTAAAGTGTAAAATAAAGAGTTTCAGAGAGTTCTAATTGCTTTCCACTTGTGTTTCCCTTGAGCCGCCTGTGTGTCCGTGGCTCCATGTTTTGATAACCTGATCAGCTGATTAGCTGTTTCAAGTTTTTAAAGTGTGTACATGTGCTGGAGCAGTCCACACTGGAGGAAGGGAAGGGAAGTGCATGTTTTGCATGACTGCAGGGATATACAGTTTCACGAAGATGTGCATTTTTCAGACATAATTGGGTTTTAAGCACATGTTCTTTTCAGGTGTTAATCTGATTTTGCCTGCACTTTGGCTAAACATTGTTTAGCCACCCCCACCCACCACTTTTAACCTGGTTACTTTCAGGTTTTTAGCCATGTATAGAAGGGTCCTTAGCATTCAACAATTGATTCAATTGGTCTACTTTAGTGAGAACTCGCAATGGAATTCTATTAAGCATTCAATGAAGCTACTTTAGGATGAAATCTGTCTGCATGAAACACAGTGGGGCAGAGATGATAGAGCTATAACATTAAGTAAGCCCACATGCTTTGTATATTCTAGTGGTTCATTACGAGCATTAAGAAGTTCCTTCAACCAAAATAGCAATAAATTGAAATGAAATGAATAGCTTATAGTTGTTTAGAGAACTATTCAATGGAGAGGGTGTTGTGTGCTTGATATTTTTACTTGCTGAGGGTTTTGTTGATATCTTATTCTGGTAGTTTGTTAGGAGAAACAGAAAAAGAGCAGTTTTTGGGATTGTATGTCTTATACTGTTAGCCCCAGCATCAGTTCTATGAACCTCAAGGTGCACTAAAAGCTTGGTTAGTTTCCATGAAAATAAGGCCTTAAAATATGCAGCATGTTGTTTTAAAGCTGGTTTCTTTTGTTCTTCCTGAGATAATTAATTATTGACACATTTGGCAGCTGAATACAACACAACACATAACAGCACATCATGATAACTTGAGAACATATTCTACTTAGGAAAGAGAGAACTCTGGGGCACATCAAAAATTCACAGTTAGGAACTTTTCAGTAAAAGCAGAAAAATCTGGCTGCAAAGAGAAATCAGTTGTCTGCTGTCAGCCTTATCATCTGCTAGTTTCCATAAATATGGAGAATAACTTTAACAACCAGATTCACAAGAAGAATAAGATAATCATCAGTTGAGAGGAGGAAGAACAACATGGAGGTACTGAGTGGTCTTAAAAACTGAGTAGGCTGGAATGAGATAACAAATAAACAAGAGAAAATACTTCTGATTCCCAAGAGGTTCAACAGATCTGTAATGATGAATTTCATCTAGATTCAAGGCAAACAAACACTGAATGTTTCAAATCTAACATGAATTGATGCCGGCAGAATAGAAGCCTTTAAGCAAAACTTTGCGGCAACAACTTGCATGTACTTTGGATTTGCTCTGAAAACAAAAACTTATTCCACTGTGTGTGTGACCATATGTATGTGTCTCTGTGCATTTGTTCTTTGACATAGCAAGAATCCAGTCACCCCCTTTCTCCAAGGTTCTCTTTTATCATGCTTACTGGGGGATTCTGAGAGTTGTAACACAACAACAACAATTTATTCCCATTATTAGTTAAACATGGCCTCCAGGTCAATGCCTCCATCCTAATGTATTCTAGTGGTTCCAAAGTAACATTGGAGCCACAGACAAATTAGAGGCATATTAGATTCTTTATCTAATCTCACACTTATCTCATCTAATATGGACCTCATCACACTAGAGCAGTGTTTCCCAACCAGTGTGCCACGGCACACTAGTGTGCCATGAGTGATCATCAGGTGTGCCGTGGGAAATTGGCACTCTTCCCCCCTCCTAGAAGCTCTTTGTCCCTCTTTCTCTCCCCAAACATCCTCCCCGAGGCAAAGGAAGGGCTCCGCTGAATGCCAGGGCCAGGGCCACCTTAAGGAAGCCTTCAGGAGCCTCGACTCAGCATGGCTCCAGCTCCCGCTCAGGGCTGCTTCAGCCTCCCGATGCTCCCTTTGTTCGCTCACTGCCCAATTCACCGACGTGCAGCTTCCGACTTTGACTGTTCTCATGAGAAATCCAAGCCAGCACAAAAACACCGACTCAATCACTTCCACCCAGTGTTCTGCTTTTGCGGAGGGAGGAGGGAGGCAGCGAAAGAGGCCACACAGATCTATGAAACATATAAAGTCTATACATTTCATAGATCTGTGTGGCCTCTTTCACTGCCTCCCTCCTCCCTCCTCCCTCCGTTAGCTTGGGTTTCTCAACAGCATTTTCGTTAGCTTGGTTTCTCATGAGAACAGCCAAAGCTGGAAGCTCCACTGCTTGGTGAATTGGGTTTTTCAGTGAGCGAACCTGGGAGCATCGGGAGGCTGAAGTATTCACAAGTTTCCAAGAAACAAATTGAGCCTCTCTGCTTGGAAATGTATGTGAGAGGAAGTCATATATATGTTGTGTTCATCAAAACAGGCCCAGGTTTCCCACTGAGTGTATAAATACATTTAAAAACATAATAACTATATGTATTACTGTGTTAGAGTGTTATTTCGTGCCATTTTGGTTGGTGGTGGTGGATTTTGTAAATGTAAAAAATGTGCCGCAGCTCAAAAAAGGTTGAAAAACTAGAGAACCAATCCACTTTTAATTTGGTTGCTGCTTCCTGCAGAATTCTGAGGTTTTTAGTTTAGGGAGAAGTCTTTAACAAACCATAGAATTCTGCAGAAGGCAGAAACTGGTTTTTAAGTGGATTCATTTTCTAGTGTACTGGTTCTCAACTTGTGGGTCCCTAGGTGTTTTGACCTACAACTCCCAGAAATCCCAGCCAGTTTACCACCTGTTAGGATTTCTGGGAGTTGTAGACCAAAACATCTGGGGATCCACAGGTTGAGAACCACTGCTATAGTGTGATGAAGTACTAAGTCTCCTCCTAGCCCACCAGTTGTCCCTATTGGCAGGCAATCTTGATTCATTCTCTGCTGTCCGATTTTCTCAACTGCTTTTGAAATGTCCCAGTTTTTCTCCTCCTCCCACTTTTCCTCTTCGTTCTCAGCTTGCTTCAGTTGCTGCAAACTGAATTTAAGATGTAAAAGCACAATTAACTCATGGGGAGGGGGAGGAGAGAAGAGGAGGTTGCCATTCATAGTAGTCTCCGCTAAAGTGAGCTCCAATTTTTGTTCTATGACCACATATTGTTTCCCAAGGAAAGTAAGAATAGACACAATTTTCAAAAAGAAGTAAAATGAGAGAGGCCTGACTGCTCTGAAGTGCTTTCTTTGAGGAGATTTCTTTGGAACTGCAGCACTCCCAGAATCCCTTCTCCTTTTCTTGTAGTCACATAAATTATCCCCTAGCTCTAATTTGTCTGAAATAGGATGAGTAACACACTCCTTATGTGGTTTTTAAACTCCTTTCAGTTTTATTTAATTGCTTTTTTAGACTTTTTTAAAAAAGGCTTAATTTTACTGATTTTCTGGAATCTGCTCCAGAAATAGCAATCTAATAATCCGTGCAGCAAAACTGGTTTCTGCCAAATTGGTTCTAATTTGTTGTAAGTGGTGAATCTAAAAGGGCCCATGGATCTGAACATTAGGAAGAATTTCCTAATTGTGATAGCTGTTCAGCAGTGGAACTCTCTGCCCTGAAGTGTGGTGGAGGCTCCTTTTTGGAGCCTTTGAAACAGAGGGTAGATGGTCATCTATCAGGGGTGCTTTGCATGTTATTTTCCTGCTTCTTGGCAGGGGGTTGGACTGGATGGCCCACAAGTCTTTTCCAACTCTATGATTCTATAATTATGTGACAAGAGAAGTTGAGTTCTTCCTCTTCAATAGATACATTTCCTCTTTTAAAAGTTCACCTGTTCCACATATTATAACACAATTCCAGCATTCCATTGGTGGGACACCAGCCATTGCTATATTCATCACTGAAGAACAAATACATATGTCACGACGCAGAGACTTCAAAGCCAGACCCTGGAGTAAAAGGGGATAACAAAAAAAATATTGAACATTAACTGGAGAAAGGACGAACAAAAAAGTAGCCAACTCAGCTCAAAAAACCCTCAAAAATCCCAGGGAAGAGTCCCACAAAATAAAGCAACAAAACAGCCCAAAACAAACACTAGACGTCCGTCTGCGAAGTCCTGAAGGGAGAATTCAGAAGCGTAGTCACGAGTCCAGTCAAGAAGTCCAAAGCCGGAGACAGACAGTTGAAAAGGAGGAGACGTTCCAAGGGTCACAGGAGGTAAACTCAGTGGAGAGCAAGCCCTGCCTCAGGGACACATGGCAGGTAAGAGTATTAGGAAACTGGAACAAGGTACTTGATATCAGGAACACAGGAGAGTCAGAGTCAATTACCACAAATCAACTCTTTGACTGCCGCAAAGACAGCCCCAAAACTCATTTCTTATATTGCACTTACACATCACTGTCTTCTGAAGACTCCACTTGATCAGGAGCACCAGTTGCTGTATCCCCTACAGCTGCAGTGCTCTGTGTTTGCCTCCACTCTTGCCAACGCTGTTGCATGCTTAAAGTGTCCCAATCTGTTTCCGAACCCCCAGAATGCCAGTATAAATTACTGCTAAAGCCACAAAACATGTGAGAATTAGACTCTTCATTACACTCATCCTGAACCAATGTTGAATCTAAATCCGTATCACTTTCCTCTGACCCCATTTCTTCTTCTCCAGAAAAAACCTTGAAAAATGTCTGAATCAGAAGGTGCTCTAAGTATCTGCCGGTTTCTTTTTCTGTGTTCCAATCCTTCCACACTAGAGTCACTAGCAGCCCTTTTCCTTCCAGCTGCAGACTCTTCATCACCCAGAGCCACACCCCAGTCCATACTATTGCTTGATGCTATTGACCCAGCATCTTCCCCAATACTACTACTAGTAGTAGTAGCTGAAGGCTCAATCACAACAACATATTTTAAAAGACTTCAACAACAACAAAATCTGTTACCAGAGATATTTCTTCCAACAAATATCCTATTGAGAGTGCTTAGTTTTTTCCCTGTTGAATTTTTCCCATTTTAAAAGAACAAGTTGGAAAAAATATTCAGCTCAGCCCTAGTTTTAACAGCCCTGGGAAGAAAAGTCAAGTCCCTACCCAAAGAAGCTTAGCATCTTTATTTTAACATCACTGTATGCTAACCAAAAGGAGAAAAGAGGAGAGGAAAGGAGGTTAAGCAATCAATAGACAAAGGAAGGAATTGGAGCAGGATGGTGGGGTTAAACATGGGATGACTGCACAGTTATGTGTATTAAAGTTTCATTTTGGGCAAGCCTTAATACTACCAGATTGCTTAAGCAAAGAAAAGAAGCTTGTACTGAGGAATGGTCTGACGCAAAAAAGCTGCCATGACATAAGAATTCAGGAATGACGTTCTAGAAATAAGGGGCAGCTTCTTCATACATCTCCATACATTCAAACCAGTGCACAGATATGTTGGAAAGCAATGCATAGCAACCCAAGTCAGAATGTAGTTCAACACAGCCAGAAGGCACCTGGCATTTGAAACCAAGCAACACTATAGACAACCATATGCCTATCCCAAATTCTTTGTGTAAGACACTCCGAGTCCCTTAGGGGAGATGGTGGCAGGATACAAATAAAGTATTATTATTATTATTATTATTTCCATTTTCGACTTTTATATATCTGCTACTGGCAGACACCTCACACACTTCAAGTAAAAGCATTCAGCGCCTAGATTCTCCATGTAGGAAGTGACAGAATGGATTAGATGGATTGACACTCTGCTAGGAAGCAAGTGACCTTGGCTTCCATTATGTGTCTACAGGACACAGCTTGAGTGCCAGTCAATTATCTAGCCATGGTGTTTGTGTAAGGGCAAAGTGACTAGCGAAAAATTGGACACCACTGGTTGCCAGGTGAACTTTGTGCGCCAAACGGAAGAGATGAAAACACAGACCTTTGCAGCTAAAAGGGGAAATTTGCCCAGCAAGTAACCATAATAGAGATAATAGGATTGACTCTATATTCAAGCCCTTACAGCTTTGTAAGCCATTTTGTACCACTCAATATTATCTGCTAAAACATTTTCTATCTGCAAAGACACCTGGATTGCAATAACAGGAATAAAGCAGGCTGGGATGTCCACACTGTCGGAAACATAAGTGGATGATCTGTTTTTGAAAGGTGTGAATGGATGACTGGGTAGGGATGAATGTATCAGTGTATAGCAGATCTTGTAGTCCTCCAGAGAATGTTGAATGAGTCTGATGGGATATGGTCAACAAAATCTTTACAGCGACCATCATTATCTCTTCCGTCATCATTATATCACCTTTTCTAGAAAACTGGAATATGAAATTACTTGCCCACAATGACTCTTCACACTCAATCTAATGACTCAGGAAAGCACTTTCTTTAAATTGGAAATATATAAATTGACACTTCCATTCTGAATCCAAAGCTGGCGATAGTATTTAAAGCCCTGGGCAATGTAGGCTTTGATACTATTATCTCTCTCTATACATGTCTACCTAAGAATTAAAGCTTGTTGTAGTGGACTTCTTCTGTATCCCACTGTGGAAGTATATAATATTTTCCATTTAGAACAGTGGCTGGCAGCTGTGGAAGGCTAGTGGGGCATATTAACCTACTAAGATACCTTAGAGAACTGCACCTACCTACTTCAGGAGGGAAAAGGAGGGTGGGGAAGCTTCCTCTAGTGGGTTTGGGTCATTTTCACTGTATTTGGGATTTCACAAAATTCCTCTCCTGGGAACTAATTTGCCCAGGGAAAAAGTACAAATTGTAGCGGAACTGTAGTTATGTTCTCTAGCTGGAAACTAAGTGATGAAATGTCTTCTGGGCTCTTCAGGAGATTTTTGAAAACTCCAGGAGGAGGATATTATTGGTGTGTATCCAGTAGGGTTGTGCAAAAATTCAGATTAGATCGGAACTCGGATCTGGACATACAATTTTGTACATATGAAGGTGAATTCTGAGGCATGCAGGAAAGGTTGGGGGATTAGAATTTGAATCACTTACCCATTTTTTCTGAAAATGTTCTGTAATGTTCAGATGTCTCACAAGGTCAATTTAATTTTCACAATCATTAAGCAACTTTGGTAAAGCCAAGGGAACTTTTAAAATCTCATTCCTTTGGCCACATTTCCCCTGCCCTGCCAGAAGGAAGGCGGTGGGTGTGGCCAATCACAGCTGTCTTAACTGTAGTTTGAGAAGCCAGGCATCTAACGGTAGAGATTGCAAAAGGCCCTGCTGTAAATTACATTTCCCACAATTCAAATCTGCTCAGTAGCTGTCACACCTCAGTCTGGTCCCCAACCTGATTCCTTGGTCAAGCCAGACCAAAACCATGTTATTCCAGCCAGGCCTGCCAGGCCAGAAAGCAAGCCGCTACCAGGCAGCCTTTGCAGAGACTCCCAGTTCAAGGACAAGAGGCTCTCGGCTCCATCTCGGGCCGATAAGCGGAGATGGGTTCACTCCCATTTGCCCAGGTGCTACTGCTAATTGGGATCGCATACCATTCCCATGCGAAAGGCCTGAGAAGGCCCAGCTGGAGAACTGTTATGAGAACTAGTTTTGACGCCCCAGTGCACCGTAACTTCAAAGCCTGTGAGACCTATTTAAGCCAGGTCCCAGAGATGGAAGCATATTTCGCCAACATTCAGTTTTCCAAGCCAAGTCTTCACAGAATCTTCCCTGGCCATTGGGCCTGCCTTGAACTTTGTTTGCCAAGCCTTATGCCAAGAACTTACTTGTGGATTAGCCCATTGGGGCAAAGACTCTGTTTATCTACTTTGATTCTATTTTTGCCTTTGGACTATTGCTTTGCAATACTAGGGTACTTGGAAGTACCTGCGGACTATAACTCTCTTCCTTTTACTACTATTACTTATTCTAAATAAAGCATTTAAACGTGGCCGGTCTCAAGTGGTTTACTGAGGGGTCCTTCAGGTCTACGGTGCAACAGTAGCCAAATGATGGCTGAAGGACCCAAATAAACTGATTGGATCTGCAAAGAGCAAGCAAGCAATACACAACTTTTGCAATCCCAAGAGAACATAAACTATTTTTAAAAACATACTTTTTACTTTGGCCCAATTGCCATGAGCAAGGCACTGTGGGGGGCAGGCAGGCAGCCGTTTAGCATCAGTAATGATAAAATAAACTGATTGAATCTGCAAGGGGATTGCTGTTGTTGCTTTGGTAGGGATGATAATTGATTTGCTCCAAGCCAATCTCTGTGCCAGGCTGTAAAAAAAGCAACGACCTATATGGATGTGTCTTGAGAGTCCCCTCCAACTCAGTAGAGGAGGCAAATTGATGAGGGACTTTGGATGGTGCCTTTCTGCCTGGAAGAAGGTGGTTGGTCAAGATGTCCGTTGATGGTGTCTGTACTATGATTTCTGTTCTCCACCAAGTTTCTGGAGTAGAACAAGTACTTTCAAAGTAAAGAGCACACAATGAAACAGGAAATAACACTTTCATACCAGGAACAGATCCTGAAGTTTCCCCATTTACAGTGATGTTTTCCCTAATGCATATGTGCAATCGCCATTAATGAGGTACTTACGAAAATTTGTAAGTTTTTTTTTTAGAGTTTTGAAATTTTCACTGCCAAAATTTGGAAGAAACTTTAGAAATGAAGCACCAGCACAGCTTACTTTTCAAAACAGTTTAGAACCATTTTTAATGGATCACACATGCCTAGTATCCAGGTATAGAAACCACTCTGCTGCCATCCCACCAACAACCTACGAATGGCCATATTGTCAGGTGTGAAGAAGGTAAAAGGCAGTAGAGGGTGTTGGTCATTGTCTACAGTCAATAATGAATGCTGATGTGACTTCCACAACAACTAAAAGGGGGAATAAAAGGAGGAGGAGACACACAGGCATATTTTGCCAACAAGATGCCAGTCAATATCTACCTGTTGCAGGTGTGCACATGAACACATATCCACACTCACATACACCCACACCTTCTCTAAAATCTGTAATGGACCATTGATAGAGCTGCCTTCTTCAGACTAAACCAGAGGAGGGAGATTACAGTAGAGTGTGGGTGGGTAATTAGGATGACTGAAATGATAGTCGTTTTACTTAATGATGTTGCTGCCATGGTGATCCCCCGCCTTTGTGTAGCATACTGTGCCAAGTGTCTTTGCTCCATGGCTTTTTGCATTTGGTGTCAGCGACCAAGATGGTAATGAAGACTTGGCAGTTTGTGTAACAGCAGGGCAGCAGGAAACCAGAAGAACATGATTGGTCTATAACATCAAGAGGTAGACTGTACATATCAGGTTTTCTCCTTTTGGGGGGGGGTCCCCTTCCCCAATGTTAAATGTGAATTAGAAGTCTCAATTTTCTGGATTAATCTCAGCCTGGGGAGAAACCAGCAGTTTCAATCCTTCTTTAATTTTAACCACTCTTTGAAACGTACAGACATACTTTCCTTAAACAAATGAGGCCATTTCCAATTTCATAAGCTTTGTTTAAAAAGTGCTGCATTTACAGTGATCAGATCCTACTAGGTGATCCAGTTAAGCAATGATCGGTCTCCTCTACTCCCAACCCCACTCCCACCCACCATTAGGTTGCTTAAAGAGAGGTATAGGAGTGGGTGGCCAGGGGCAGAGGAACTAAATTCCAATAAACTGGAACTTGCTGGGTTGGTGAAATCGTAAAGGTACCACAGAGCTGTCTGGCTACAATAAGAATAAATGCTGCTTAACCTAATGTTTTGCTAAGAATGCTCACTCCCTGTAGATGCCGCATATTGGGAATGGTGTGAGAATACAAAGGTGTAATCCATGCTGGTTGTACCTAGTTTTATGGGACTGAAACTAGGCAAGGTACAAGTTGTTGGTTGTTAACTTTAAATCCCTATATGTATGTAGTCCAGGTTATCCATGGAATTGCCTACTCGTGCATAATCCACCCTATATGTTCAGGTCCCCTAAGGGGCTTTCAGTAAACTAGGACTAGTCTGGAAACCACGGGACCTTTTCTTCAGCCACCTCCAAATTGTGAATGATCTGCCATATTAAAACAACATTAAAAACTAATATCTTCTGGCAGGTCTATTCAGGTGGTTTTTAAATTACACATTTTGAAATTAGTAACTTATTTTTTTCAATATGTATGGCCTTTAAATGAATGATTATGCATTCTAATTGGAGTTTGCATTTTTAACTGTTACGTGCCAGTTCTTATATTTTAATCTGTTACTTCCTGCCTAAATCCATAGGACAAGTAAGATACAAATATTGTGGTTATATATTTTATAAGTCCTGACTTGTTTCTATACAAAATATTTTAGTAATGTCTTCCAAAATAACGTGAAATAAAACTACTATAGTTGAATACCCAAAGATCCAAAAAACAGATTTTTAAGAGAGAAGCACTGTGCTTGAATGAATTATTCTCCCGCTTTCAATTCCTGTCAAATTCTTTCCATGGTTAATATATTTTTAAAATGGGAAGTTTGTTAATATGTTATCATAAATGGACTGCATAGAAATTCACCCATTTTTTACAAAAGACTTTTCGTAGAAGATACTCTCCCTAAGTATATTCCTAGGTAGCCAAAAGGCTTTCTGTGAAATCATATTCTCCAAAACCAAGCCACTACCACCATATTGCATCATCATCATCATATTTATATCCCACTTTTTCTCTCTTAAAAGAGATTCAAACCAATGTTAATGTCTGTTAATGTCTCTCTTTTCTCCACACCTCTGATGAAAAACATGGACAAGCTGGAGGGACAAGCTGTATATGATCTTTCCCTCATTTTCAGTCCACTATAAAAATCAAACTTCTGAAACAAGAAGGCATTTTTACTCTTGGAGGATTTTTAAGCAGTTGAGGACCTGGATTATGCACACTTTTTATCTGTGAGTAGGATGGGAGACAGCTAATGAATACTGGGTGCTGTAGGCTATATTTCAGAGGAAAGAACTGCCAAAACCCAGAAATGAGTATTCTCGGCCTAAGAAAATCTTATGAAATTCAAGGGGGTCTCTATATATTGATAGTGCACCTGAAGACACACATACACCTACATACGATCTCTAAAAACAGGAGAGTGCCCTATTCCATGAGGCCACCCATTGAACTAGGGCTATAAATAAGAAGTCATCAGAGACAACATGAACCCATTTGCTCTATGGCAGTTTTTAGCCATACAGAGAGGAAATATATTTTGCGGCAGCCTCCCATATGTGAAGCAAGATGTAAATAAGAGAGAATGATAATAACAAGGGTGGGGTAGTCAAAACTTATAATTGTGTGAAAGACATTAAAAAGTGCTTTATCAGTTTTCCAACTTCTACAAGGAAGAGAGGGTTGGGAGTTATGGCAGAAGTCAGATAGTATGTTCCCAGGTGGGGAGAGAGACTGACACCTCTCCCCCCCCCCTCTCATTCTCTCTCTCTCTCTCTTACTCTCTTCCTCTGAATTTGAACATGATATTGGGAAAGCCTTCCATACAAATTGTGTGTAGTGCTATATCTAAATAATTATAAACCAAACATACAGCATATGAGCAAAGTTTTTTCTTGATTCCAGATCTGTTTATCAATTTATTGAGAAACACATGTATACACTCAGACATATGAGAATGATTTACAAGCAGAAATTTTATGTTATTATATTATATTGTATATCAGTAAAATGTTTTAGCTTATGCATTCTTCAGTAACTAAAGACAAAACGCACTCCACCTTGCCATTTTGGGCCACCCTTTAATGAGAGGTACTGAAAATAATTCTATGGTCACTATTTAGCAGCTGAAAAAAGCTGAGACATTTTCCATACGTGTGTGTGTGTGTGTTCTGTTTGTTAAATACTCCAGTAAATACATATCCATATATCTATATCTACATGCATTTTGGACGTTGTCTAATAATTACTGTATATACTCATGTAGAAGACTAGAAATTGTATTCAAAACATCATTCCAAAAAAAACTGAGTCAACTTAGTCACAGGTCAATGTAAGTACTACATTTTAACTCTTACAAAAAAGGGATCACCCCTTCTATGTGCAGAGTAGCACAGTTATATCAAAATCAACAATTCTGACACCCCCCCATTGATCTTCAACTACTATAGGAACTGTTCCCCTATATCGCCCCAGTATAATTTTTTCCAGCCTTAGTTCTTGTCCCAGTTCCAAATTAATCTGTGTTAGAAAAAGAAATGACACAAGAATGATGATGAAATGAGTATTTAAGTAAGAATGTAGGTATAGTCAATTTCATTGAGATATGTGGTACAGCGGGTTAAACCACTAAACTGCTGAACTTGCTGACTGAAAGGTCGGCGGTTCAAATCTGGGGAGCGGGTTGAGCTCCTACTGTTAGCCCAGCTCCTGCCAACCTAGCAGTTCAAAAACATGCAAATGCAATTAGATCAATAGGTGCCTCTTCTGTGGGAAGGTAATGATGCTCCATGCAGTCCTACTGGCCACATGACCTAGGAGACATCTACAGACAACGTCAGCACTTCAACTTAGAAATTGAGATGAGCACCACCTCCCAGAGTCAGACACAATTAGACTTAATATCAGGAGAAACCTTTATTTTTACCTATGTGCAAATACTTCCATTTTAAAGTACATATTCAATTAAAATACATATTTTCTAGTGACTTTAGAATTGAGAAATGTCTCAGAATATTCAGAAAATCTCAGAAACCCATGGCTACTAAGTGCCTACCCCCATATTACTGTGGAAAATTAGGTTTTTTATGAAACCACAAAAACTAGATTCCTCATGCATCTCTTGAATGTTCTACTATTCCTATTTGATGAAGCAGTGATCTACTAAGAAGGATAGTCAGAAGGTGAAAGCATGCATCAATCCAAAAGTCATAAGGGCACACACCATTGCGGCAGTATACAACAATCCCCCCCCCCAAACATAAATAGTGGAACAAAAGGTAAAACCAAATAGCAATGGTGAAGGCAATCAGAGCAATGGTCAAAGCAATCTGTGGAACTCCCTCCCTAAGGACATCAGGTTGGCCACCTCCCTCCTGTTCCTTAGAAGACAACTGAAGACATGGATCTGGACCAGGCATTCAACTAGAGGGGAACCGCAATATGAAATAAAAACTTTTGGACATCCCAATATTGGACTCTCCCGGCTTGGCTTTGGTGTATTGGCATGCTAATTTATTGTTAATGAATTTACTGTTGAATCTGGATAATGTTTTGATGGATTTTATTGTTTTAATTGTAATTTTATTGGTATATATGTGGATTGCATCACTGGATATTCATATAAGGCCGCCCTGGGTTCCTTTGTGGGGAGAAGGGCAGGATAGAAATGTATGTAATAAATTAAATAAATAAACAAACAGGAAAACTGCATGTTTGTTTGTTTTTTCAATATGGTAAAGTGACTCAATTCATGCATCCTTCTTCCTGGTTACTGCTGACTACCCAGATCTTGTTTTAGCTCTTTGGCTGTTATTCCCACTGGTTTTGCACTGACTGCTCTGGTCTGAAAGACCTGTCTTTCCTTCTCTCTCTTTCCATCTAGCACTTTCTGAGACACTTATAGTCTAATATAATGACAGAACAGAACCTTCTTTGCTTTACATTTGATCAGACAATTTATTGTGGGTAATCATGAAACCAAGGGGGGGAAAAGCCAGTGCTATACACCAAAGAAAAAGAAGAGAGAAAAAAGAATACTGCAGCAACCAGAACAGATTTGGACCACAACACAAATTGAGTCTCATCTACATGGAATATCTGTTGCCAGAATCTCATTGAAGATACAGCTTCTTACCTCGAGCATCCTATAGGATAGTCTTTCCATCCATACTGCTGAATATATCCAGTAAAAAGAAAGAGGTCACATCTATGCTGGACATCTACTCAGAAAATGAAATGCTCAACTTACCTCCAAAAGTAGCTATTTTGGTATGATGCCTCCATAGTAGTTGTGAGCTAAAAGGCAAGGAGACAAAATATGTTTCAAATTAGTGCCAATAGTATTGGCCAGGTTTCAAAACACTGAGCTAGTAAAGTCAAATTGTGTAAACCTGGACAGATCTACTGAAAAGTTAAATTCCTGTACATCTGAATCAGGGATGGCCCACAATAGTGGGGTGAGGTTACATCTAATGATGTCATTAGACCGGGCTTATTTTGGTGGCATATGCTGGTTCAGCCATAGTTTACCCATTGAGCCCACCAGCTCCCATCCCATGATGCAGAAGAACTTCTAGCGGGGAAACTATAGTGAAACTGGCATATGCTGCCATGTCATCAACACTTGGGGGGGGGGGGCTTCCCATGTTGCACCAGAAGCAATGAGTGGAAGCTGCACATTTGATGCTTCCCCCCATGGGATCGGCATGCTGGTAAGCCAAACAATGCAGGACAGAGGGTGATGTCGCCCCCACCCCACCCCCCAAAGGTCCCTGCTAGATTCACCATGATTTGTGGCAATTTCAGCAACCTTTCTGATAAAGTCCTTAGGCTGGAAGAAGAAGCCTGAAGAAGGTGAAGGAGAAGATGATGAAGAAAAGGAGAAAGAGAAAAGGAAGAAGATAATAAATTTTATGTGTTACCTGCCTCTCCTCACAACTTCTACTGAAATAATACAGTATTTCAGTAGAAGACTGAAATACTGTATTATTTCAGTAAAAGACACAACACATCCAAAACACATTTAAAGAGAAGGAACTGTAATATAAACTGAAAACTTTAAAATGGAAAATTGTTTAATTCCCAAATGGTCAGGATAAAAGAATTTTATCTTTGTGTATATGTGTGTTATATACATACATATACACATAGCTGCGAAAAAAGAGTTCCAAGGGAGTTTGCATGAAATAAGTCTTTTCTGGTACCATCTCTTAATGTTTTGTGTTTTTAAAAAAAAGAAAAAAGAAAAAAAAGAAGGGCAAATCTCTCTATTTCACTTTTGCTCATATTCATACATTGTGGATCCTCTGAAGATGCAGCCACAGATGCAGGCAAAATGTCAAGAGAAAATGCTGCTATAACATGGCCATACAACCCAGAAACCACACCCAAAATTAACTACGATGCTTAACCATCTTTATTTGCTTCAAGATCTTCCACATTAGGTGAAATTCTATGTTTCCAACTAGAGAGAAAAGCCAGCATGATGCATCGTTTTGACCCTTCCCTGAGCACCTTGTTCTGTAGCAAGGGAACAGACAAATTCCTGCCTTTTGAGTTACAACTGCTATTGGCTACAGTCAATACAGCTGAAATTTTAGGAGGTCCAAAATATCTGGATGGCACTGAACTGTCTGTCCTTGCTGGAGTACACATGATTCAGCTATAAGGAATTAGTTCATAACAGTTCATAATGGTTCCGGTCCAGTTTACTTGTCCAAACATATCTCCCTCTATGAACCACCAAGGACCTTAAGATCAACCGGGGAGGCACTGCTCTTGGTCCTACTGCCATCGCAGTCACATTTGGTGGGGGTGAGAGACAAGGCCTTCTCTGTGGTTGCCCCTTGGCTGTGGAACTCCCTCCCTGATGAGGTTAGATCTGCCCCCTCCCTCCTGACCTTCCAGAAGTAACTTAAATCCTGGGATCAAGCGTTTGCAGAATAGATCGATTTACTGATGAAGACAAGACTTTATTTGATGGCAATGGACTGATTTCGATGACAATTTTAACCTGGCAAACTGTTTTTAATGTATATTTATAACTTTTAATGTAAAACAATTGTATTTTATGATATGTTTTATATTGTGTTGGCACTGAATGGTTGCCTGATGGACGCTGTCCGGAGTCCCTCTTTGGAGGTTGAGAAGGACAGGGTATAAATGTTTTAAATAAATAAATAAAATAAAATAACAATCCTTTGTTGATGGCAAGAGTATTGGAAGGTAAGAACATCTTCAACGTAACCTTGACAGCTTTACTCCAATATTCCCACAGCAGGATTCCCGCCCCAAAGACATGTTTTTCCTTACTCTTCATTCTATCATCCCTCCTGTGTTCTTTTTTTCCAGAGGCAATTCCTGTTTTCTGCCGAATGGTTGATTAATTCTGAAACACAGCCTCTGAGTGTTCCTTTCCTAACCTTTACTATTGTGTGGAGATTACGTGAATGAAGCTGCTTCTCTCTGATTTGTCTTCCTCATTAACCTTTTGCATTGTTTGCTGCCCATTTTTCCTTTTGTGAAAGAGATACCGAATCCGACCCTATGTTAGTCGGCCACGGTGTGGGTTTTTCTCTTCAAGAAATAATTGAAAAATTCTTTAGTTCAGAATGAAAGTGTTTATTGGGGTCAAAAACCTCTGACATTTCAGCACCTAGAAATGTATTAAGTTAGATGGTCTCCCTGGAACAAGGCTACTAGGAGAGAAGCAAAAACCTACAAAATGACTTATTTTATTAATCATGATGGAATCTTTCACTATTTTGGTTTCTTGGCATTTTGAAATAGAAGTCTTAAGGGAAAGAATGCATACAAAGATGTATTATACTGGGGAAACATGAAAACAGAAATGCATATATTAATGAAAAATATACAAAAGGCACGATATAAAGGGGAATTGCTAAAAGCAACATATCAGGCAAAATTATGAATATAAATGCACATGAAAATGCATATGAATTTTCACACACCCTTCATTTTTATGTCAGAACTTATGGGAAAAATTGGTGTGAAGAGAGAAGAGAGAAATGAAGATAAATTGAAAATGATGAATTTGTCCATCGGTGAAGCATATCTAATATTCTATTGCATCTGAACTAGTTCAAACAAATTCTAACATGTAGCGTGTGGAAGACATGCTGCGGCATTATTACTCTGTTTAGTTATTCTGTACAACTAAAGTAACCTAATAGGAGCAATTAACAAAAAATAGAGCCATAGATCTGCTTTGGATGTTGTGTTATTGCTAGTTGAAGCATCTGTGAGGATTTAAGCTACTTTGGTGTATTGTTTTAATATGCTTTCACAGCATGTATTGTAAAGGCTCCTTGGAAGCTATTAAAATGTAAGCTGGCTATATGAATTAACAGTAATATATATTGCATATTTTACAGCTATGTAATGCCTAATGCATTTATCTATCGGCCCTTTATTATTTTTAACTCAAAATCTCAACAAAACTATAACACGGTGCAAGAAGGTAAGTGCATATTTAATGTATCCCAAAAGTTGAATAATGAACAAAAAGAGTTCATTGGCTACAGCATTTGTTTCTTGCTTCCTTTGGAATATGAACTTTTCTTCATGTTATTCTTCACTGAAGTTGATAAAAGAAGAAACAACAACAACAACAACAGAAAATCTATCTGGAAAATCCATGCACTTGGAGCTACTAGCCATGGGCCCGAAATTTATCCCATTCATTTCATTCATGTTTTCTTTTCATCCTATCCATTCAGATTGCACAAAATTGAATGTCCCCTTCTGAAACAAAAATGCAATCGATACAAAGGTCAGGTGGGCCTGCCTTTCAGATGGATTGCATGGGGCCTGGTAGGGCCTTCAGCTGAGCACCGAGTAAGGAGCACTTCTTACTCGGAACTAGGCTGCAGGCCCTGCAAGGCCCAGGTACGTAGACCCAAAGGCTGCACTCGTAGGCTCGGGCACTTATGGCCTACAGGTGAAGCCCCCCCCCCCCCCCAAATGTACACAAAACAAAAAACAATGATCCAACTTCCCAATTTCAAGAGGTTCCGACAAAAATTGATTGGGCCCCCCACTGGGACATGAAATGGAACAAGGTAAATCCTGAATTGACATGACTAGTAGCCATTATGAAAACAAACATTTTGGAGTAGACTGAAAAGGAAAGAGGTCTACCAAAATGGGTAGCCTCTCTCTCTCTCTCTCTCTCTCTCTCTCTCTCTCTCCCCTCTCTCTCTCCTTGTGTGAGGGTGCACCTTGACAGAATGACTCAGCAGAGTGCAGTCCAGGAGTTGCTGATCAGAAATACCATGGTTCCATAGCAAATGAAGAGGGAGTGGTGTCAAACCTGATTAATACTGCTGTGTAGATACACCCTCAGAAGTACTCTCTGTGCAACTTATGGCCCTGGGAGAACATATCTGAGAAAGAAAGGTCAAACTTTTGAGGGGAAGATGTGTTGACAGAATGCTTAATTGCTGCAGAAATACCTGCATCTTTTGCTTCTCTGGAACCAGATATCTGACATCAATGTGAAAGGGACAAATTAATGGGTGGTCCCTGGGTTCATTAGGGAAGGGCTTGTACCCACAAGCTCCAAAGCTGTTCAAGTCACCAGGTAGGTTCCCCAACATGGAAAACTTTATACCAGCCTTAGAGTGGGCAAAAAGCACGAAACCACAAGTTTTTGTTATTTGTTTAACATTTTACACTTTTGACACAACTTCCTGCAACAAGAAACAGTCAAAATTCATGATAATCAGGGCTGGCAACCAGGAAGTAGCTATTAAGAACTTAGCAAATGGCATAGTAGTCAAAAGTGTTAAGAGGGATTATTTCTTCATATTAGCATCATTATGTACCTCTACTGAAAGTTTCATTTTTAATTACCAGAGAGTTTTCAAAAGTAGCAACCTCCCCAAGTAGTACAATCCATCCCTTTTGTATATTATTATGCAATCATTTCCATCTGTACACTTCACACTTGATTGTATCTAGATCTATTTTGCCATTTTAACATTTTAGAATTCTAAATTTGCAATGCAACATTCCCCAACCTTGTGTTGTTTCATGCTTAAGACTACAACACTTCTCAGTCTCAGCCGACATAACCAATGGCTGGGGACAAGGGAGAGGTGGTCCCAAATTTCTGAAAGGCACCAGATTGGGAAAGATGGCTATCAAATGTGCAGTGTTATGTTAAATTGTTAGCTTTCAGTTTCAAAGCTCAGAGGACTCTAGTCTTATTCAAGAATTCCATTTCCAAATTGTGTGGGGAGATGAGAGACAGAGGAAGATGGGCTCCAGCACCACCATTAACAGTGCTGACCATGTTGACTGGGTAGATTCCTCTTTGGGAAGCCATCAACATCTGTCTAAAGCAGGTATGGGCAAACTTGGGCCCATTGTTAGGAATTGTGGGAGTTGAAGTCCAAAACATCTGAGGGGGGGGTCCAAGTTTGCCCATGTGTGATCTAAAGGGACCAATTCTGCTGAGACATCAGCTGACTCCTACACATGGGCAACGTGGATGAAAGCAATTCTTATGATCTAGAAAATAATCTTAACATCCATCCATTTGGTCAAAACCATGGGTAGATTCAATTTAGGGATAGAAATAAAATTAAAATATATTTTATAAGGTCAAAACTCCGTGTCTAATTTTAGTGTTAAGAAACCCTGACAGAAAGAATCCTGGAATGATGAGAATTGTAACAGTTTGGGATTTGTTCTGCACAAAATTTGTATGCAATTGTTCTGCATAGCAAACATCATTTTCTGTTGCAGGAAATAGCATTTTGTGTACCAAAAGTGGGATTTTTATAGAGAAATGTTGTTTTCTACACTGAAAAAGCTGTTTGATGCACAAAAGAACAACATGTCAAATTTGTGCAAAATCCATTGAAAGTTGCAAATAAGCTTCAAAAAATGTGTGGTTTTTATAGATTTTATCACAGCAGTGAGGTGATTGATAAAACTAATCATTGCTTCTCTTGAGGAGAAAATCAGTGAAGAATTACATTTCTAGTTCAAGCCCCATAACATTTCAGCGATTAAAGATAGCTACCACTTAGTGCCTGACATTAATGTGGGTCTTTAGAGTGATCTTTGGAAAGCTTTTGAAAGACCTTTTGTACTATGGACACAGACAGATCTGCAGAGAATATACCTTGAGGACGCCTTGCTGGCCTACTTCATTAGTTAGTTTGCTTTTTTAATATCTTTTTATTAGTTACCATTAGAATAGATTAACTGTTGCAGATTTCCATTCAGAATAAAACTTATTTGTTTAGGCAGGCCTTCGGTGATAACCCGTGTGTATATCTACTCCGCTGCAGATTTTGCCACTGCTTAATGTTTTAACTGTTTTAACTGTTGCTGCGTTTTAATTGTGCTTTTAAGTGTTATGTTTTAACCTTTGCGCTGTGCCAAAAAGTAAGAATAAATAAATAAATAAATAAATAAAAACATACAGTTAAGCCAAAAAGTAAGAATGGATGCAAGTTAATAAAGGAGAATATCCCTTGAAATATTTTGACTTATTCCCAAAGGAGGAAAACAAATTTCAGTTATTATTCTTTCTTTTAAAAAAATCTATTTAGAGCTTACAGAAGTATTGCTGTGAGGATCACATGGTTCTGTGGTAGTGAAAACAATATAGGGTTGGGTACTTTCCAGAAGAATAATCAATTTATAATGCAATAAACTTTAATGAATTATCTGCCACACAATGGAAACATAGTGCTGTGGCTGTTTCTGAAGGATGCTTCTATGTGATGCTCATAGGATCAGCATTAACCCACAGATCTTGTACTTGTCTACATATCATGCCTACCTCTAAAAATTTTAGCCAAAAAATTAGACTGAATGGATCTATAGATTGATGTGAGTGGTGTAACTTTAGTCTCAGTTGAAAAGGAACCATCCTCTTATCTGAATAAAGTGGTGAAAGGCAAAAGCTTAATCCATCCCAGGAGAACCTCAAAAAGAACATATCCCCTCTACTCTCTCCACCAGGATGCCACTTCTAGCCTTTTGGAGGCCTGGTCATGACCAAGAATGGCTAACCCCCTGAGGCTACGTTGATGATTTCCTACTCCACAGAATAACCTTCAACTTACTATTGGGTGATATCAAAATCCATAATTTTATCCCCAAAACCTTCTCTCAAATTACATATGTTCACTTTCATATGAATATACTGCATATGGTACTGACAGAATGAAGGAATCATTATTTTGCACTTTGCTAGGAGCAACAAAAGATGCATGTTGTGTAAAATTATCTATCACTTGCTCCAATTAATGACTTCATTAGTAACCCGAGTAATGGAGTCGGGGTAAAGAGTTTATTTATTTATTTATCATTTCGATTTGATAACCTGCCCTTCCCGAGGCTCAGGGCGGTTTACATATCAAACAGCATATAAGCACATAAAACTGCATATAAAACATGATTAAAACACATAAAATTCCATTAAAACAGTCATAGTCCAATCATGGTCCAATCAAATTGCACTATTTTCTGAAGAAGATGTATTATTATACGTGCCATCCTGTACTTATAATATTCGAATCATAAAGTTGGAAGAGACCATAAGGGCCAACCAATTCAGCCCCTTTTGGCCATATTTATTTATTTACTTACTTAATTTTTTTCCAACCCTGCCTTTCTCCCCATGGGAACTCAAAGCAGCTCACAATTGCATGTCATAACTCAATAAATTTTAAAACACCAAATACAAAAAATAAAAATAATTAAGAACAATTAAATATTATTAACAAGGTTAAAATACAATAAAAAACACTTGTATAATTAAAATTGCATTTAAAGCTAAATATCATCCCTAACTCCCCTCAAACTCTCCTGAAGTGTGTTACTCATCCTCCCTTAAACACCTGATGGCAGAGAAATGTCTTTACATGCCTGCAAAAGGCAAGCAGAGATGGAGTCATACTGGGCTCTCATAGGAGGGAGTTCCAAAGTCTGGGAGCAGCCACTGAAAAGTCCCTCTCCCTTGTTCCCACTAAGCCCATTTGAGTGGGTGGTGAGACAGAGAGAAGGCCCTTCCCAAAGCACCATGGATTTTTTTAATAAGTTCATAAAGAGACATATGGTCCTTTAAATAATCAAGCAGCACATAATGTAATTCAATGATACATAACCCAAGCCACCCAACAAATAGCCATTCTGTTTTGAAATCACCAAAGAAGAAGATTAAACCACATTCCAATGTGACATATTGTTTGTCAAACAGCTCTTACTATTAGGAAGTTCTTCCTAATGTTTATGTGGAATTTTCTTTTTGGCAATTGAATGCATTGCTTTGTGGTCTAATCTCTAGAGCTCCAGAAAACAAGTGTGACATTTTAAGCATTCTCCTGGTTCTGGGGTGTCTTTGGAAAAGGCAACTTGAAAGACCACTTGGGGTCCTGCTACAATTGCTTGTCCCAAGGAACCCCATAACCAGGACAGAGTGCCAGGTGTAATTTCCCGTGCTGTACTCTTCAGCACTGAGAAAAGACTTTAATAAATGTGCTGGCAGCTATAAAGGTAGGTAGGGAGGAAGGGGGGGGTCACTGTTGGGGTTCTTTATCATGTTTATTTATTATTTATTTACAGTATTTATATTCCACTCTTCTCACACCAAAGGGGACTCAGGGCATATCCCAGAACACAAATACGGCAAACATTCAATGCCATTTATACATTGACAAGACAGACAATTGTACATAGAAAGAGGCATATATAGGCTTTCCCTATCTTTGGCATCTTGAAGGCTTGTGATTGGTTCTGGCCATGAGAGGGTGCTGTCACTCCATCTCCTTGCCAAAGAGCTTTTTTTTTATAAACTTCCTCCTTGATCAAATCACCAGAGAAATTGGTTTCAATCTTGCATCTTACCCATTGATGTGACCTTATCATTTATGTTTTGGAAGTATGGAGTTACATTTGGACCTCATCAAAGCCTTACTTGTTATCATGATCAGGCTCTGAAGCTTTGCCTGAATTGTTGTTGTTGTTATTGATTTTCATCCCTGGAACTCAAAGCAGTGAACAACAAATAAAAAGCAAAAGCAACATACAATAAAAGTAGACAGCACCATGAATTACTGTATCTTTCCATAAGATATGCAGATAAAATAAATTTATAGATTAGGTCGCTACGCTACCTTGGTTGTTCATATTATTTCAACTTGTTTTTGTCACGCAAGAAGACCTAGCAATATACTGAAATGTCTGATCTGTTTGCATGACAATAGCATTGAAAAGAATCCTCAATATAGTCAAATGACCAAAAAAAACCCCACTTTTTCAAAGAGTGGGTCAAAAAACCCTAGCAAGTGCCCATGAACAAGTTTTCATTGCCTTCAAGCTATGTGTATGTCATACTTTTACATTTCTTTCCAGTTCAGTATGTGTCCACACATGAGTACTGTACATGCTTGCCTACTGACTGTTCGACTGATAGTCTCCTGTCACATAATCCTAATAACTTTTAGAAGGAACCCATAGAGATAGAAATTGTCTCTTTGTAAGAGTCTCAAGTGTACAATGGGTTTGAACTTCTGCTGGCAACTAGATGCTGTGCTACCAGCCTATTTCAGTTTTTGCCACTTCCTTTCTTTAAGGTGCAAAGGTTTCAGGCTGTGAGGAGATGATTACAGCCTCCTGAAGTGACGCTAGCTGTGTAGAAGTCTTGGTGATGTGAATGATTGTTGTCAAGGAACTGAACTGAATTCACTGACTCATTCCACACAGGTCAGCTGATGATCATTTCTAAGAAGTGATGAACCCAGGGTGGAAAGGTTCCATGTTACATTACAGTCTCCCCAGTCATCCCATTTTCTTTGTTTTTAGCAAATGGCTGCTCTTTGTACTTTCATTTTATGTCGGCACTGGCAGTGACAGTTTGCATTCAGCAGCACCGACACAACTGAGATGAACTGTTGTGTTCCATCTTGTCAAGAATTGTGAAGAATAGAAGAAAGGAAGAGAGTGCATATACTCGAGTGTACATTCTAATTGGCAATATGCATTTTTGGAAATGCTTGAATATTCATTTGTTTACATGCATTGTTGAGGAGAAAAAGGGAGAGAGATGATGGGGAGGGGTGCCATCTCTCTGCAATTTATAGGAAGGAAGGAAGGAAGGAAGGAAGGAAGGAAGGAAGGAAGGAAGGAAGGAAGGAAGGAAGGGAATGATGGAAGGAAGAGAAAGTTAGAAGGGAATGGAGGGAGAGAAGGGAGGGAGGGAGAGAAGGGAGGGAGGGAGAAGAAAGGAAAGACAAAGGAAGAAAGGAAGGAAAGAAGGAGGGAGAAAGAAGGAGGTAAGAAAGAAGGGAGGGAGGACAGAAAGCGAGAGGGTAGGAAGGATAGGATCAAACTCATACTCGGATTTGGCTATGGTGAATAATAATATGGTGAATAATAATGTTTTTAAATGGATTTTTAACATAATGTTTTATCTATTGTATAATGTTGTTTGTAATCTGTTTTTATATATTGTCGACATTGAATTGCTGCCATTGTAAGCCGCCCTCAGTCCCCCCTTGGGGGTTGAGACAGACGGGGTATAAATGTTGGAAATAAATAAATAAATAAGATGGTGAGAGAGAGGAGGGCCTGAGAAAAGAACCCTAGGGGCCGTATCCAGAGCCCAGGCATGGGTTTACCCATACCTGCCATAATAGGTCACTCATGTAGCTGTTGTAGGCAATGAAACAAGAAATATGTGCAATGGTTTCATACAGAATTTAAATTTGAGTCTTTTTTAAACGTCACAAAGGTATAATCAAGAGCCTGGCATGGGAACCATATACACTGACCTTAAATCCCAAGTAGGAAATCTCTCTAGAAATTTTCTAAGTCCTCCATTGTAACTCTATGCTAACATCTAAGAAGGGCATGCCATAGAATTGCCTGGAGGATCTAACAACTTACCAGAGAGACCATTTTTTCCGTGAACCCAACCCTTGACAATACATTGCTTTCAAAGCACATTACAACTGCTCCATAAATATCCTTCTTTAGACCAGTTTAGTGGAATCTAAGGTAGCCAATATAGACATTATATACCCCAGAGCTTTCCCAACATTTCATATTGTTGACACACTTTTTAGACATGCATCATTTTGTGACACAGTAATTTAGTTTGACTAGCAAGCTGGAGGTTAAAGCAATCCTTTATAAGAGATACAAATGTATGCATAAATTGTAATAATAATGAAATGTAAGAGGACACATTTTGATTTATAAGTTTAAAAACTATACTGTTTGTAAGATAACCTACATTTTCAATATTTTTGTCATTTTTGTTGCATTTCCATGACACACCTACCCACTGTAACTGTCACACTAACGCACTGTGACACATCATTTAGAAAACTCTGATTTACACCTACTAATATTTACTGTTGTAAAAGTCCCACAACATTACTTAGTCATGACTATGACGCTATTGCCATGATTGCATCTCCACCCCATGCCAATTTAAGTTGCAATAGTTGCAGATCCGTATGATTAGTGGGTTAACATAAAATAAACTAATAAAAAGTTATGTTGTGCTTTGAGGTGCATTGGTACTTATTGCTTATCAGGACTGGGATGCATCAGTCACTCCACTGGCTACCATTGCTCAAGGATAACCATATATTATAATGCCATGACAGTTCCTAAGTGAATATATTGAATGTCTTCTTAAAGGCTTCCATAGCTGGAATTACTGGGTTGCTGTGAGTTTTATGGGCTGTATGGCCATGTTCCAGAAGCATTCTCACATTTTGCTCACATCTATGGCCGGCATACTTAGAGGTTGTGAGGTTTGTTGGAAACTAGGCAAGTAAGGTTTATATATCTGTGGAATAATGTCCAGGATGGGAGAAACTGATATCGAGCCCGAATTTGGATGGCCTTGCCAAGGGGGCAGGGGCCAACTACACCCACAAAAAAAGGATCCATTAACCCTGGTGAGAAAAGAAAGCACCAACAAAGAATTTTCCCAATTTTCCAATAAATCTCACCAAGTTGAAAAAAATCCTACCAAGTTGTGTATTTCATTCCAGCTGGAACAGATGTCAACCACAATCATTTGCCCAGGAGCTGACATAATTCATAAGGCAACGTAACATAGATTTTAAAGAAAAATACAGACAATAGCTGGCTAGGTCATGAGCTGGCTGAGAGGCGCAGCCAGCTTAGCTGCGCCTTAGCCAATGAGAGAGCCAGAGTGGCAGGCTCCAAGCCCCACAGGCCTCAACTTCCCATGAACAATACTGTAGCCATGATGGCTTTAAGATCTCTTCCAGGCCTGCTTCTCTCTCTCATGGGAATGTGGTACCAAGCAGGCAGAGGCAGGGTGAATCAGTCAAGGTTACCAAAACCATCCCAGGCGATAGGCAGAAAGACCGGGCGGAGAGAGGCCTAGCTCCTTTCTGCAGCTGGGGTTGCTAATTGGGTTTACAGTCTTGAAGAGCTGAGGTAGTTAAAACAACAGCTACCATTCATCATGCCCACTTTGACACTCGACGCAAAGTTATGTGACCAAGATCAAAGGGTTTGAACAGTATATCCGTTTGAAGTTGGCCCAGAGCGTTATCTCCTGCCAACAGCGCATCCAGGACTATGGATCTCTAGGAGAGGCCGCTGGGCCTACTAAGGACACTGCCTGCCTGTATTGGATCTGGCCTGCTTGGGCAAAGCCTTGCTTCCTTGCTACGTTCCTGCTTGTTCCTGAAAAGACTTTCCTTGCTATTGGACTTTGCTTTGTTCCTGATTGCCGCCAGCTGAATCCTGATTGATACGGGACTATTTACTCATTGCTTGCCTCCTGAGATTTGCTGCTATTGAAAGCACTATAAGATTGCTTTCAACTTCTTTCCTATACATTTATTCTCAATAAACCTGTTGTACCTCAGCTGATTGCATGGTTTATCAAGGGAGGTCTTGGTCCAGAGCCTAGAGGGCGATACAGAGCCGCTTTGGCCTCTTGGCCAATGAAAAAGGAGGAGGCGGTCCGGGCGGGAAACAATGAACCGGGAGGAAAAGATGGCAGGATTAAATGACTTAATGTTTGTAAAATTCCTTGGCCCTCAAGCCAGCTAAGCTATTGTTCAAGGTCCTGGAAAATACATCTTTTCCTGACTTGAGAGTCAGACCCATTGTTGCCTTAGGTCTGGGATATGGGGTTCATTGATGATATCTTGAGGAGGGTATCAGCCGGAGGAAGGGACATAATGCAGAAAAGGCTGTGGTGAGACTTAATCCCTTGCAGGCAGGATGTCACCTTTGGTGTAAGGTGATTAAATAGTCTGTGTGCCATATCTCTCAGGTGGGCTAGCTCCGAGCTCTGAGAAGATTTTTCATGCAAAGATTTCCTGGTGAGTCCTTTTGTCTAAGGTTTAGCTGGCTCAGGAAATGAGAAAAAGGCTTCCTGAAGCCATGTGGTGTTGGGTTTATGAATAAGGGGCATCTCTTCATATTTCATATAGAGATATGGGAAAGGGGGAACATACAAGGGGTTCATAAAGGGTAAAATCATGCAAACTGCAAAGGGAATCATTCCAGCCCCCCAGTCCATCAAAGGTTCATATAATCATAAAATATCATAAAAGTTCATATGGGTTTGGTATAGGTTCCATAAGTGTTCCAAAGTCCATGAAAAGTTGATAAAAGGTTTCTAAAAGTTCAGAGAAAGTGGAAATGAATGGCAAAGGAAAGATTATAAAGCATAATGTTTTTCTTGGCTAACCTTCAGCCTGGATATGTAAATGTTTCTCAGCTCAAAAGGGAGTCCCTTTTGTTTGTGAGTCGTTGACTGTGATAGGAAACCATTAGGAGAGTCGTTAATTCTCTAGCCCAGGTATGTCTCAGATGGAAAAACTTTTGTGGCATGGTTTTCAGTAATAAATTTGTTACCTTCTAATATAGGGCATAAACCTTGATTAAATGTACACAATATCTAATATGGGAAGGGTCCTTGTTGTTAGTGTCTTTGCAAACTGACCAAGACTTAACCCTTATTATCCAGCCTGATGTCATTGTCTTTAGCAAAACTATAAGTTACTATCTTTTATTTGCGGAGGGGAGCATGTTCGACTTTAAAAGAACTCTTGTCTGTATGAGGGAAGTGTGAACGTTGCAACTGACCACCTTGATTGGTGTTTAATGGCCTTGTATCTTCAAAGTCTAGCTGATTGCTGCTGGGGGATCCTTTGATGACATTGACATTTCCACACATGTAAGTCCACATACAAAAAATTGGTCTTATGCTGAGTTATACCCCATATCTCCAGTAGAATCATTCAACTGCAGCAGGCCATTAGGACATGCATGTACTGGCTGTGTAGGCAAGTGTTTTCTCAAACTGCTTGGCGTTGCCACCTGTGTTCTACCATCTCTTTTGCTTTCTTCAATTCGTTCCTCCAAGTGTACCCTTTTTATGGAGGCTTTAGATCAAGCTAGTCAAAATCCTAAATTAGTAAAGCTAAGCATATGTAACTGAAACAATGGCATAAAGTATGGTTCCTGTATCTGAGGGGTATACATTCCAAAACACCCATTGATATCTAAAACCAACGATAATAGTGAAACCTAAATTTTTACTATACTTGAACTAGAACCATGCCATAGAATCAATTAGAAGCCTGCAAACATTTCTAGATGGGAATAGTTTTTGGATCATGGGTAAATGAAAGTGTGGCTAAGGAGGGGTGATGCTGCATTCTTTCCCTTTCTTGTCACAACTTCCACATTCTTCTCCTTCCCCTGAATCAAATGTTTAATTGTCATATCTTTGAAAACGGGACCTGCCTTTTTGTACCCTATTAAGCATCATGCAAACCATGCTATGATGGGTTTTTTAAAATTATAACCATTGTTTGTTTGTCCTAATCACCTTTTATCTTTCACTAGGGAGAGAATGAATGAGGATTCCTGAATTGACCCTTTGAGTATTGGCCACAAATGATCTGCAGTCAGTAGAAGTCACCAAAGACCACAAGGCTCTGTTCTATTGCAGGCAATTTTCCCGATTACTCCAATTTCTCAAATAAGTTTTTTGCTATCCCTTTTATCTCACTTGATCACAACCTTTTTATTTGGTGTCTCCTGCATCTCCGGTTCTCTTTTCACAAACCCATTTTTCATTTTCCTTTCGCAGAAGTGTTTCAATCTCTCTTGCCTTTTAATTGAATCAAATGTAATATAAACCACATCAAAGGTCCTTTCAATATCTACATAAGAAAGCACTTAATCTTAATAAACTACTATTTAAGATGGAGAGGTGAAGTCTGTGAAATTTATATAGGAAATGAACATTCTCTCTGTTCACATACAAAGAAGAATTAAAAATGGCAAGAAAAGCACAAGTCTCCAATTTTGATTTCAGCCCATTTTATGTCTGAAGAGCAAAAGGTTGTACTTTCAAGAAGAGGAACTCACTAATGTAATGTGACAGTTGTCTGCCTCAGACATTAAGGGAAAGATCCACCTAGAAAGGGATGGTACTAAAATCAACATTAACTTGGAGAGGCAGCCTGAGAAGCAAATTCCAAACTCCAAGGAATGGAGGGCTGGATAGCGATAAGTTATACAATCAGATACTATGGACATCTAAGAAGCAGGATGGAGAGATTATCCCAAGTAAAAGTGTTAAATGAGCTTCACAAGTGTTACTATAGGGCGGGTGCTGAAAAGGGAGTGGAGAATTGTCTCAATAAGAAATCTGCTCCCCAAAATTAAATTTTCCTTTAGTCCTCAAGTTTCCAGAAATTGAGTCATTGAAAGACATTCACAACTATGTTGTTGTTTATTCGTTCAGTCGCTTGCGATTCTTCTTGGATTACAATATTCACTTTAAGAATCAACTCTACTATGAATGAAGATTACAGGACTTTATTTTCCTATGCTCCGCGACCTTCCATCATGAGTAGACAGTAAAGCAATTCGCTTTTCTCATTGATTATGATAAAGACTGAAACCTTTTCTCTTACGCTGACATAACAGTGAACAGATTGTGATAAACCAGATTTTGTCTGTGAATATAGTTTGTTACTGAGATTGCACCACTTGCTTGGACTGTATTTTTACCTTAAGAATACCTGAGAAGAATATATTATATTGTTTATTTGCTCCCGCATTGGCGCCCCCTTGCAGTGGGGGAGAGGCTTGTGTACCCTAATAAAGTTGTGAGCTATGCTGACGGTGGCATAATAGCCACCAGTAGGGCCTCCCATGCCAGACAGGTCACAACTGAAGGGTCTGACAAAGAGCAGGATGTGCTCTCTAGCCTTTTGGCAACCATCCTAAGAGAAGGAAAACTCTAATTTCAAACCCGGGCAGATGGTGCTCGTCTAACCCTGTAAGGTCAACCATCTAAGAGAAGGAAACTCGAACCAAACCTACGACCTGAGGACTTTGCTGCCACCGTCCAAGCTTGCTAGGCCCCGGCAGACAAACCTTTGGTTTAAAGGGTGAGGCCAGTTCTGTGCACGCTGCGTTCCACCAGAAAAATCCATTGCACAGGCTCGAAGGACACATCTCAACCGAACTTGCCTATCTCAGATTGGCCTTTTTAGTCATCAATCCACTTGTAAAAAGCGTGGGATGAGTCCTTCCTGAATCTTCGTTCACACTGAGATAATGCTGATTTTTAATGATAGAGATCCAAGTTTGAGATGACTGATGAATGGAATCTTGAGGAAGTGACAGTTGAAAGTGACAGTTGGTGTCAGTTAGGATTAAATATTTGTGAGGAAAGGATGTTTAGGAAGGTAGCTGTAATTGCCCATTTGTTTTAAAGAACTGAGGAACCATGAATGCCCTTTCTAGACTGAAATGCTAGAGAAAGAGACCTCTCACACAACCATTCACAGATCAATTAGAGAATAGTCATAAAAGATAAAACAAAGCGAGAGCAATGCAAATAAATCTTTGGTACTTGGACAGCAGGATGACTGGACAGGTTACAAAGGCTAAAATATTCCATCATAAAACGACCTACTTTATCAGCAAGTGTCTTTAGGCAACTTAGGACAAAGACTTTCAGACACGTCACCTATAAAAACAGTGTATTATAATTTATGTAACCTCTTGTTCCTGAATGACAAAGGTGAGCAAAAGAAGAGTCATCCCTAAAGGCTGGGGTTGATAGAAAGGCTATGTCCTTGGTAAAATGAAGATATCTAAGGATATGCTGAATATTTCCCATGAACTAAACTGTAAGCCTTCTTGACCCTCCAAGCCTCAGATGATACAGGGCTTCTTAGCAGCCTATGAGTCAACTACACGTTTCCATAATGCTCCCTCTTTCAGAGAGAAAACTTTCACTTGCAAGCATAATAATAATAATAATAATAATAATAATAATGGATGGCCATCTGTCGGGGGTGCTTTGATTGCTATTTGCCTACTTCTTGGCAGGGTGTTGGACTGGATGGCCCATGAGATCTTTTCCAACTCAATCCAATTCTATGATGGTATGATTCTAATAATAATCATTCCTGGCACAGTTTTTTTTCTTTTGATGACTCTGAAGAAAAAGGCTGTTACTTAAAATTCATTGTGGAAATGCAGAAATGCCCCCCCCCCCCCCCAACACATGCATACCAGCTTAAGTTACCTACCAGCACAATATCATGTCTGATCTTGGAAGCTAAGCAGGGTGAACCTTAGGATGGGCAACCCACCACAAATACTTAATTCTATAGACTGCATTTCAGAGGAAAGCTCTGACAAAACCACGTCCCAGTGCTCCTTGCCTTAAAAAACCCTATAAACTCTGACAGATGACTTGAAAGATCACACACACATCATTCCTGACACTTTGTCTGTGATATTTAGGAACTATCTCAGTTTTAGACTTCTGATGCTGTATCTTGACATCCCCACATTAGGTTTTCAGCAGCATCATTTTCAAGTTCAGTTTCCGTTAAAAGATATTCACACCTATATAGCATACATTTCTGCACTTCACTCCTTTTCTACCTCCAAAGCAATATGCCTGCTTCAATTAGGCTTTCCAAAGAAAGCAATCCATCTCACTGACATATATTTCAAATCTGCATATTTTGGAGGAAATTTGGTAAATTATAGAGATATACTGATCCTCAAACAAATCAAACTGCTCTCCCTCGTGGTGCTACACTGTAGTTGCCAGGACTCTTCAACGTTGATTATGCTAGCTAGACCTGATGGAATCTTGTGGTTGTTGCAGCTGTTGTGTGCTTTCAAGTTGTTTTCAAAGGCAAACCTGCCATGAGAATGTTGAGACTGAGAGCAACACTTGCCCATTATACAATATCTGGAGGACCATACTTTGCCTACCTATGAACCAAAGATTAAATGCTGGCTGGCATCCTATTCAATAGCTACAAAGTAGTAAATTGAGCAAGAGCCTTGTAATTGTTTACAATAGTTAATAACAAAATGCCACTAATGAAACCTACTCTTTCAGTCTGGCAGCACCTAATCTGAAGAGTTTCCAAGATGCCTTGAATGATGCCATGGTGCTCTCCTGTCACAAGGGCACCTTAAGGCAAGCAAGGCCTTAGGGAAGTCTTCTCCAGTTGCCTTTTCTTGATGTATCTTGTGACTGGGAGAACACTGCAGATATAATTTCCCAGTACCCCAATCTACATTGCCACAAAAACCCTTGAGATGATGATGATGATGATATTATTATTAATAATAACTTTATTCCTATACTCCACCATAATCTCCCTGAAGGGACTCATGGAGTCTTACATATGGGACAGAGTGTCTACAATCATAAAAGAAAATGAATCAGTTAAAACAAAAACACCATTAAAATAAAAGCATCATAAATAAAATACGCCAATCCAAATCAAAACACACTAAACAGAAAAGCAGATTACTTTGAAGCTCCAAAGTTCAACAAAACCAATAGCCAGGATTACTAAGATGAGTCTGACCAAGCTATAAAAGGGCCGGACAAAGGATAGTGTAAACCAGGGGTGCTCAGAACGGTGATCGGGATCACCAGGGTGATCTTCGGGCCTCATCCTGGTGATCTTCAGGCCACTGACCAGGGTTTTTTTTGCTGTTGGTCCTCTTCACATGCCCCTGCACACTGCAAAGAAGTCCTCCATCATTGCTCCTCCCCGCTCCCTGCTCGCGCGGCGCCTCCAAAAGCTCCAGAGTCCAAGAGGCAGAATGGGCCCCCTTCTTTTGGATTCCTCCTCCTCCCTCCATCCTTCTCCAGCCACTCAGAGTCGTAGGAGACCAAAAGGGGCGGGCCTGGATGATGCGATGCATGGCTGGCCCCGCGCGCATGCACAGAAGCGCCCATTCCGCCTCTCTGACTTCTCGTGAGCTCTTGGAGGCGGCACGCATGCTGGCGGCGTGCAAATAGGAGCAACAACGGAGGAGGAGAAGAAGGACGCTTTGAGGTCATTTCCTTACCGCATCTCAAAGGTCGGTCTTTTTACTTTGGGGTGGGTGCTTGATTGTACTTTGGCATGTCTCTTTGTTTCCTTTTTATTTTTAAAAATGGCCTTTTAGGTCCAAAGCCTCTCTGCTTGCTTTGTTCCTTGAGAAATATATGTTGGGGAATATGGAAATGTGGGAGAAATGGGGTGGTTGGATGTATTTTTGCATGCCCCTTTGTTTACCTTGCTGAGTATTAAATGGCCTTGCAGTTCAAAAGCCTCTCTTCTTACTTGCTGGCTGATAATATGTGTGGTAATATGGCAGTGTGGGAGAAATGGGGTGGTTGGATGTATTTTTATGCTCTGTTTTATATTGTTGTTATTAAATTGAAATGTTGATGTTTTATAACTTCATTTTATGTAAACTGCCCCGAACCTGCTGGAAGGAGCGGTACATAAAAATGAATAATAAATATAAATAAATAAATAAGAAAATAGTTATACGTTTTACATTTCTGGGTAGGTGATCTTTGGGACTTGGTTTTTTAATCAGTAGCTCCCATGCTGAAAAAGTGTGAGCACCCCTGGTGTAAACAGTGTAGCATAGGGCTGGGAAAGTGTATGAAGTACCGAACAGAGTACTATATGGCAACCAAGGAACTGGGCATTTATAGCTAGTAGGCATGAGAAAAATGAAACGGAAATTAAAAGGATTCGTAAGAGATTTGTATGTAATGGGACTTTTGAGCTTTTACGGATCGCTGCCGCGAACCCGGAAGTAGACTTCCTTTTACGGTCCTTGAGGCCAACAATTTGCGTTATGATCATAATAAATTCTTAATTATTAATTAATTAATTATTGTACTACGTACTCACTTCTCCCTGTCTTCTCCCCTCATTTCCTTCCCGCCTTCATTCAGCTTCTTCTTTTTCCCGCATTTCTCTGGGGAACTGGAAGTGACGCTGCTGCTAGGTAGGCAATGCATTCTGGAAAGTGTAGTCCTCCACGCTTCCCCCCCTCCTTCTCTTCCCCGTTGCTCTGCTGCCATGCCCCATCGCAGGGGCCAGCTTCACACACACACACGCGCACGCTTCTCCTCCTCTCTCTCCCTGCGCTCTCTCAGATGCTTCTCTTCCCCGTTGCTCTGCTGCCATGCCCCATCGCAGGGCCAACTTCAGCCCTCCAGGTACGTGTTTTGGACTTCAACTCCCACCATTCCTCACAGCCTCAGGCCTCTTCCTTTTCCTCTCAGCCTGGGCAAACTTGGGCCCTCGCTCCCTCAGGATCGGGGTGAGAGAGAGGCAGCGAGGAGCGAGGGGGGGGCCTCCTCCTCCTTTTTTGCTGCTTCCAAGAATAGAATACCCCCCTCCCTCCCTTCCTCCTTCCCTCCCTCCTTCCTATTTGGAGAGTCCCATCTAGAATTCAGTGTGGTTTATTCAAGTTTTGGCCTACAACTCCCAGAAATCCCAGCCAATTTACCAGCTGTTAGGATTTCTGGGAGTTGTAGGCCAAACCATCTGGAATGTGCATGCTCTGGCATACGAATTACTAACGAATTTTGTTAGTACTTAAGTTACATTTTAGAAATTTTTGGAAATTTTTTTGTAAGTCTTTCTTTTACTAATCAACCCCCCCCCCCATTTGATTTTAGAATCGCCATTTTTGGATTCGAAACCATGCCTAATAGCTAGGGACTAGTAGTTCTCAAATGCTTGCTGGAACATCCAGGTTTTCAGATCAGTTCAGGCACTGTCAATCCGAAATGGAAAGAAGTTTGTTTTGAGGGGGGGGGAGCATTATCAAACATAATTACAACAATGAGTCCACAGCATTGTAGTTTTGTTTAATGATGGAGGACAGCTGCTGCTTTAGACTCATCTGAAACATGCATACATTTAAAATTTGCACTTTTAAAGAAAAACACCATGAAAACTATTTTGCAAGTTTGCAGAAACATCTACTGCAGCAGATTCCTCACCTATGCCCAATTAAGATGAGCCGGGTTTCCTTTTCTTGGGGTGCCTTCTGATCAGAATATACTGCCTGCCATGAAGCATCTGATTATAGACCAGATCCCTGATAAGAACAAAAGAGTCATAAAGCTTAATCAGTTTCTATAAAGTAGGTCAGCTTGTCATCTTCAAACGTCATCTTCCGCCATCCAGAAACAAAACAATTTTACCCTGGGAAAATGGGGTAGTGGATGAACAGCAAACACAGAAGGGATGTTAGGGAAAGAAATTAGGGGGAATGAATTATTCCACCTAACATTGATCTTTTTGCCAACATCGATCTTAATTTATTTCTTCTGTTGTTTTAATTTTCACTATTGGCTTTCAGTAAGAGGAGTTAAAAGACCACAGAGAGATTCCTTTTGCAATATGGGTAGCTTTTTCCTCACTAGCATATGTATTGGCCGAGGAGATCAAAGAGCTCACCTTTGCTGTCAAATTCTTTGACTTGCAGACAACCTTTGATTCTGCTAATCAATAGAAAATCTATTCAGCATGCAAAGCAGCACAGAAAACTTTGATTTCTCTCACTTATTCTCCCCTTTAATTGGTAAAACAATGGATTTGTAATATAATTATCAATGTTGTTCTGTAACATAAATGTAATTTTATCTGGCTTTATCGAAACTCCATTGCCCGTGGGGGGGGGGGGAGAGGGAGAGAGGGAGGGTAACCTTGTGTCTTCTTTGCTCATTAAAAAGGGCAGAGGCCAAATAGCTCTATTCTGTCCCACTACATGATTTAACTTATGCATGAAACAACCAGAAGTGGTCATCTGTTGCGTGCCAGGTTTGGGATCAGTGCCACCAGTATGCTGATGACACTCAACTGTATTTATTTCTATCTAAATCCAAGAAAGCTGTTTCATTTATAAACCAATGGATTAGATTAGGGCAAATGAACTGAAGCTAAAGCAAGGCAACGCAAGGCAAGATGAAAGAGTCCCTGATAAATCAAAGGGCAGATTAAGAATGAGGATACAGTGTGTCTTGGAGAGGATTACACGTTTATAGTTTGGCTGTACACCTGAAGTTGGTTGTGAACCTGATTTCTGAGATAGCCACAATTGCCTTTGTTTAATTATGCCTTGTGTGCCAACTACACTTGTTCCTGAGGTTAGAACATAAGAACATAAGAAGAGCCATGCTGAATCGGGCCTCAGCCCATCTAGTCCAGCATTCTGTGTCACACAGTGGCCCACTAGTTGTACACAGGGATCTCTAGCAGAAAGGAGGGCAGAACCTCACCTGCTCCCGACCCCCCCACAACCAGTACCCGGGAAAATCCTGCCTGCCTCCATCAACACAGAGGTGGCACTTGGATGTCCATTTCAGTAGCTACTGATTCCCTTGGTATCCATGAATCTGTCTAATCCTGCCTTGAAGCTGTCCAGGCTGACAGCTGTCACAACCTCCTCTGGAAGTGAGTTCCATAACCCAATGACCCTCCGGGTGAAGAAATATTTCCTTTATTAGTCCTAACTTTCCTACCTTGAGCTTTAGGAGTGCCCCTAGTCCTAGTGTTGTGTGACAGAGAAAATATTTTTTCTTTATTCACCTTTTCTATCCCATGCATGATTTTATACACTTCGATCAAGTCACCTCTTAAACGCCGTCTTTCAAGGCTGAAAAGACCAAGGCGTTGCAACCTGATTTCATAAGGGAGCTGCTCCATCCCTTGGATCATTTTTGTCGCCCTTCTTTGTTAGGTTAGGTGACCAGGAAAAAATAGGGATTCTGTTATTGTACCGTCCACCCCGCTGCACTACGGTTTCCCTACCTGAGCTAGCTAGGATGGTCTCTGGCGTTGGAATCCCAGAGGCTCATTGTGCTGGGGGATTTCAACGTACATGCCGAGGCCACCTTATCAGGAGTGGCTCAGGACTTCATGTTTTCCTTGGTGACCATGGGGCTGTCCCAACTAGTAAGTGTCCCTACTCACAGTGCTGGGCACATATTAGATTTGGTTTTCTGCCAGGGATGGGGGGACGCAGGCGTGACTGGAGGGGACGAGAGACAGGGCCTTTTCAGTAGTTGCTCCCCTCCCTCCTGACATTTCGCAAGACCTGGCTGTTTGAGCAGGCATTTGCTGATGAAATGTAACGGTTTAATTAGATATATGGAATGACGACGATGTGACGGAAAGTGATCTCAACATAATGCTGAGACTGCAAATGTATGTTTTTAATTGTTAATTTGTTGTTATATGGTTATTTTGGGGGTTGTTTGCTTGTGTTGTATTGGAGGGCAGAGACTGCCTCGTGTAAACCGTCCCGAGTCACCTTCAGGCTGAGAGGGGCAGTATAGAAATGTGACAAATAAATAAATAAATGATGGCGGTATAGAGGAGCTGACTACAGCTCCGTTGCCATGGACCGACCACTACCTGATCAGGTTTAGACTCACTGCACCCATCAACCTCTGCAGGAGTAGAGGACCCATTAAGATGGTCCGTCCCAGGAGTCTTATGGATCCGGAGGGTTTCCTGACGGCTCTTGGGGAGATTCCTCCTACCTCGGTAGGTGATTCTGTCAATGCTCTGGTGTTTGTGGGTCCCGATGTTGCTTCTGATGGGCAATGTAGTGAGGATTTGACTGTGGAAAATGGAGACGGCCTGGGCAATGTAGAAAGGGAAGCTGTTTCTGTGAATTCTGACAGAGATGTGTTTTCTCGTGATAATCTGTCTGCCAGGCCTAGGGATGAGTCTGATAATGCACCTGGGAATTTTAACAAGCTGGCCCAAGGTTGGTGTTGCAGTTTGAGGATTGAGCAATTAAAATCTAAGGCTGGGAAAACGAAAGAGATTCAGTTCTGTTCTCTATATAATTCTTAGCTTTTTCCCAGGCCCTTAGATTCAGGGAACGTTACAGCTTCATGTCTCATGTATCTTGGTACTTTGAATTTCCCAGTCTTTTCGTGAGTTCTTTGTTCCATGGAATTCTAGCCTTGGATTCTGCCTGCCTTTGCATGTTTTGCCTTGCTACCATTAGACTTTAGTTTGGATACTTCGTCTTGGAATTTTCTCCATGTTTTGACATTTCTTTTCACTGCATTTTATTGGAACTCTTTTACCTTTCTATTTTACTGCATTTAATGGAACTTTATTTGCTTCAATAAAAATAGAACTACATCAAGCTTCTGGGCTTGTGTGAGTGCATTTAGAGGGTCAATCTCGTTACTCTCCGGATTGAAGAGAGGGCCAGGGCAATAGACACGATTGCTCCAGAATATCCCCTCTCAAGTAGCCGAGTTAAACAAGCTCCTTGGTTCAGCGAGAAGTTGGCAGTGATGAAGCGAAGGAAGAGGAGACAAGAGGACATGTGGCATTTGGATCCGAGCGGGCCAAATCGAACATGGCTTGATGCCTTTCTAAGGGCACATGATGCGGCAATAAAGGCCGCAAAGAAATCCTTCTTTGTGGCCGTTATTGCGCCTGCAAAGAACCGTCCGGTGGAGCTGTTTCGAGTCATCAGAGGCCTGTTAAATCCCACTGCTCCGGATGGGAACCCTGGCAACTCAGCTGCCCACTGTAAAGCATTTGCCCAGTCACTTTGATGCATTCTGATCTGGACACCATGTTAACGGTAGTCTCTGAAGATGTAACACGAGCATTTGCTTGTTCGATTTTGATGGATTCATTTCAATTGATAAAACCCGAGGATGTGGACAAGATGCTTGGAGAAGTGAGGGTGACCACATGTATCCTAGACCCCTGCCCAAGCCAGAAGGGGATTGGCCGAGTGGGTGAAGGTGGTGGTCAATGCCTCCCTTCAGGAGGGCAATATTCCAATGTGCTTAAAACAAGCTATAATAAAACCGATGTTGAAGAAACCATCACTGGACCCCACTCCATTCGTCGACTATCGCCTCTTTCCAATCTCCCTTTTTTGGGCAGTCCTGGAACATGTGGTGGCCTCACAGCTCCAGGTATTTTTGGAAGACATCTGGATTAGGGACAGTCTGGCTTTAGACTGGGACATGGAACTGAGACAGCCTTGGTTGCCTTAGTTGATTATCTACACGGGAGCTAGACAGGGTAAGTGTGCCCCTGTTGATTCTGCTGGATCTCTAAGTGGCCTTCGATACCGTTGACCACAGTATCTTTCTGGGACACCTCGCTGGAAAGGCACTGTTTTACAGTGGCTCCAGTCCTTTCTGGAGGGTCGCACCCAGAAGATGTTGTTGGGGAACACCTGTTCAACTCCACAACCTTTGTCTTGTGGGGTTCCTCAGGGCTCAATATTGCCCCCCCATATTGTTTAACACAGGGCTGTCCAACAGGCGACCCGCGGGCCGTACACGCCCCCCCCCCCCCAGCCTGTTGGACACGGCCTCCGCTACCCTCCTGGAAGATTTTTTAAAATTTTTTTTTTTAAAAAAATGGCGGCCGGGGGGGGGGGGGAGGCGGGGCAGGGAGAAGGAAGGGAGCCAGCTCCTCCTCCCTGCACCGCCCTCTCTGTCCCTCTCTCCACGCCGCCCTTCCTAGGGAGGGGGAACCGCCGAAAAGGAGCAGTAGGCGGCGCCAAGGGTGGCGCGTCAGAGGCCTGGGGTGACGCACCGCCCTTGGTGCCGCCTACTGCTAGGAAGGGCGGGGGAGCCAGCTGCCTTCTTCCTCCATAGCCCCTCCTCCTTCTCCCCACTCGCGCCGCCGCTCAGGATCCGAGCAGCGGCGTGCCCGGAGGAAAAGAGGAGAGGCTTTGGAGAAAGGAGGCATCCGGCTACCTTTTCACTCCATAGCCCCTCCCCGTGCCGTTGCTCAGGATCCGAGCAATGCCGCGGCCTGGGTGAAGGAGAAGGCGCTATGGAGGGAGAAGGTAGGTAGCTGGCCGTTGCTCGGGATCCCTTCATGCTGCCCCTCCCGGAGGAGGCGGAGGAGCTCGGGATCTGATCCCTGCCGCCCCTCCCGGGTGAAGGAGAAGGGGCAATGGAGGGAGAAGGTAGCCGGCTACCTTCTCCCTCCATAGCCCCTCCCCGTGCCGTTGCTCGGGATCCAAGCAATGCGGCGGCCCGGGTGAAGGAGGAGGGGCTACGTGAGTGACCCCGTCCCCAGCCCCGCCCCCCACGAGCAGCCCCACCCCCTGCTCACTGATCACCTATGGCCCCCCAGGTGATCAGTGACACTTCTTCCGGCCCTTGGGTCGGAAGAAGTTGGACAGCCGTGGTTTAACATATACATGAAGCCGCTAGGGGAGGTCATCCAGAGTTTCAGGGTATGGTGTCATCTGTACGCAGATGACATTCAACTGTATCACTCCTTCCCTCCTTCTACTAAGAAGGCTGTTCAGGTCCTGAACCAGTGTTTGGCCGCTGTGACGATCTGGATGAGGGCGAACAAATTGAAATTGAATCCAGACAAGACAGAGGTACCTCTGGTCAGTCGCACAACCGAACAGGGTATAGGGTTACAGCCTGTGTTGGATGGGGTTACACTCCCCCTGAAGACACAGGTTCGCATCTTGGATGTTATCCTGGATTCATTGCTGAGCCTGGAACACCAGGTTTCGGTGGTGACCAAGGGAGCATTTGCACAGCTAAACTTGTGCACCAGCTGCACCCATACCTTGGGAAGCCTGATTAGGCCACGGTAGTCCACGCTCTGATTACATCCCGTATAGCCTACTGCAACGCGCTCTACTTGGGGATGCCTTTGAAGACTGCCCAGAAGTTTCAGATTGTCCAGCTTAAAATAGTCCAACGGACAGCAGCCATATTGTTAACAGGAGCGGCATTCAGGGAGCATACAACTCCTCTGCTGCGCCAGCTCCACTGACTGCCAGTCTGCTACTGGGCACAATTCAAAGTGCTGGCTTTAGCCAATAAAGACAAAGAAAAGTGAGGGGGGTACTCACTGTGGCAATAACAACACTGGGGAAAATGGATGGGGAAGCAAAGGGAATGGATGGGAAAGCAAACAGCTCCTATGTCATGGAGAAGAACCGATTTATAACATCAGAGTATAACAAATTGCCACAATAATAAGCTGACAAATGATATTGACTTATAACATATCACTTTAAAGGCATGACAAGATATGGACTTACAGACTGAAGTTGTACTGATGGTGATAATGTTCTACCTTTTGCAAAATGTAATACATGGTATGGTCTCAATGTCAATATTCCCTATCTGGTGTCCATTTCAAGATCTCAGCATGGGACCCGTTTAGGAATAAAGAATTTTGTGAACCACAAAAGTTCCACTTCTTGAGAAATAATGCAATAAATCAGATCACCAGTTTTTAAGGAACATTTTCTTGCTCTGAGATTTAGAAATATGGTTTGCAATAGTTTTTTTTAAAAAAAAAACAGAGATACTAAGGAATCCATACCCTGTGCTAGTTGTTCTGCATTGTGAAGCTTGCTATCAGGAAAGAAACATACAGTTGAGTACTCTCATGCCAGATTCTGTCAAATATTACTGACTCTTGACTAACAAAAATGTCAATTATTGTCCCATGCTGACCATATGGCTGTCAAGTGGCAACTGCTACCACATGTCATCCATCAGATATTGCCAAACACTGACTGCTATTGCCCAGATGTCAAAATGTTCTGCAGATAGTTAGAAAGGAATTTGGGTTGAAGGATTTATCTCCTGAAAAACTCATGTTGTTGTATGTTAAGATTTTTAAAACACTAAGACAATTTTCTCACAACACAGTCCCATGTGCTGACATTTGTCAGACCCATTATGTATAGTTTGGCTTTCTTCACAGTAGGTCTTTGAGACTATAAAGGGAAACAATTGTGGATGGATAGATTATTCTACTGCCAGTCTGTGCCAGTTTCACACATGTTTCTTCTAGGCATATAAATCCATAATGGGTTCATCTTCACATGCAAGGATGAATTTCCTCCCCGCTGTGGAAGACAACAAATATTTACCTCACTGTATTCTCATAGTCCAAAGCATTCCAAAGGGTTTTTCTGTGCAGAATATCACATTCCCACTGCAAGAAACACATATTTTGCACAGAAAATGTAGCTTGAACACTCCACCCCCTTACCATGTGTATATGTGCAAGAAAAAGAAATCAGGGCATTAAAATTTGGAAGTGGGAGGACTGTAAAAATCTTGCTGCTCTATTTTGTTTTCCTGATAGGGTTCCCCAACTGTTAGAAACCCCAAATTTTTGACAAATGAATAACAGAAAAATGTATTTTGACACTAGTTTGCTCTCTTCTCAATTTTTCTTTCATTTTTACCTTTTCCATTTTTCGTTCTATCCAATTTCTACCCTTTTTAGTTCTGTTTTTTCTAGTTCGTTATCTAAAACTCCTTTTAGTTCCTTTGGGAACTCTTTTTCCATTATTATTGGTGTTAAAACCGAATTCTTATTAATTAGTTGTCCTTTGTATTTGCTCCATATTTCCATTATATCTCTTAATGATATATTTCCAATCTGTTTTATCTTTCTTTCAAATTTCCTTTACAATATGTTGTCCTTTCTCCACTCAATTGCCTTATCCCCTGCTTCCATCCATTCCAAACCTTCTCCATCCACCATCTTTGCTACTACATAGCTTAATTGGTTTGCTTCATAATATTTTTGTATATTTGGTAAGCCTAATCCTCATTCTTTTTGGGTTTGCTCAAAAATCAATTTCATCCTATTTTTCAACAATCTGTGAGATATATATATATATATATATATATATATATATATATATATAAATGGTATTTTTAATCCATTACCTTTTGGTATTATTTTAAAGATAGAATATGCATTTTGTCATATGGCTGTCTATGTTCATTTGTTTCATTCCTAAATGTGAACAGGAAAAATGGCTTTCTCCCCTCTCCTATCTATGAGATGTCACAATATTACTTGCCTTTTATTTGGCTAGTCTTCCAATTTGGGGGGAAAAAATCTTCAGAAAAATTGCATAATTGCACAAAACTATTATAATTATACAAAACAGCATGGTACCATATAAATAGATGATATTGATGATGCAAAAATGTCATCTGTGAACTTCATTAAGCAAAATTGTGGTGGTGCAATGGGTAAACCAGTGGTCCTCAAACTTCGTAATGCCATAACCCCTTAAAAAGTTTCTCACGCTGTGGTGACCCCCAACCATAAAATTATTTTCGTTGTTACTATAGATTCATAGTTACCCTACAAACAAAGAGCATGCTGAACTCCACCAATGATAGAATTGAACTAAACTTGGCACACAGAACTCTCATGACTGACAGAAAATGCTGAAAGGGTTTGGTGGGCATTGACCTTGTGTTTTGGAGTTGTCGTTCACCTACATCTGGAGAGCACTGTGGACTCAAACAGAGATGGATCTGGACCAAACTTGGCAAGAATACTCAATATGCCCAAATGTGAACAGTAGTCAAACTTGGGGAAAATATACCTTCAGATTTGGGAGTTGTCGTTGCTGGGATTTATAGTTCACATAGAATCAAAGAATATTCTGAACCCCGCCAACAATAGAATTGAGCCAAACCTCCCACACAGAACCCCCATGACCAACAGAAAATATTGTGTTTTCTGATGGTCTTTGGTGACCCCTCTGACACCCCCCTCATGACTCCTTGCTAGGGGTCCCGACTCCTAAGTTGAGAAACACTGTGTTAAACTCTTGTGCTGGCTGGACTGCAGTCCTGAAATTTGGGTTGCTGACCTAAAGGTTGAAGGTTCAAATCTGTGAGATAGAGTGAATCTGTCAGCTCTAGCTTGTGGAGACATGCGAGAAACCTCTTGGCAGGATGGTAACATATCCGGGCATCCCCTGGGAATTGTCTCTGTAGATGGCCAATTCTCTCACACCAGAAGCAACTTGCCGTATGTTCTCAAGTTGCGTCTGACACAATTAAAAAATAAGCATAACAAATATTTTAAATGATTAAACATTGAACTAAAGCTATATTTATAGCGGTATGTATTTATATTATGTACCTATAGGCAGTTAGTGTTGAAATCACAATTAAGCCCCAATAAAAAATACATTTGAAAGGTAACTGCTAGGACCACAGAATCTACAATTAAATAGCTTTCTTTTTATATGGCAACAATAACTCAGCTGGAATCTTCTCTTGTGTGCAGGAAGTGAAAAGCAATACCCTAGGAATCCCAACTTTTCTGGCAGCCTTCAATGATCTGGAATTTATTCAACAATGAGTGGGGGATAAAAACAATAAAATGAACCTTATAAAAAATTCAAGAATCACTGCAGGGGCTAAAAAAATTATTAGGCACAATTGCCTTATTTTTGTTTTTAAGAGCCAACATTGATTGATTGTTTTTCTCATGCATGTGTACATTTTTTAAAATTTTCTCAAGACAAAGTAGCCATGTAAAATACAGCTTTATTTTAATCCATCTGTTGCTTCTCTGTCTCTTGTGTAGTTGGAATAATATTACATTCTGCTTTATTTTCCTCAGGAATGTTAAGCTTAATACAGAACATGTTGATTTTACTTCACCATCATAAGAGATTGAAAGGAAATGAGGATTTACATAAAGCAGCATTGGCTTTAGTCGTTATTTCCCATAATTGCTACAGAATTTAACATAAAGTGGACTATGAAAAGGAATATTCAATCCCATTTTCAGGAAAACTGTCCAAATATTTTTAAGTGAAAGGATTTATTTTTTAAAAAAGGATAACAATACAACCTGGCAAAACTCCTCAGGGAAATTTCATACATGCCTAGCAAACTCAAATTCCACTGAATATGTATTTATAATCTAGTGATAGGGATGGGGGAAGGATGCAAATAAACAGCTGCCATTTCTTTACATTTATTTAGGATAACTTAAATCAGTACAAAAAGGAAACATCAGTACTCAAAGAAGTACAATTTGCAATTCAAGGAGGAGTGCTTGGAATTCTAAGCCAGCGAGCTCTAGTTACTCTCCAAACTATTGCTCCCAGAATTCTGCAGGATCACAGAAACACAGTATTGTAATATGTTTGCACTGGATGGGACTCCAAGGCCATTTTGTTTACTCCCCCATCATGCAAGGATCCAAAATTAAAGCATTTCTGACAAAAATGACCAATATTGATTTAAGAACCTCCAAAGAAGGAAAGTCCACCACCCTCCAAGAATGCCCTTTCCCTGCCTGCGCAGTGGGCGGGGAAAGGTTATTACCTCCTCCCACGAAGACAGAGGCGATAGGTTGCCTTTGTGGAATGTTCCAGGGGAGTGGGCAGAGGCTGGCAACTGGTATTGCCAGCCCCTTGCCTCATTTCTTCTGGAAACGTTGACCCACCACTCCTGCCCGGTTTGACAGTATGGTGGTTGCACTAGGGGCCGGGTAGGAATTTTTTCCCCCTCTACATTTTTAGGGTTTTTTTTCACCTACTGTACCTATACTGTTATTAGGGGCTAGCTGGGATGGTGGTTTTTAAATAGGCCAACGTAAATAGTTTAGGGAAATCCAATTGATCCATGTACACTCACACACTCCTCAAGTTGTTTGGGCCGATGCACAAATACACTCACCTGGATGGCAGTCGAAGGGTGAGGAGGATACCATTGGCTCAGAAATTTGAGAGTATGGTATTTCAGATGTGTTTCCTGCATTTTCTTGGGAGTTTGCCCAGTTCTGTGTTATAGGAGACTCAGGGGAGTCTCACAGTGTAGTCGAGGGGTCGACTGTTCGCGGTCGCTACCTCGGCCTGGCCACACCTTGTTCCCTTGACACCTAAGTTCAGTTAGGTTAAAGTTAAATAGGTAACTTTAAATAAAGGTTGCCCAAATTTGAATCCAATTATTGTTGTCTGTCTCGTTATTTCGGGGGTTGGAAGGTAAAGACTAGTTCAACATTGATGTTTAGGTAGAACTTCTGTCCTTGTAATTTGAATCCATTGCTTTGTGTTCTGATTTCTGAAGCAGAAGAAAACATGCTCATTCCATCTTCTATATGACATCCTTTCATATCTTCAAAGATGTCATGCAGCCAGAGCAGTTAAAAGTAGCAACACAACACAGCACAACTGTGCTGTGAGAGAGTTCCCCAATTGAAGTTTTTGCCCAATACACATCTCTAAGGAGCTGCAGAGCCAAATTACAAAAATACACACATCATGGCATTGTTTCATCCTGAGCCAGACTTTTGTCCCCTGCTCTTCCTCATTATAGTGAAAAGAGATTGGGGTCAGGAGTTTATGGAGCTAAAGGAATTGCAGCAAACCAAAAGAACACTGGGAGGATGGTTCTCAGCTTTGACTCTGGAAATCTGATCATGGGCAAAATGTATAGCAGCCAAAAGTATTACTAAATCTGAATTTGGGGAAAGCACCATATATTTTTCTACTGTCTACTTGAAACATGCATTCAAAGTTTTAGAAGTCTTTAAAGGGATGGAAAGGGATAGCTAAATGGAATGCAATACTGCAGAGTTCTGATAGCAGGACAAAAATCACCCTGGAATGTATCAACTTGCAATGGAATTTCTCGGCTGGTTTCCCATACCTCTGCTCAAGACTAAGGAACTCATCACACTTACTAAAATAAGTGTCCTAGGATGCTTCGAGCCCTCTTCAAGAATGTAGACCCATGTCAGCCATCACATGACAACAGGTGACATCAGGCAGAGGCTCTGCCCCAACATGGATGAAAGTGTTCTTGGACACTTCCCTCCCAAACACAGCCTTCCCATGTCCTGCTGACTCCAATAGACAGGGCAGAATTGTCCCACACCAGAAGAACCATACCCCATTACCTTAACTACACGTTCTTTTTAATCTCCAGCTGATGTTTACCTCCTCATCAGCTTTGTTGTGATGCTATCTATCATACAGACTGAATATCTGAAACACAATGGACAAGAAGTGTTCAGATTTTGGAATATGTACTTGTATGCACATGATGGGATCCCAGTTTAATCATGAAGTTCATTTATATTTTATATACACCTTACACAAATATCCTGAAGATTTGCAATAATTTTATGCACGACACAAAGTTTTTGACCACTGAGCTATCAGAAAGCAAAGATGCCATTATTTCAGGCACCCGTGAGGACATCTTTGAGTTTTGGAGATTTCAGAATTTGGAATTCTGCATACGGGATGCTCAATTTGTATTTTACAGGTTAGTAAACAAATCTTCATTATCTCACAGGAGAACCAGTAGTTCCTCGACTTTAACTCCTGTGACATCTGAGGATTTAACTAGTAATAAGTCATCTTTCTCCTGCTATATTGTTGTCTTCTTGTCTTTTCCAGTTTTCACTAACAATTGTATTACATTATATGACAGTTGTGTTGTGTTACACTGAAAGTGCCACATGGCATTTGGCTAACCCAAAGAGTAGCAACTTTTGATGCAATATGTTGCATAACTTTTCTGGGGCTTATCTTACTCTGGGGCACTTTTTACTCAGCGCTTGGCTGCAGGCCCTTCTAGGCCCAGGCACATAGGCCCAAAGCGCCAGGGTGCCTGCATCTGAGTGCTGAGTAAGGTACACTCCTTATTCAGTACTCGGCTGCAGGCCCTTTGAGGCCCGGGTGCCTAGACCCAAAGGCTGCACCCATAGGCCTAGATGCTTTGGGCCTATGGGTGAAGTCTCCCCCCCCCCCAAAAAAAAATTGGATTGAAAGAAAACAGATCATTTGGCCCTGAAAACAAAAATACCCCAAATATTTGACCTCCCTATTTCAGTAGCCTCAGACAAAAACAGATCGGGGGGCCCTCCAAAAGCCAGGACATGAAGCGGATCAAGGTAAGTGATTTGTAGTTCAGTGAGGCATTGCACTTCTGGATGAAAATTCTAAAAAGCAGTAATCATCCACAAACTGCACATCCCAGGATTCCTTAGCATGGAGTCATAGCAATTAAAATGGTGTTTTGATTGAGCTCTGGATCATCTCCATCAGAAAGAACGATTAAAAAAATCCCAGATCACTTGGCAAATGTAACATAAAAGGAAATGTTGTTAAGCTGCACAAAGCAATGTAAGTTGATAACAAATACCTGACTGGTGGATTTACTTTTCCTTATAATGAACGAAGACATTTAGTGTATAGCATTGTGCAGCATTTGAAGAACACAAAAATGCGTATTGATTGCAATGTTGAAAGCATTTTGAAATACTTGATGTATGCCAATTGAATGCTATTACTGCATTTTTAATTGTTCTTTGCAATGTTGAAACATATCACACAGGCAGAAAGGTTTAGATATTATCAGTTCAAAAGCTTTAACGGAGAGTGTATATTTAAACACACACACACACACACACACACACATTGTCAGAAGCCTACACTGCATAATTTAGATAGCATAGATCTTTTCTTTGATAGTCCCATCTTTTAATTTAGTTTTAATCATTTCAAGCAATGGTGAGATACTTTAAGACATCTAGAAAGGACACATTATTAGTGACTGCCGATTGATCTTAGGAAAAGCCTTCATCATAAAAAATGTATGGCGCCATATAATTAAAAAATCCAAGCACTGTGGGTTGACAAAAGTACTGTGGGCTATTAAATTATTCAAAATTGTGTTTCGTTACAGCAGCTGTTTAATTAAAAGGTAAAAACTGCAACTAATCCACTAGAGCTGAGTGAAATATAATCTATAGCAGAGTTTAATCCTTCTAAGACAGAGAACAATGATATAGATTCCAGAAGTCAGGACTTCCATTTAATGAATTGCACAAAAGGAGTGACAGCGTGTTCAAATCAGAATAACTTTGTTTGATTAGCCAAATGGCAAGCTGCTTTCTAGTTTATGGCCTTTGACATAAATCTGGATTTGTTTTCCTTTGAAATGAAGTTAGTTTCACTCATGATGTTAATAGTTACATCAGTACTGAACACCCCAAAAGCCATTTGTTTATTGATTCCTTAAGTACCTCATTAACTGTGTATAATTAAAACCTTGTTCAGAAGAAATGCCAGAAAAGACAGGGTTGATGTTCCATGAAGTGACCATGATTTACAGCTTAAGATGGATGTCTGTCCTCCTATGAAGAATTCTGGTGGATCTGTACAGGTGGAATGATGGAAAAATCCAACCAAGCATAAGTGGATGGTTCCTAATACAAATCCTGGGAATCATGACAAAGCACTCATAGGGAACAACATGACTCCACATCCCAGAAATCAAGACCTCTTCATTCCAGTTCACAAAGTTAATTTGGGGCTGGTAGTAATGACACACAATTTCTTGTGAGTTTCCAGAACCTACTGGAGGAGAGAGCGAGGTCAGCCATAATTAGCCAGGCCAGGTGTCATGCAGAATCGCAGGGTAGACCCTGTGCCTCTCTCAGCCAGGGATCACAGACCTGGCTGTTCTTCAAAGGAGAAAAAAACAACAGAGTCACCAGGTGGCCATCTCGTCAACGTCAATTGCCATCTGTACCAAAATGTGCTAAATTACGTTTAGTACGGTTTAATGTGAACTCCTACCCATTAGAGGCTCAGCTGGAAGACACCAACTTGTGTTAATTGAAACTTCAACTGTGACTTAAAATCTCTGTCCCAGACATAAAGGTGAGATTCTTTGCATATTGAGCCGTCATGTCTTCTGGAGACACAGACTTCTAGCCCTTTCAGTGATGTACAGAATATTTAACAGATACTAGACTAAGAAGTTTCTCTCAAGTTACAGGACAGATTCAGAAAATCAGGATGATTTCGAACAATCACCTCTGAATACCTTGGAAAACCAACTTTTCTGAATCTGTTCTGTAACTTGGGAGGTGCAATCTATAGAGTTCTTGTCTTAAAAAGAAATTTTAGCAAACATTATAGTTATCTCCCCAGATTTGTGGTTGTGGCTTCTGCAGATTGGATTATTTGTGGATTTGATTTTTTAAAAATGTTCACTCTAGGAATCTCTAGGTCCTCCAATGTAACTCTGTGGTTAATGTTCTCTAGTGCAGGAACTTGAGATTTATAGAGAGAACACCTTACTACTACCACCAATAATAATAATAACAACAACAACTTTATTTTATGCCCCAGTTCCATCTCCCCGAAGGGACTCAGGGCGGTTTACATGGGGCCCAGCTCAATCAACATAGTTAATTCTCTTGGTCACCAATGTGATTTTATGGTCAGCCACCAGTGGATGTTGAGTCATGCTAGAAGACCTAAAAATTTATAGAGGTATTTTCCCAGATTAAAAATTAACTTTTTTTTGTTATTCATAGTTTTTCACTTTTTAGGGTTCTGTGCCCCTGACTCCCGTGAATATACAAAATAAATTGTATCATCTTCTAACAGTAAGACTGCTATCTGCCCTGAGTCCCTCTTTGGGGGTAAGAAGGGTGGGATATACTGTAAGTACAGTAAATAAAGAAATAAATCTCAAGATCTGGCCTCTTCTTTCCATTTCTCACAGAAGGGGGGAATCTCAGGGTAGAGGAACCACCTTGAAAATGGTGTCCATGTGCACAGGCACACATAACTTTGTTAGACTGAATGTTTTTATTTGGTATACTCTGTGATTGATATTTAATGACTCATACTTAATGAAATCACCAGAGCCCTCCCACTGTGACATCACAAGGAATCTGTTGTAGGTGTCAGGATTTGGACCTGAAATCTCAGGGCTGAATATAGTCCTGAACTGTCTGCCTTAATTCTCAGTGGTTTGTGAATGACACCCTAGTGTGGAATTTGTTAGCTATGAAATTAACTTCTGATGATCAGCTATGAACATGCTCTGCTAACAGAATCCACAGACCTGCTTATACCCACTATAGATCTGAATACCCTTGAATAAATAATCACTTACAGGAAAGCAATACATGTGGAAAACTAGTAAAACCCATACATATTAGGGATGTAAAGAATACTTGTTCAATTTATCATCCTTGTTAATTTAGGCTTTCTCAACTTAATCCAACATCCTGAAGAAGAATTTTCCAGGTCTCTTCATTTCTAAACATGAATTAAACAAGGCCTTCTCCAGGTCTCAGTAATATATACAGAATGTTTCTGTGCAAAGCAACATTGTACCCATTTGAGAACCAAAGCACACATACACACAGCAAGCACAGAACAACTGGCTGATTGTTTAAAAAGATAAAAACAACCCATTTCATTGCTTCCAATCTTTAAAAGTCCATGCAACAAAGCCATCGTCATTTTGCATAATTGTGCTGCTTTGCTTTATTTGCATAATTTCTCTGAATTTGCACAAAAAAAACCCATTCTCATTTTCATATTGACAGGATCAGAAAATATCTCTGCCTATTGCAAAGTGAAGAAAACTATTGTGTAGTTCTCAGTTTCTGCATGTGAAGATTAGACAGAGGATTTCTCACAGGCATGACATATATAGGATAGCAGCTAGTTGATCTGGGGCAGTGGGTCCCAACCTTTTTTTGACCAGGGACTACTTGATCAGGGACCACTTTCCAACATTAGTATCAAAAGGGTTACTAATCAGTTTTTGGTCAACTTTAGATTCGGTTTGGTTGTTTGGGATGCTGTTTCAGAAAATTGCATTAGATAGACCACATCTGCTCTAGTTTCTGATAGAAAACATATGCCATCCAGTAGTTACCATCTGCTCACCCACCGAAAACTATTTTTTATTATCTAGCGCAGATGTAGTATATACAATGAATTTTTCTGAATCAGCACCTGAAATAACCTCAGGAACAAGCTTAAAAACAAAGACACCAAGGGCCCCTGCTTCCAGGTGCCACATAGAATGGCTCTGCTCAGGGAGAGAGAGGAGAAGGAGGAGAAGCAGCAGTCAGGAGGTTTGGGTAGTCAGTCTTGATATCCCCAAGAGGGTTTTGAGAGACCAGTTGCATTTGTTTCAATGGTGTAGTAACTGTGAGACTGCGGCCCATATTTTAGTTATTGGGGACCACTGGTGATTCACGGACCACAGGTTGGGAACCACTGATCTAGTGCTATGGTTTAGGTATAGAGATAGGCATATGCAACCCATGGCCTTTGGCTTTAACCCAAGAAATCATGGCCAAATGTCAGTGGCTTTCTACAAGTTATCAGGGGCTTGTAAGAGCAACCTGTCCATTCATCAACAACCTGGAGGCAGGGGAGAAGGGAGGTGTGACACATAGAGGGAGGTGTTGGGAATCAGCCTGCGTTTGTGTTTCAGTATCATAATGTTTTTGATGTGGGTATTGATGTGGGAATTGATGAGGGAAATGATGGTGTCGAGGCTGAGGTGCAAAATGGGGATGGTTTGGTCAATGATTTTCATGTAGACCAAGACAGAGAGGTCCAGTGCAAAGGACAGTTTCTCAGGAGAATATTCCTGCTGGGCAGAGATATGATAGTTTACTCCGTCTCTCTGTGAGCTCTCAATATTTGGGTTTGGACAACAATCTGATACCTGGGAATTTTAATCAGCAGCCAGACAAGGAGTTGAAAAATAGGCGGTTGGAGTTTAGCCAGGATCGACAGCAAACTCAAGGTTTAGGGTGCTCTGAAAGACTTCATCAGATAAGAGCCACGAGTGGGGGGGGGACAAAACCAGTTTCTGGGTTTTGGGATATAAGGTTTGCTTCAAGGGAAAATCTGTCAGATTAAGCATTGTTTGGAAACCAAGTCTATGTGTCATGGAAAACCTGTTCAAGGGGTCTTGTTCATGTGGATATTTTTAGCCTTTTGGTGTTGTCTTACATCATCTGGATTGTATTTGTATCTTGTTGATTTCTGTCTGGATTAATACTGCTTTGGATTTGCTTTTATATCTTTTGTGGACATTGCTTTGTGTTACTGCATTTTACTGACTTTATATTTTTGGAACTTTCTTACTTGTTCATAAGCATCTATATCTACTTGCTATCTTTATTAAGCTTCAATAAAAAGGATTGGATTTTTCACTCAACGTGTGGTGTGTTTTAAGTCAGAGGGCTTTTCCTGTTCTGGAGTGCAACAGGAGGGAGAGAAGGGTAGCATGAAAAGATAAATCAAAGGGCCAGTTCACTAAAGCAGTTACTTCAGTTCTACCTTCTCCAGGTGTGCAACCTCCTGGTTTGTTTGCCCTTGAAGGAATGTCCTTGGCAGGAAAAATAAAAGCTTGCCCATGCTTGATATTGTGGAACAGGAGTGTCCTGTTGGGTATTGCATTGCTGAGTGAAAGAAAAGGTAAAATAGTTTTTAAAAATACATCAGTGGAAATGGCTTAGTTTGCTGCCCAAATGATTTCAGACGAATTTCTAGAAAGCACAGCTTGAAAATTAAATTGTAGCAGCTTTGTCATTATGTCAGTTTGGGATTGTTTCCTCCATATAGTCAGTCCTCCATATCCATGGATTCATCTTCGATAGAGTCTATATATTCCACGGTGTTAAAAGTATTTAAAAATCCAGACAGCAAACTTTGACTTTACCATTTAATATAAGAGACATCACTTTACTACACTGTTATTTATAAAGCGATTAAACATCCACAGATTTTGGAATCTACAGAGGGGTTCTGGAACCAAACTCCAGTGAATACCAAGAGCCCACTGTATTTTCTTTCTTTCTTAATTGCATTGTATGCTCCCTTTCTCCTACTGTTCTGGTTTGGAAGGTACAGTCTTGATTAATCCTCTGTCACCCTATGTTTTATCTGCTTTTCAAATGTCCCAATTTCTCTCTTCTCCTTCCACTTTCTTTATCCACATCTTAGTTCAGTTACTGCAAACTGCATTCAAGGTTTCAAAAGTAGTTTGAACTCAATTGACTCAAAGGATGGAGGGGAGAGGGAAGGACAAGGTTCAGACAAAAATAAATTGTTGCATTAGATTCCCAGTAGTTTCAGCAAAAGCAAACTACTACAGCTTATCTAACTTGTGTGTTCGTTCACAGTAATAACATTTGCCATCTGGATCACATAGTGACATTGCTCGACTATTCATGCCCCAGTTTTCACCTATGAAACATTGGAAGGTATGTCAATAACCAACAGCAGCTTCAAAACTATAGCCTGTACAGAACAATTGTAACACAGTATAATACTGCCAATGATAATGTGATACAATAATTATATCATGATATTATAATTTATATATTTGTATTACATGCAATATTGCTAACAATATTGCGATATGTTGTAATGTTAATTGTTGTTTTTTCAGTTTGTTGTAAGCTGCTCCGGCAATATTGTTATATGTACACTGTAAGCCACTCTGGCAGTATTGTTGTTTGCTGTAAGCCAATCTGAGTCCCCTTCAGGGTTGAGAAAGGTGGCATATAAAAATAGTAAATAAATAAATAAACACTTACTTTCAAATTTCCTAATTTGTAATACACTGCAAGTATCAGACTAAAAACCCATATTCTTTGTGTTTTGTAGCTTAAGGCAAGCACACCCACCTGCAGTACTATCCAGCAACATATACAATCAATCATTACTGTAGGATGCCAGAAAGCTAAAAATATGAACAAAACAGTACAGATGAGGAACAATATGGTAGAAAAGCTTCTTGTTACATGACTGAGCTTCATCAATTTTTAAATCTTCCATTTAAAATGCTTCATCCTCAGAGCCAAGAAGTCAATGCAATAGATAACACTGCATCTGCAATCTTTCATTGTACCATTATAGATAACCTTCATAAACTTATTTCCTGATGACAATAAGTTTATTTTGAGAAAATTATATTTCTGTTCTAATAGGAATCAATAAATAATTCAGAAGTTTCACATTATTACAGGGAATTCTATTTAGGAGAGCAACCAGGGATCTCTATAATGAGAAACATTCACTTTGCTACAAGAGTGATACTCTGCATTTATTCTTATAATATTCCCTTCACAGCATACAAGACATCTTTCTGGAAAATATAACAACTTATCTGCTTTCAATGGGACAAAATAGGAAGGGTAAACAGTGAAACAGGAATAATGGTTGATTTATGTTTCAGAATCAATGAAGTGATTTAATTTTCAATTGTTATATTTATATCCGGATTTGCCTGTACTGTGTTCAAAGCAGTGAACATGTCTCTTTTCCACTCTGTCCTTATTACAAACAGGATTTCAAGCAGTAATACACATAGAGAAAGGATTATTAATTAAAAAGCAATTCTCAAATAATTTTAGATTGTATATATTTATGTTGAATAGCAAACCAGGACAATACATGATGATTGTCATGAGAGCAATCGAGGAAGGATACTCTTAAGTATTTGTTTCCAGGTTTAAAAATGAGTTGTCCATCAGAAACCTCAACAAGGAGATGAATAGAGCAGAGGGAGACTTTTTGCAGTTTTCTCCTGGTATCTGAACATCCAAAACAGTTGTGTCTAAACTGTTGTGTAGAGGAAAACACATAACGTTTAATGCAACCTCAAAACAAAGCAACCCTCTGCCCAATTTCTGCACATATGAGTAGCTAGGCATGGTTTAGAACCCAAAAATAGGGAATCAAAAATCTAGTGGGGGGGGGGGGGGTTTGATTAGTAATAGAAAGACTTACAAAAAAATTGCCAAAAATTTCTAAAATGTAACGTAATTACTAACGAATTTCGTTAGTAGTTCGTATGCCAGCACATGCATTCAGATGGTTTTGGCCTACAACTCCCAGAAATCCTAACAGCTGGTAAATTGGCTGGGATTTCTGGGAGTTGTAGGCCAAAACTTGAATAAATCACACTGAATTCTAGATGGGACTCTCCAAATAGGAAGGAGGGAGGGAGGGAGGGGGGTATTCTATTCTTGGAAGCAGCAAAAAAAGAAGGAGGCCCCCCCTTGCTCCTCGCTGCCTCTCTCTCACCCCGATCCTGAGGGAGCGAGGGCCCAAGTTTGCCCAGGCTGAGAGGAAAAGCAAGAGGCCTGAGGCTGCGAGGAATGGTGGGAGTTGAAGTCCAAAACACCTGGAGGGCTGAAGTTGGCCCCTCATGAAGCCTCTTCAAGGCTTTAGATCCTGGCAGGCAGAAGGGGCAGGGAGGGCCCATCCACTCCTCCTCCCCTGCCAGGATCTAAAGCGCATCAAGGCTTGGCACGCTTTAGATCCTGTGAGAAACCAACCTAATGTATAATAGAATGAATGCTAACTTATAGAGTAAGTGCCTAAATATTATAAGTAATCCAACTGGTCATATACATACATTCCATGCACATGCAATAATACAGCAGTAATAACAATGGGTATAAGAAGAAGTAGGGGTTAACAACATAAAATTCAAACCGAAGTATTCTGACTCTGTTCCCTCCTCAAGCGGTGCAAACGGGCTCTTCTCTATGAGCCCGGGATTCTGCAGCCAATCCTCCCCCAAAGAATATGTATGTGCACCCAGGCAGCAAACGCTGTGCCCAGGCTTTTGCCGGGAGAGGCTTTTCCCGGGCTCATAGAGAAGAGCCGTTTGCAGTTTGCACCACTTGAGGAGGGACCAGAGTCAGAAAACTTCGGTTTGAATTTTATGTTGTTAACCCCTACCTCTTCTTATACCCATTGTTATTACTGCTGTATTATTGCATGTCCATGGAATGTAGGTATATGACCAGTTGGATTACTTATAATATTAGGCACTTACTCTATAAGTTAGCATTCATTCTATTATACATTAGGTTGGTTTCTCACGTGTTGTGTGCAACTACCCCAATACTCTTTGATGCTTTAGATCCTGGCAGGCAGGAGGGGCAGGGAGGGCCCCTCGTTTGGCTGGAAGCCTGGAAAAATGTAAACAGAGAGGTTTACTCAAGAGTAAATCCACAAAGGAGGACACTTCATCCAAAGTGCCCTCCTTTGCGGATTTACTCATGAGTAAACCTCTCTGTTTACTTCCTTTGCAGATTTACTTCTGAGTAAACCTCTCTGTTTACATTTTTCCGGGCTTCCAGCCGAAAGAAGGAGCGAGTTTAGGGCTTGCCTTGCCATAATACTTATTGGCAAGGCAGGCGGGAGGGTGGTGAGAGAGAAGGAGGGTGCCCCCCCCCCCCCTTACGACCTTATTACGATACTTAAGAAAATCCTGGCCCCCGAAGTTCTATAAAGAAAGTCCACTTCCTGGTTGGCGTTCCAGATGCGGAAATACTCAAAAGTAGCATTTCTTACGAATCCCTTCCGAATCATTTAATTTTCATAACTTTTTTCTCATGCCTAATGAGTACCACATTTCTTCTGGATAATTCAAATGATTTTTTCCTGCTTTGCATTACCTCAGGGATTTTGTTGAGTTGGGAGTTAATATAAGAGTAAAGCAAGCAAACAAACAAACAAACAGTTTGCATATGGAAAGAAAACGGAAGAAAAATGTTCTTCTCCTGCAGGGAGGAGAAAACGACAGCAATGATTCCTCCTTGCACAGGAGGACAAAAAGCTCAAGGATGTGTATCTCTGTATGAGAGATCTGTTCTGCTTCTCTTCCACATTCTCACAGTCAACACCTTGGAAAACAAAATGCAGACTGTAGTTTACAGAATGTAGACTCAACTGATTATTTTCCTCTGTTCATGCACATGTGTATAAGCTGAGTATCTAATAGAAGAAAAACAATGAGATCTCCTTTCCTGTCAGTTTTCAGCAACAAGAGTGATAATCCTGTAATAATGAGAAGAGAAAAGAAAGAGACAGAGAGGAAGAGCTGGTGAAAGTGTCCTAAGTCCCATTTTACGGATGCAAATGCAAGACAGAACCACTTTCCCTTTTGTGGCGTGCACAGATGTGCTCCAGGGGTTCTGCTTTATTTCTCCAAAATGCTAGGGAAGGAGTAATGCAGCAGCATTGTTAAGGAAATACTAGGACACAATCACTAATTCTGCAGTGCAATGTGTAAACCAAGCCAAGTAAATTTGATTGCAGTGAACCTGCCCAGTCAAACAACTAGGGCCCTTCTCGAGAACAGGTTTCATAGGATCATTATTGATTGCATATGGAAATTTAATAAATCCCCCCCCCCCCACACACACTGGAATTTTAATGTAAGATAAACCATCCTGATGCTATTTCCATATAATAGGTAGAGTCCTCTCCGTTGGCACCCCCTTGTTGTGGGGGAGAGGCTTGCGTACCCTAATGAAGTTGTGAGCTATGCTGTTGGTGGCATAATAGCCACCAGTAGGGCCTCCCATGCCAGACAGATCACAACCGAAGGGTTTGACAAAGAGCGTCAAAGGGCAGGATGGGTTCTCTAGCCTTTTGGCAACCATCCTAGGAGAAGGAAAATTCTGATTTCAAACCTGGGCAGATGGTGCTCGTTTAACCCTGTAAGGTCAACCATCTAAGGGAAGGAAACTTGAACCAAACCTCGCTGCCACCATCCCAGCTTGCTAGGCCCCGGCAGATGAACCTTTTGTTTAAAGTGTGAGGCCAGTTCTGTGCACGCTGCGCCTCACCAGAAAAATCAATTGCACAGGCTCGAAGGACACATCCAACCTCCAAATCATCAACGCGCTCATAGAAAGCTTTGGATGAGTCCTTCCTGAATCTTCGTTCGTGAAGAAAAGACAAGATAATAGGTAGATAAACTTGTGCTCTCCTGAGCATCTATAACTCCCTCTTGCAGAATTTTGATTAGGTCAAAGCATCAAGAGGGAAGCAGAGTATCTCTATTCCTGCTCTACAAGGTACATTCCTGGAATTAGCTGTTGTATGCTTTCATTTCTGACTTATGCTGATCCTAGCAATATTCTTGGCAAGATTTGTTCAGAGGAGATTTGCCATTGCCCTCCTCTGAGGCTGAGAGAATATAACTTCCCCAAGGTTACCCAGTGGGTTTCCATGACTGAGCAGGGATTCAAACTGGGGTCTCCAGAATTATAATCAATGGCGTACACCACTATATCACACTAGCTCATAGAATTGCTATAATTAATGGAAAGAGTCAGTTGGTCCATAAAGTCTGGTGAAAGATAGAATTTTCCTTCACCTTAAAGCAGTGGTTCTCAGCCTGTGGTCCCCCAGGTGCTTTGGCCTACAACTCCCAGAAACCCCAGCGACTTTACCAGCTGGGAGTTGAAGGCCAAAACACCTGGGGACCCACAGGTTGAGAACCACTGCCTTAAAGTATCTATGCCTCTCTCTATTTCATCATTAACTCATCCTTTCCTCCCATCATTGGATCATTCTATATAAATTTCCTAGCATTTATTCAATAAGCAATAAGCTCCATTTAAGAAACAATTCTGGATTCTGCATATATCACCTCACTTTGTGTCTCTCCATTTCCTTTTAGTCATATAAACAATTGCTTCTTAATACATCTTTCACATGATTTTTTTCTATCTTTGCAACAAATTTTAATGGGACCACCCTGTTCCTCCTCCTGCTGCATCCTGGGTAATGAATATTGATGTATTCAGCCAGCCTCCAAATGAGTTAACAATACGCATGGCTTCCACTGGTTTGGTGTTTTGGAGGGGAAAAATCATTAAATTGTCACTATGTATGATGAACCCCTGAATGAAAAATAAATATTATCAATGGTGACAGTATGCTATTCGTTATGCCTAAGTGTCTCCAAGTGTTTCATAAAGGAAAGTATAAGCAACCCTCCTTAAATCCCCTGTGGGAGGATACACATATTAGAACCTTAACAACCTATATGAAAAGCCTTCATATTACTGAAACCTGAACATTTTTTAAAACATTGCAAAAGTACTGTGGCGGCTCCTGGGTTTCACATCAGTGAGACAGTGAATCTGATCTGGATTTTATTCCAAAACTTCAAACACATGTCTGGTTCAACATCTAGGATACATACAAACACAATCCTTTCTTTCCTAAATGCTACTTGACTTTCCGTTCTACCAAGGTGCAAGATCATCACTCAAGAAGGAGGATAAGAGGGAAGGGGTAAGAAGAGGAGGCAACAATGATCTAAAGCATATTACACCTATACTAAAGTCATACCACTGCTTGCAATTAGTTTCCCGGGCAAAATGCAAAGTGTTGGTTTTGACCTTTAAATCCATGCTGGAAGATAGTTGCCACAATCCAACTGACAACCATCATCCAGGGGAACTTTTCAATGGCTGCCCAACAAGACTGTGGAATGATCTACCAGAAGAGATTTGAAAGATAAATCAGATGTCTGAATATAAGATACAACTGAAGACTTATCTATTCAGGCAGGTCTATCCAATCAATTTTAAGGTGTGAATTTTAAACTGCATTTGTGTTGGTGTCAGTCTTGTGTATACTTTGGTATATGCATTTTAATAGTGTTGTATTTGGTTCTCTGTTACTGTATGGCTCCCCTATTTGGATTCCTGCCACCAATAAATCATTTAATGCACCACATTCCAAGTTTCTCTGGAAACGAGATGTGTGCCTTATGCCATTCTATGCATTGAGATGGGTCAAACCACTCTTGAAACCTTGGCATGGATGAGAGCTATAAAATTCTCGCTGCATATACATTTTCAAGCAAACCTCAATAGCTACATTCCTTCTCTGTTATACGATAAAATAATAAATGTAATAATAATAACAGTAAAATAATAAATGTAATAATAATAATAATAATTAAATGGGAGGCCCACAGAATGGCTGTGGTGGCCACTAACAGACTGCAAAATAGACAGCAGGGTTTTGGGTGTACTGGGTGTGGCAGCACTTACTTCATTGCAGCTGTGGCAACAGTCAGGCATGGGAGGTGGCTGTGCCACTCGGCAGCATGCACTGGGTCTTTTGCTGGTGGTAACAGTGGTGGTGGTGGCACTGGAGCCTTGCCTCCAGGCTCCACTGCCTAGCTTGACTCAAATATAAGCCAAGGGAGGTTTTTTCAGCCCCAAAAGGCATGAAAAACTGGGCTTATATTTGATTATGTACGGTATGTTTTCTTTTTATGTGCCACTTCCTCTTGTTGTATATACTTGTGTTGTATGCCAATTTTGTTGTTGTAAGCCAATAAAAGCTGTGTGTGTTCGTATTGTGTTTTCTTCTGGCTGTTTTAACCTCATTGCACCTCACCTTGAGCTGCAAGAGGAGATGGGTGAATTGTTGTTACAGTTATTGCTGTTGTTGTTGTTCTAACTACAGTAGAGGTATTGCATGAACTGGATCTATTTATGTGTTCAGTCCCCATTCACCATTTATTCAATGAGTTTCTCTTCACTCTGTTTCTCATTTCTTCCATTCCTTCACTACCTTTGCTACAATCTATTCTTCATAAGATACTTTTGAGGAGCTACATGTTTCACATTCTTTATTGATAATGGTGTTATTTTCCATCCTCCTTTTAAAAGGACAACTAGGGCATGAGCACCTAATGTTTTTCTGGCACAGAAATTACTTAAGGAAACACTTCCTCAAAGAAATAAATACCAGGTTGAATGTCCTCAACATTGCCATCGGGGACTAAAAGAAAACTTTTACATATTACAAATCAAAACATTTAAGGGTTGGTGGCAGCATGATGTGATGGATACATTTTTTGCCTAACAGCTGAGAAACTTCCAGAGAATATTGGCAGAGCATAAATATTCATTGGTCCCAGTTGAAAGCAGTGAAGACTGAATGCTCACAGTGTGATGTGTCACACTGTGGTGTTTGCCAGTGCCTCCCAACAATGGAGTATGCCAATTAAATGAGACATGTGATACTGTGTTTTGGGAATGGGAGAATAGCACACTGAGTGGCACTCAAATGAAAGGATGCTGAAGAACTGTGGTATTCTGTTTTAGTATCATACATCTATATATCTTCTCTAAACACAAGAATGAAATGCACTAGAAAAATCTGAAGGGATTTTAATAGAAAGATACATTCTAGGTTGTTGCTATTTCTCTTGGCCAATGCTAAAGTAAATACACAAATATAAATTACTGAACATTTTTTAGCTAAAGCAAAACCTTTCCGTGTATCATAGTGTTTTGAGCACTATGCTATAACTATGGGACAAGGATTTAATTCTCCACTCAGACATGAAAACCTACTAGTGGTCACACACCAGTGATAGTAAACCTTAGATTTAGAAGGCATTTGAACCCTGTTTGTCTATCTTTTCACATTAAAGGCCCTATCTATTTTTCACACAGTTAAGCTTCTGCAAGTCATACAGATAGCCTCATAATAAGAGATAAGTTATATAGCTTTGGGTTGCATCCAGCCTGATAGTGCCCATACATTCAAAAGTCATACTATGTTGTCAACTAAAATCAATTTCCTTCCAATGTCTTCCTAGTGACATTACTGATGTTGAGATCACAAAAGGACATCCAACCATGTGACTAGAAGAAGTGATGTTGCTAGGAAGGCTGTGCAGAGGAATTGGCCCCAAAGTGCTTTCAGCCCGGCCAACCATCTGAACACCAAAAAAGGCTCCAAGGATGCTCCCATGTTGCATCCTTGAAATATTCCACATTATTTTGGTAAGTGTAGATGCAGCCACAGTGTTACAAATTTTACATTTAAATTCATCTGCACCATTGTGTTCAAGCATTTGCAACTACTTGATTGAAGGTTGTTGTGAACCAGCAAGTTCAACATATAAAATGCATAGATGTCAGAGGAATCTTGGAAGAAATAAAAGAGAATGAAAAGAAAGGAATGTTTACAATGACAACTTTATGACAGCACTTGTCTTTTGGTACTTTGTTTTACCTGGAGTGCAAATACTTTCCTATAGTATGTATGCAGCAAGTATGGGAACAGAAACTTCAAAAATGCAGAGACATTATGTGGTGTAGACATAATTAACTTCAGAGTGAAAAATGTAAGGGTAGACAAAGAATGCTTCCAAAAAATCTCCAAGGAAATGCTATATTCAACAGTGCTTTCACTTAATAAGATAGTCAGAACTCAGAAAGGTTAGTTTAGTCTGAATCACAAGCTGTCTGAATCCCAAGCCAGAATGGGACTAGCCATGTCACCCATGAGTTATAAAAACTATAGTCCCAAAAATTAACAGTTTAGTATGTGGTTTAGTCCATTATTTTAGTCCATTGTGGCAGTTTAGTCCATTGTGGCAGGATGCGGTAAAAGCTGCAGTGGTGATGTAATCAGGCACCTGGTGACAAGATGGCCAAAGCAAGCCAAAGCAGCAGCAACACTGGGACAGCCTGGAGTCAGGAGACAGCTTGGAATGGGGCAACAAAGGAAACCAGCCCGGGGTCATGGTGGAAGGCAGACAGCGGCAGAAGCAGCAAAGGGCAGCCAGGAAGATCTGTAAAGGCTGTCACATGGGCCAGCAGGGCCAGCAGGACAACATCCGAGAACCCAGATAGCTGGAATCAACAGCCACCAAAGCCCCCAGACATGTAAAATTTGTCTGCAACCAGCAGACAGAGATCAGAGGTCCCTTAGGCAGGCCTCAGTCATTTAATAGGGAGCCCTAAATCATTTTGGCCAGGATGGAATGGTGGCCATACTCGACCTTTCATCTTTCCTCTCCCTTTTTCCTTGCCTGAGCTACACCAGTTCAGTCCCCCAACATGTCTTCTGAGTCCCTGGGTGGTTGATCAGGGTGGTCAGGCTGGAGAGGAAATCCAGAAGGGAGGATTGGCTCAGATTAAGAATTTTCCTCTAAGCTGTTGTAGAGGTCCCTACTACCTCAGCACTATGCTCCTGCTATGGCTGAATGCTATGGGATCCTGGGAGTGAGGCACCAATCACTATAATGAGCTAGTGACTGGACTTTTGATAAAATACATGCAATTAATAGTTTGAAGAAGGGAAATTTAAACAATGCTGAACTTCATTTCCGCTTCTTCAGATATGCTTTCCTAAACCTTAGTAAATGGTTCAAGAGTACAGGAGGCACAATTATAAACAACAGGTCTTTTGTGGATTCTCTTTGTGGGAGTATTTATTTCCTTTCTTCTTTTAGGCCCAACTAATACAGCTGCTACAAGAGAAAAAATGAAGTGAACAAGAGCAGCATCTTCCTATCTTCCCTTACAAACAATGGTCCCTTCTACACAACTGTATAAAATCCACATTATCTGCTTCCAACTGGATTATATGGCAGTGTAGACTAAGATTATCCAGTTCAAATCAGATGTGGATTTTTTCTTTGATAACCTAGATTATTTGCCAGTGTAAAAAGGGTCAAAGATGGAGAGAAGCAGAGAAAGGGGAGGGCAGGGGTTAGCAAGTGGACCTCATTGTGTAACGTGGGCCAACACATGATTCCAAGTCTTGTATTTCACTATTCTCTTTGACCCTTTTTACACTGCCAGATAATCTAGGTTATCAAAGAAAAAATCCACATCTGATTTGAACTGGATAATCTTAGTCTACACTGCCATATAATCCAGTTGGAAGCAGATAATGTGGATTTTATACAGTTGTGTAGAAGGGACCATTGTTTGTATTGCTGCTTGTTCACTTCATTTTTCTCTTAAATTCTCTTTTAAATTAAGATAGTTTCCTTCTTAATTTAATGGCTGAAAAATAAAAGACTGCTCCATTCTGAAGGAGTAATTTAGGATGTCTTTAGGAACGTTCAAATGGCACATTATTTTAGCTTTTTAAATTCTAATGTTCAATTCTTATTAGCTTTATTTTTAAGTGTTGTTTTTAACTGCTTATTAATCTAAGCATGAATTTTAGTTGTGTGATGCCCAAATTGTTGTAATGATTCATCATTATTTAATGGTGATATCTAATGTGTTTTGATTTGATTTATTTGTTTACAGCATTAAATCTTTGGCACTGCATGTTGTGAAGTGCCCTGAGTCCCTATTGGGAAGATAGGGCAGGATAGAATACACTTCACCATTCAACAAGTTGGATGGTGGAGCAATTTTGTCTCCTCCCCTCGGAGAAGAGATTGGTTAATTGTGCAGAAGTTACTGGAAGGGAGGAGGGGCTGGCATAGGGTTGCCAGCCCTCTTTTCCCTCATTCTGCAAGAGAACATCGAAGAAGGAGGCAGCTTGCAGAATGAGGCCCCAATTTGGAGCAAGGTCGGTTAGGGGCCTGACTGGGGGCGGGGGGGGGGGCGCATGGGGGATTTTAGCCCCCTGACATCGCCCCCTCGGGGCAGCAGCTGCATTGATGGCAGGGGCGCCCAGGTTGGTGCCACGTTATATTTCTATATAATTTTAAATAAATAATTAAATATATAAAAGAGAAGAATGAAATAATAATAACCTGTGCCCCTTGCCCGGCAAACTGCCGGAGGTGGGAGGGATGCCAGGTTTGGGCCCCGCTGGTTCCCGCTCTGGGTAGGGCTCTCCGGCTTGCTGGGGCATCAGGGCCCGGCCCCTGGCCCAATTTTATCTGGAGCAGCCTGACTGGGTGGTTGAGCAGGCCGCTCGGACTTGGCGCCTGTGGCGCAATTGCTCCCCTCTCCCTCTAGCGGCCTGTGTGGGGTGATTGGGCACACCGGGCCGCTCGGGGATTGTGTCTCGTGGCACAGTCCCCTCTCCTTCCCCGAGCGGCCTGGCTGGGCGCCCGGGGCTTGGTGGGTTTCCCGGGGCACGTCGCACCGTGGCGCAGCCTTTTTCTTCACGTCCGGAGCGGCCTGGCTGGGCACCTTGAGCCCGCCAGGCCGCCCGGACATAGTGGCGTAGTTGTTTTCTTCGGGCGCGCATGCGCCCTGGAAGCTTCAGGCGGCTCCCCTTTGGCGCGCATGCGCCTTGAGATTGAGGGAGCGGCCATTTTGCTGTACGGCAAATTTAGATGGGGGCCGCCATTTTGCCATGCAGCGGCCATTTTGCTGTACGGCAAATTTAGATGGGGGCCATCATTTTGAGGCACATGGCGGCGCCCGTTGGGGGCTGCCATCTTGGCCACATGGCAGCCTGTTTTGGGGGGCCACCATTTTGGATTCGGCGGCCATTTTGCTGGCCGAAATAAATGGATAGATTGAATAAAAAATAAAATAAAATAAAAAATATTAAAATAATAATAAAATAAAAAAAATAAAAAAAGAGAGAGAAAGGAAAAGGAATTAGATATTTGGAATGATTTTAAACAATGTGTGTGTGTGTGTGTGTGTGTGTAAAGAGTGAAATAGAATAAAATAAAGAATGAATTGAGGATAAATAAATAAAATATATATGTATGAAATGAAAATAAAATAATAACACTTATAATATATATGTATATATATATATATATATACATATATATATATAGGTGAAAAAATATGTAATAAGAAATAAATAGACTGAAAATCCACGGGTTGGTTGCCAGCTGCATTAAATAATTACTAATCAAGAGGTCAGGTATTCAAAGCGAGCCGGGGGACAGAGTGAGCTCCTGACAGTTGATAGTCTAGCTTGCTGTTGACCTATGAAACCTTAATTGGTAATTGCATCCATGAGTTGATTGCCAACTGCTTTAAATAATTATTGAGCAAGAAGTCATGCGTTCGAAGCAAGCCGGTGGACAGAGTGAGCTCCTGTCAGTTGATAGTCTAGCTTGCTGTTGACCTGTGGAACTTAAAAGGTAGCTGCATTCGCTGGATGGTAACCAGCTGCATTAAAGCATTAATGACCAGAAGGCATGTGTGCAAAACAAGCTTGGGGGCAGAGGGAGCTCTCGTTTGTTGATAATCTAGCTTGCTGTTGATTTAGGAAATCTTAATTGATAGTCGCATACACAAGTTGGTTGACAATAGCATTAAATAATTACTGAATAAGAAGTCATGTGTTCAAAGCAAGCTGGGGGCAGAGTAAGCTCCCGTCAGTGATAGTCTAGTTTGCTGTTGACCTATGCAACCTCAAAGGTGGTTCCATTCGCTAGTTGGTACCAACTGCATTAAAATCATTAATGACCACGGAGGCATGTGTACAAAGCAAGTTTGTGGGCAGAGAGCGCTCCAGTCGGTTAATAGTCTAGCCTGCTGTTGACCTGTGCAATTTTAATTGAAAGTTGCAGTTGTTGGTTGGTTAGTTGGTAGCCAACTGCATTAAATCCCTAATGGCCTGAAGTCATGTGTTCAAAGCAAGTCTGGGGACAGTGGAGCTTCGGACTGTTATTAGTCTAGCTGGCTGTTGACCTAGGCAACCTTATTTGGATAATAGCAGTTGCTAGGGGTAGCCAACTGCATTAATCACTACTGATCAAGAAATTATGTGTTTAGAGCAAGCCTGGGGTCAGAGGGAGCTCCCGATGGTTAATAGTCTAGCTTGCTGTCGACCTATGCAACCCTAATTGATAGTTGCATCTGCTAGGGGGTAGACAGCGGCATTAAATCACTACTGATCAGAGGTCATGTGTTCAAAGAAAGCATGGGGGTAGGGGGTAGCGCCCGACCGTTAGTGGTCTAGCTTATTGTTGACCTAGGCAACCTTAATTGATGGATCCATCTGCTAGTGGGTAGCCAACTGCATTAAATCAATTTTGATCAACAAGTAGGTGTTTAAAACAAGCTTGGGGGTAGACTGAGGTCCTGGCTGTTAATAGTCTAGCTTGCAGTTGACCTCGGCAACCTTAATTGATAGTGACATCTGCGAGTTGGTGGCCACAGCAACCTATTTCCTTATGCTTGCTGTGTGTAAGGTCTTCACCCATGTGATTAGAAAAGCATTGGGGATCATAGTTTTACCCTTTAGCTTTGCAAAGCACCATTTGGAAATTACATGAATTATTTCCTACTCCCATTACACGTTTTCTACCGTTCCACTTTCTTTACAAATTATCTGTTTGCATTTCCATCACACAGTGTATATATTTCTCTTCTCACTGTCCCCTCCCCCATTTTCTTTTTATTGAAAAAAATCAATGGCATTTCTTCTCTTTGCGAGTAGTAAGTTGACCAAAAAAAATACCATTCCTTCCTCCATGCTCCCAAAACAGTAATGGCAGAAGAAAAGAACCTCCCCTGCAGCACAGTGTCATCATACTGTTTACAAGCAGACAAGAGGGGTTTATGTATTTATTTACTTAATTTATACCCCGCCTTTCTCCCTCTCAGGGAACTCAAGGTGGCTTACAACTCCGGCACAATTCAATACAATGAGGGATTCCCATCACATGTTAAAATTTATGGTTTTGTCTGTCTGTATACTTGGAGGATCCGCATTATTCAGAATGCTGCTGCCAGGCTACTTGCAAAAACACCTTTGAGATGTCACATAACTCCAACTCTGTTACACTTGCACTGGCTTCCAACGGAATTCCGTGCCCTGTTTAAGTTGTTGGTTCTGACCTTTAAGGCGCTTTATGGTCAGGGCCCAGCATATCTCAGAGACCGCCTCTCCCCTCTTTGCCGCCAGTGGTCGCCACGACTCCTCCAACTAAACTTACTGTATGTTCCAGGCCCCAGGGAAGTACGTCTCGAGAGCACAAGACGTAGGGCCTTCTCCATCTCTGCCCCTGACTTGTGGAACTCCTTGCCTTCCCACTTGAGGGCCATGCGTGACCTGCGACCCTTTGCTCAGGCACTGGCTTTTTAGCAGAGCTTTTAATGTCTAATGCAGTCTATTTGGTATTGTGTATTTTTAATGCTATTGTTTTATGTAAATCGCCTGGAGCATTTTAATGGAGGGCGATTAACAAGTGAGAAACTGATGATGATGATGATGATGATGATGTATACAGGGAATTTGAAATGAAATCATTTTCCAATCAAATTTTAAATCATTGGGAAAAATCACACTTTGGAAAAAATGAAAGACTACAATGCTATAGTGCAAGCATGTGTTGAATAATGGGCTCCATCAGTAGCCATTTCTAAAGTGTGTAAAAACACAGAGTTTACTATATGTGATGAAGTCCTGAGAGAGAGAGTAATATGCTTAGCAGAGGAAAAGTCTCAAAACTGCTTATTTTTCATCAATGTATTTTGATAATGTTGAGCTACCATCTCTCAAATATGGCATAAAATATGATATTCTTTATATCCCCAGCCTTTGTACACATTGACTAGGGAATGTATCCCATTCAGCGCTGGTTTTTCCTGCACTGTACTATGATATCCTAACATCACCTTAGACCAGGGGTAGGGAACCTATGGCTTGGGAGCCAGATGTGGCTCTTTTCATGATTGCATCTGGCTCTCCAGAGCAGCCCAGGCCTTGGTTTCCCAGTATGCAGTGGGAAACCTTTTCTTCTTCCTTTTCCCTCCCTCTCTCCCCTTCCTTCATTCCTCCATTCTCCCTTCCTCCCTCTTCCCTCTTCCTTCCTCTTCTATTCTTTTCCCCAAGTCTTCCTTTCCTTCTCCTTCCTTTCTTTTCACTTCCCTCTCTCTCCCCTTCTTTCTTTTCTTCTTTGCCCTTCATTATTTTACTTTTTCCTCACTCCCTTTCCTTTCTTTTCCCCACCCTTTCCTTTCCTCTCTTCCCATTTCCTTCTTTCTTTTATCCTCCTTGTCTCTCTCCTGCTTTTGTTTTTTCCTTTTCCATAATTCGTTCTTTTCTTTCTTCCTCTCTGCCTCCCTCCTTTATTTCCTCTGTCTGTCTTTCTTTCTTTCCTTCCCCCTTCCTTCCGTCCGTCTTCTCTTCCTTCCCAGAGTCCTGAGCATACCTTTTGCAGAGCCGGGTCTGAAGTGTCCTGTCATTCTGTCGGGGGAATCCTTTTCTCATCGTATATACTACTCACATTTAGTTGAATTGTCTTAAAATATAATATATATATGGCTCTCACTGAAATAAATTTCCAAATATTTTGCTTTCATGGCTCTCTGAGTCAAAAAGGTTCCCGACCCCTGCCTCAGACTGTCCACTTTCAGTCAATCGTATTTGGCCTCTGAGGGAGCTCCTTCTTTGAAACACAGTTCCACATTAACATATCAAGCAGATTATTATTAAAAAGCAATGCACATCACAATAAATTATAAACTGACTTGTGAAATAAAATGTAAAAAGGGATTAACGAAAATAAATGATTTTGAGGTAATATGGGGCGAATGTATATTTGTCAAAGAAAAAGGAATAAAACCAAATCAGCATACACTAGCACTTTGGAGAAGAGGTCAAGATAAGAATTATTAATATGAAGCATGAATATATGCGCTGAGTGCATGTAGAGATTATATGTATAAAATATATGATTAATTGCTATGTTTTATGTTAGTTGTTTGTGATTTCTATAATTTATTTTTTATGAATAATTTTTAAAAGCAACAAAAAAGCAATGATTTGCAAAGGAAATGAATTAATTCTAGCAGTACACATTGTTACAAGACATGTACACCAACTTGGCTAACCTGATCATAGCTAAATTTTCATATAGTGTCTTGGTAGAAGGGCATTCCAATTAACAGGGAGATGAGAGGGGTATGCAATATGGTTTACATAGTACTTATCTGCTGACATTTCTTTAACCTCAGCAGGCACTCAAGGTGTCAATCATCCAAACTATCACCAGGATAGATAGTAGGCCATCTCTGCTCTCTGCTACAAATTGGACCTGAGCTCACCTTTACTTGACAATTTCTGCAGGCTGAGGTTATCATCCTACACTGATATTAAGTGCTTTAAAGAAGACTAAATGTTGCACTTGATACATAAAGTCTCAGTGGCTTCAACAGTAAAAAGAAGTCTTCCTGCAGAAATTTAACAGTTTGTGTCTACACCTCTCTGCTCATAAACACAATACTAATAATATAAAAAACCTTCATTTGTAGTCATATTTTTAATGGAAAGTGGGTCGTTTGGATTGAGTTGATGATTACATATTTATACCCTGCTTTTTCTCCACCAAAGAAGATTCAAAATAGCAAATACTAAAAACTATAACAATGTGAGAATGAAAACATGACAAAATAAGCATTAAAATAGAATTAAACATAGAAATATTAAAAATACATAGTTAAAAGTAATAAAATCAACAAACAAATATTTAAATGTACTGTGAATGTGGCGCAGCTGGCTGGGAGTCAGCTGCATAAGATCTACACTGACCAGAAGTTCATGAGTTCGAGGCCTGCCCAGGTCGGAGTGAGCTCTCGACCAATTGTGTAGCTTGTTGTCTGTCTATATATGTTGTTTGTCTACGGCATTGAATGTTTGCCTGTATATGTGCATTGTGATCCGCCCTGAGTCCCCTGCGGGGTGAGAAGGGCAGAATATAAATAATGTAATGAACTAATTAATTAATCTACAGCTGTCTATGGTTTCATCTTAAAAACTCTCTTCTTTAAAAACTTTCCTGAATAAAAATCTTTTAGCTTGCTACCAGAAGAACAGGAGAGGGAAAAGCATTCTGGTTTCCCTGGGAAATGGTAGTTCCAGAGTCAATGTGCAGCCAATGAGAGAGGAAGCTCACTCTTTCAACCCCACCAATCGAGTTTGCAAAGACTCTGAGCAGGTTTATACTGGGAGATAAGATCAGCCAAATAGCCTGGGCCATAATCATATGTGGATTTATAGGTGAAAATGAGCACTTTGAATTGTGTCTGAAAACAGAGTGACAGCCAGTGGAGTTGCTGCAATGGTGAAGAGGGTGGTGGTGTTTCTATGCTCCTCGGTTAACGATGTGGACCACCCAAAAGGCCAGGGCCTACAGGGCCTACATTTGACTGCCAAGTGCTGAAAATCAGCTGACCAAATGGTTACCATTCCCACTTACTTTTCGTTTCACCCATATTTCCGAAATGGAGGGGGTATATCGTTTTGTGCCATCCGAATGAACAGTACAAAACAAAAACATGAAAGAAAGAAATGAGACAAATACCGGGCCCATGACTAATGGCTAGAATAGTTCTACTCATGCTCTCTTCCATCAGCAGACATTCAAAAGGATGATTGTGAAGTAAAATCCGCATTGCTTTAAAATATTACTGTTTTTAACTGCTTTTATCACTTTATATTTTAAATTGTAAAATTGTTAATAATTTGATTCTGATGTTTTTATGTTCTTAAATGTGTTACAATCAACTTAAGTTGTAAGCCACCTTGAGTGTGAGAAAATTGGGCTATAATCATGATGATGATGATTGCAGGTTTTCTAAACTGCAGGGAATGGCAGTCTCTGAGCTAGCAGGACTTGAAGAAAAATGCCACCTTCTTACTTGATTGGAAACTTTGTGAGCAAGAGTCTAGTGGAGCATCCTGCATCTTGACAGCTCTTTAACAAATGAACACATTTGTCATCCTTGGTCAGATATCTTGCCTCTCAGCCAGACACTCTGTCAGTCTTTACATCTTCTGTTCTATCTTCCAGATTAACATAGTAGGCACTGGCAGTTCCTAATAAAACAACCTGTGGGCAACTCTGTCAGAACCTAAGAAGATTCAAAGACATGGGAGCCTTCAAAAACAAAATCTCTTATTTAAATCCCCAAAATCTAAAATATTCCAAAATCCAACATTTCCGACGTGAGTGGCTGAGATAGTGGCACCTTTGCTATCTGATACTTCAATGTACACAAAGCAAAAATCAGAAGCTGGCATTTTATATAAAATTTGTAAGCATCATAACCAGGCTTAGGGCACATCGAAACTAACCACTGAATGCAACTTCAAGCAGACTTGAAACTATGAAGGCCATAAAATGTCAGTTGCCAAAGTGTATTGCAGTGCAAATCAAGGCCAGTAAAGTACATTAATCACCAGGAAGTGGCACAGTTGGCTAAGTGTCAGCTGCATAAGATCTTGCTGACCGGTCATGAGTTCGAGGCCTGCCCAGGTCGAGGTGGGTGCCCGACCTTAAGTGTAGCTTGAGGTCGACCTTTGCAGCATGAAAGACAGTTCATTTGTCAAGTAGGAGATAAAGGTGCCACATTAAGTGGGGAGGCAAATTTTGACTGATTTATGAAGCCATAAGAATTCCAGGAGTCTCTGAAGATTGCAGTAGAACAACAAGGGGCACTGGAAAAAATGCTGAGAGAGATGAGGAGTGCGTCAGCTCCCCCTGGTAGCCAGAAGTTTGCCAGAAGTTTGCCTCTTTGTTCGTCTATGTTCGTCAATATATGTCTAAAAATATGTCTATATATGTTGAACTGCAGGGATTGTCTGCAAGTAAATGTACTGTAATCCGCTCTGAGTCACCTTCGGGGTGAGAAGAGCGGAATATAAATAAAGTAAATAAATAAATAAGCAAAGACGGGGAAAGTCTGAATTAAGCCCCTTAATGCGCTTCAGTGAGCTGCAAATGTAAACCACATCACATAGTGAAATCAGCTCAGCAGAATGAGAAGTACTTTTCAGATACCCACCCATGGTGAAGTATACACCCCCCTTTACCCTGTGAACTGTGAAATGTTCAGTAAATTATAGGTTAGGGTTTTGGACTGCCAGCACACAGGCCACATGTGAATCTTGGATCATGCTTCTAAAGCTCCTAAGCTTACCACTCATGTTCCCAAGCTTCTCGTGCCCAATACATCTGTTTAAAAATCATTTTGGGGTAGCTTTTGCCCTGTAAGCATGAAGAACACCCCCTTCCATGCTTAAATGACAATAAAAAGCTATAGTTATTTGGACTGCGGAGGCTCTGGGTAGAATATACCCCCCTCCCCGTGCTTCCAAGGGAATTGCCCATCCCTAATTAAGGTGATTAACAGTACAAAATACAGCATAGAAAATTAAATGGGATATAACTTAACTTCTACTGCCAATCAGACAATCACAAGAGTATTTTGTTCTGTGATGCTTAACAATAAACAAGAATGAGGCCTGAATGTGCTCATCACACATAAACAAATTGATCCAAGGTCACTGGCTGGGGGAAGATGTTGAAGAATGATGTTAATGAACAGACGTTATTTGGGGTAAAATGTCACCTCTAATGTCAATCATTTCAGATTTAAGCCATCAAACTAAACTGAAGCAGGAGTAATTATGGTGTTAAGTTATGTAACTAAAGGGCTTTTTTTTTTCCAAAGGCTGTTATTATGATACTAACTCCACTGATTTACATAAGACGGTTGATTGAATGACTGATAATGACAAGTAATTAGGTTCCTCCTTGGGTACAGTGGCAAAAGCTGTTCCTTGTAAAAGGGCAACACGAAAATCGGACCAGATTGCATTTTAGAAAAAAAAGCCACTGTAGGAGGCATGCAAACTACCAAACTTAAAAGAAAAGTCATCTGTGTTGCTACAGTAAGCTTATTTTTTTGTGACAGACTGAGGCCTGACAACAAAGTTTGTTAACTGTAGTATTGCGGATAGCAAACCACTATTCATCTTCAAATCACAAATTGGCATAACACAAGAGATCTGTAATCAAATAAATGATACCTCTTCTCATCCGCTTGAATTATCAAGGAAGTGCTGTTGGTGAGAAGAATATTAGACATTTTCCCCTGAGTCGTTTCTCCAATTACAGTAAATGCTCCCTCCTCCACTTCATATACACATAGCAAAGATGCTGAGATCACGGTGTACCTTTCTCCCTCAACTCTGATGGGGCTTACAGGCACAACCCCTTTTCAAAAGTGAAATAACTGGGAATAACTGGGGGGGCACTACTGTAACAGTCCGAGATGTAGGCGACTACCTGCTGTGAGCCCAGGAGAAAGCTCCTTTGCCTCTTTTGCATGTTGCAAGTATCTCTTTCACCTTGGAAAAGGAAGAGAGATATCAAAGGGGGAGAAACATATTGCAATCAGGAAGAGAATGTGGAACCAGCCACAAATGTGCCCACAACGTCATGCGGCAGCTCAGGTTCCTCCTTCTCTTCCTGTGTTACACATGCTGTTATTTCCCTCCATTTCTTGTTTCCTTCGTTCAAGTGATCAGATATTAATAATACTAGGGTGACAAGCCAGATCCACAGGGTAAGTGAAGTGGCATGCCAGTTTGGTTCCTCCTCTTCCTATGTGCCATGAGTAACTGTGTCACCCAGATAAAGGAATGGAGATATAGTAGAGTCTCACTTTGTTCTGGCACAGCAGTGCCAATAGGGCCCTGTTTTTCATTTGTTGCATTGCAAGTTTGAATTCCCTTGCATTTCATGTTGTAGGTGACTTTCTTAGTTTGCTTTTACGGGTCCAGAGGGCTGTCAATCAATCTAAAGTAGCAGACCCGCCCCTATTCCTAGGATTTGGGAGGGAAAGAGGATTTTTTGCTCAGTCTTAACAGTTACTCTACAGGATAGGACGTGATTTAAGGCTGCCTGTTCTTTCCAACTTGGAAAAGGCTTTAAATCTTACAGCTTTGCTGGTGTTACAGACCACAGCTTTGCTGGGGTAAAAGAACAGCTTCACAATCCTTTGTGAAGGGATCACCTGCAATCCCACAACCTGGCTAATCGAAGGAAACCTTGCATGGTACAGGACGTCTGGCTATCCATAACGCAGCTTGGAGTCGGAAGAAGGGTCCTCACGCCAGCAAGGTAAAGAAAGATTACCCAAGGGAAGGGTCATAGGTTTTTCCCCGAAAGATAAGACCAGCTTTGCCCAGTTTGCCGGCCCTGTTGCTGCAGACTGAGAGAGTCACCAGTTTGTTAAGAAGCAAGCCTTCCAGTTTGTTAAGTTTGTTAAGAAGCAAGCCTTCCAGTTTGTTAAGCCCAAATAAAGAACTTTGTTAAACTTATTTTGAGCCTCAAAGGACCTTTATCATTGGAGGAAACTAAGGGGCCCTTCCAGCTGAGGCACCCCGGCGTCCCGTTGGGCATACAGCAGCCACGTCCAAGAAACAGCCATTCTATAGGCCCAGCGTGCGACAGCACACACTTATACAACCTTCACTCACCCAACATTCTGTATTATTCAATGCAGTCTGTCTCCCACCCGGATCCACAGCTGTTTCAATATATTGCAATGTTTTGGTGCTAAATTTGTTTATACAGTAATAATTACTACATAACGTTACTGCATATTGAACTGCTTTTTCTGTCATTTTGTTGTAAAACATGATATTTTTGTACTTAATCTGTAAAATCATAATGTAATTTGACATGTAATAGGCTTTTCCTTAATCCCTTATTATCCAACATTTTTACTTATCCAACGTTCTGCCAGCCCGTTTATGTTGGATAAGCAAGACTCTACTGTATCTGGTGAAACAGAAATGCAAGCCATGCCTGCCCGCCTCTGGAACAGCAGCCCTCTCACCTCCTAAATGTTCACATGGCAGCTTCAACCTCAGGAGGCAGGGGCAGCAGTACAAGTTCATAAATGATCAAAACTGCAAGTGTAGAACATGAAAGTGGAGGGATAACTGCACTTCCAAAGTATAAGGTTAAACTCCAGGTATAGTCATGGGGATAGTGGAGGAGCAAAATGTTTACTTTGCACCTCTAATAAGATTTCTGCACCCACTAATAAAATTTAGAACCTTTAGAAATACAGTTTGGGCAGCTCCAAAAGATGAAATTACTAAATGGTAAATATGAGTCGTAGTTGTGGACAATTTTTGTTGTCACACCTTCTGGAATGCTAGAAAGATTTAAGGAAAATCTCATGGGAATGGTCAGAATTTGTAGCTGAAGAGTTCAATGCTCATAACTTCATAGGTATACTTTGGTTAACTTCTTCCTGCCCAATATCACTACCTGAACTTCATTGCATATGAGTCTACACTGCCATATTATACAGTCCAATGGAGTTAAACCTCATTATGAAACTGCATTATATGACATTATATTAGATGAGGCCTTACTTGTTTTACTTATTTAGAAATGTGTACTCCACTTTTCTATTGCACTAAAATACTTAAATTTGCAGGTGAAGTGTATTTTATCCAAAATACTTGGAACCAGAAGTGTTCTGAATTTTGGACTTTTTCAGATATTGGAATATCTGCATTTGGCACATATGTACATAATGAGATTTTTGGAAATGGGACCTAAATCTAAACACAAAATTTATTTACTTTTCTTATTATATACCTTATATATACAACCCAAAATTAATTTTATACAATTTTTAAAAAAATAAATTTGTACATGAAATACAGTTAGTGTACACTGAATAAAGTAATAAGTACACTGAAAGCAAAAGCATCATTATCTCGGCCACTCATGTGGACAATTTGAATTTTAGCCATTACATTACCTTGCATCTGATAATTATGAATGGCATGCAAGCTGTAAGAGTAGGATCTGTCTAATTTTTTTTTATGTGGAAGAGAGGCTGAAAAGTAAAAACCTGTGTATTCTAAGGTTTGATGTACTCGGCGAAAGAGAAGGAAAAAATGCCCCCAAACATAACTGGATGCCTCTAGGAACAAATGCAAAACTGTGCTTGTTTCTTTTGAAAAGGCCTGGTGCTGGCATGATAGGAAGCCTGGAACTGCCAAGGCAATAATTGGGAATGCAATGTTATGTGCATAACTGGCCGTGTGATGAGTTGCCAGGCCTAAAGGCGGGAAGTGTAACTAATTACCTTTACAAAAGTAACTTCTCATGCTTTGCTCAGGAGCCATGAATTGGCAAATTGAAACACAAATGACTCGATCGAGAACAATATCAATCACCCTAAAAAGCAAAGAAAGCAAGTGCCAGGAAGAACAGGCTAGGTTAAAGACAGACTTATCTCCTGCGATTTTGTAGCACTGCTTTTGTAATTGTAAAAATATCCTATAAGAAAAGCCCATTCTTTTCTCCATTTTTAGTCAGTTCATGGCACCCTGCTGTTCTGTTCTCCTGCGCTTTGAGATGCAGACCTAAAGTTATGGCATTTCATGTTAATGAGAGAGCATTTCATGCTATTGTTGGAAATGTCTGTGAAGAGATGTGCATTTCTTGTATAACAGTAGGGAAATCTATCATTTTTGCTTTCCACAAAATTAGATATTTTTTTAAAGAATCTCAAATTTAATCTACTGGTTGCTTGTGAATATAGTTGGTACTTAACATTTTCAGGTTTCAGATCTATTCTCAACTTCTGCTTGACCTCTGAACATGAAGTCACTGTGGAAGACCTAAAGCAGTGGTCCCCAAATTAAGACCTGTAGGCCAGATGTGGCCCTCCAAAGTCATTTACCCGCCCCCACCCTAAACTCTAGACTTAGGGTCACACTAAGTCTGAAATGACTTGGACACACACAACAACAACAACAACAACAACAACAACAACAACAACCTTGACTATCTCATTAGGCCTCTCATTGAAATAAATTTTATGACCTTCATTTTAAATACAATAAGTGCACAGGAATTATTTCATCCCCCAATTATAGTCCGCTCCCCCAACAGTCTTAAGGGCCATGAACAGGCCCTCTTTTTAAAATGTTTAAGTACCTAGAGATTCCTAGAGAAGTGTTCTATCAGGTACAAAAAGAGCGGGAGGAGTTCAATATCTCCAACCCTGATGAAAGTGGAGATCCTACTGTAGACAAAAGACCAATCAATTGCCTTCTTCTAGTCACAATTACTTAACTTCAGCACAAGGCAGTTTGGCATGATAGAAATGTATAATTGCCACTACCTATTATTACCTTATCTCTTTATTTGTTTAAATAATATGGGAGTTTTATATTGAATGGGAGGTTAGAAATAAATTCAGTAAATAAGCACATAGATTTATCCATATGTTAAATATTTAGAGGCAAGGAAAGGCCAGATAGAGATGTCTCTTCCTGTCATACTTTTGAGGCACTTTTGTTTGTTTCCATCTCATTCTTATGAATGCATCTGGGTGTATATTTGGTGAGGGGGAGGAAGTGGGAAGAAGCGGGTTAATGCTATGTTATATAACAGCACACTTTTGAAAACTTTCCATAAGAGACCTTTATTTCTGATTTTAAAATTGTTTTGCAAAACAACCACAAAACAGCAAGAACAAAGAGAAGACAACTCCTACTATCTGGAGCAAGGCTGTGCTTGACATTGCTTATGCAAATAAAATCAGAAAGAAGCAGAGCTGGAAGTGTGAGATGGGGTGTGGGGAGAATATTTTCCCTCCCACCCACTGTATTAAAGTTTTGCAAACTGGAACAAGAGCATAGACAATGAGAGCAAAAATGAGGATGCACAGCCTGGGAGCAAACTAGTACAAGACATTGCACCCCTGGAGAAGGCAGAATGAAATTGTCTTTCTTCCATATGTTTCTTGTTGAAGCCCAGGCAAGTCCAATTACACAAATCTTCTTCTTTCCTGTCCTTCTTTTCTTTTCTTTCTTTCTTTTAAAAAAAATAATTTGAAATGAAGTTAGCAGTAGCCCTAGGGTAGAGAAGTTAGAAAGGACTTTAGAAGAAAGAGAGATGGCCTAATACTCATGAGAGGCTAAGTATAATAAGTAATTGACAGAGCTCACTCCATGGGGATTTTTCTTCCCACTTGTAATAACTGCAACCCTCTGAGAACATTCCTTTTTACAGAATATGAGAATATATAACTGCACCGAAAGCTGTAGTCTGCTGTTTGCTGAAATCCCAGGATGTCTCAAAATGCAGAAATTCAAAACAAGGAGGAGGAGTGGAAGCAAGAGACAAGAACACATAAATCACCTCCTCCCCACTCTGTAACAAGGGCAAAGAAGTGTGATGGCCATCCAATAGGGAATTAATGAAGAAAGGGTTTTGGATATCTTATTAATATTTATGCTACACCAACTTCTCAGTATTGACTGTAGTTCCATTCTCTTTTCTGCCTCCGAAAGAGAAGTATGATTCCCTCAGCTCCTTGTTTCAAGCCACAGGTGTAGTGGAGAATTTGGGAATAGTCTTCTCTCAATAATTGTGTTTGCTTTTTGCTAAGAGAGCAGATAAGATTCATTTCAGATTTTTCCTGGGACACCTTTACACCTCAATCTAAAACGATTGGGGACATGAAATTGCTCTAGTCTTACCTCTCGGCACAGCTAGGTAATTTTATACTTTGAACCTAACAATTTCTTGGTCAGCATTTTAAAAGATCATGGGTATTAAATTACATTAGCTGTAAAACAGAAAATGAATCCAGAATTCCACATGTTATAACTGACACATTTTATCCATGGGTACTGTAAAATTAAGAAATCAATATAATATAGGTCAAACATAAAATGCTCATTGGTGGCTTCAGATGAGCTGTGCATTTACTTTTGATTTTAATCTGCAATTTAACAAAGTTACACAAGGTGCTGAACTTTCCCTGCTAAACAGGTTCAGCACCTTGGCTAGCTCATGAGGCTAAAACATGGAATGGATTTACCACCCAACTGATATGGGAGTCACTAGTCAACACTCTCTTAAGAGAGACATTGCTTTCCCCAAAGAATGCCTAGATGGCAAAGAAGTAATGGATCATGGCATTGTTTGTAGTTAAGACAAGGCACAAAGTACACACATGTGTTATTCAGAGTAGGCAAAATCATTTATTCTGCTAAGTCTTTCAATTCTCATCTGTTTGACATCAGATACAAAATATGCAGTGAGCAATAAGAGTAGCACATTTCTGAAACAGTGGGAACTGTGAAGATAGATATGTTATAGTTCTATCAGAAAGAAATGCATAACCATGGCAACTGCCTATCATGTTACAGGCATGCCCGGATTACCCATAAGGCCAACGAGACCATGGTCTAGGGGCGTAAGCCGGGGGACGGCGGCGCAGATCACAGACCAAAAAACCCCCAAAACTGGTCTGCGCCCCTCTTTCCCCCTCCTCATGCCCCTCCTCGCTCCTTCTCCCGGCAAAGTCTTTGCTCCGTCGCCTTCCTCCCTCTCCCTCTCCCCCTCTCCCTCTCCCTCTCTCTCTCGTGTGCTCTCCCTCTCTCACGTGCTCTCTCTCGCGTTTGTGCGCTCTCTCTTGCTTTCTCTCTCTCTTGCTCTCTCTCTCTCTCTCACGTGCTCTCTCTCCCTCTCTCACACACACTCTCTCTCGCGTGCGCGCCTTTGGAGCGTGTTTGCACCCACTGCACTTTCCCCAAGCCTCCCGACTCCTGAGGAGACCTTCAGGGCACAGCGGAGCTTACCAGCCAGTGGGAATGGGGACCTTGGAGGTGACGGGAGGTTGGCTTAAAGGGGGCGCAAAAAATGTTTATTCGGGCCTGGTTACAGGGGCCAAGAACAGGTGATGGAAAACTGTTTCCTACTGGTGGGCATCATTTGATCACCTGTAGCAGATGAAAAATGTGAGAACAATACATCTAAATTAGGGGCTGTGGAACATAAGAAATAGTAAACTTTTAGGAATACTGTTTTTTCCCTCCCTTCAATCCTGCTGCTCAGGAGCTTAGAGACACCACTCTGTGGATACTGGGCTCTCCTCCAAATCTCAGCACACTTCATTGCAAAAAGCCCAGAACTTTAAAAGCTAGCACTACAGACAAGAAAAACAAAGATATTTTGAAATTTCGGTATTTTGAATGTTCTCGGGGAGATAGAGCAGGTTACAAATAAATTATTATTGTTGTTATTTTGAAAAAAATTGCCATGCTAGGCTCATGAAGTAGGATTATGGGAGAGAAATATCAATGCTTGGTAGAGGACTGCCCACAGAAATGCCCCTTACTCCACATCACTGAAGCGATTCAATACAGGTAAATTTGACAGCTCCCATCCCACAAGTTGGGTTTTTTTAAAATATATTTTTTCTCCAGTTATATCCTTGAGTCCTGAAGAGGATCTCTGACTCTCTTCTCTCACCTCCATTTTGTTTACTGTTTCAGAAATTTCCCTAAGGAAGTGCTGTGGGCACTGACAGGAAGTCCTACTGCATCGGGGGATGGGCTCCATCATACAACATTCCCTCAATGGATTCTAAGTGTTTAGAGCCTGGAACCCCAGGTTTCGGCGGTGACCAGGGGAGCATTTGCACAGTTAAAACTTGTGCGCCAGCTGCGCCTGTACCTTGGGAAGTCTGACTTGGCCATGGTGGTCCACAGTCTGGTTACATCCCATATAGATTACTGCAATGCTCTCTACGTGGGGTTACCTTTGAAGACTATTCGGAAGCTGCAACTAGTCCAACGGACAGCAGCCAGGTTGATAACAGGAGCATCATTCAGAGAGCGTACAACTCCCCTGTTGTGCCAGCTCCACTGGCTGCCAGTTTGCTACCAGGCACAATTCAAAGTGCTGGCTTTAGCCTTTAAAGCCCTAAACAGTTCTGGTCCAACTTACCTATCCAAACGCATCTCGCCCTATGAACCATCGAGATGTTTAAGATCATCCGGAGAGGCTCTGCTCTCAGTCCCGCCTTCTTCGCAGGCGCGTTTGGCGGGGACGAGAGACAGGGCCTTTTCAGTGGTGGCTCCTCGGCTTTGGAACGCCCTCCCTAGAGACATCAGATCGGCCCCCTACCTCCTGACATTTTGCAAGAAAGTCAAGACCTGGCTGTTTGAGCAGGCATTTGCTGATGAAATATAACGGTTTAATTAGATATATGGAATGACGACGATGTGACGGGAAGTGAATTCAACATGATGCTGAGACTGTAATTGCATGTTTTAATTGCTAATTGTTGTGTTATATGGCCATTGTTTTGTTTGTTACTTGTGTTTTTGATTGAAGGGCAGAGACTGCCTTTTGTAAACCGTCCCGAGTCGCCTTTGGGCTGAGAGGGGCGGTATAGAAATATGACAAATAAATAAAATAAATAAATAGAAACCAGGGGATGGGGATAGGGGCCGGACATGAGATAAAGTCCCAAGAATTAATGTATCATTTAATACCTATATTTTTATCATTTTAAAAATATTATTTAATGTTTACTTTGTTGCATATTTACTAGCATATGGATTTAGGACAGTTTTCCTGTTCAGAATATTCAACCCAATAATGCCCTTTCCCTGCCTACGCAGTGGGTGGGGAAAGGTTATTACCTCCTCGCACGAAGGGAGACTATTGGTTCCTTGGGAATCTTCTGGGAGGGGGCGGAGGCTGCCTATTTTGGGGCAGCCTCCTGCTCCATTCCTGTTTGAGGTGTTGAAGAGACAACACCTCTGGATCATCCTGCCTAGCCTGGATCAGGTTGGTTTTTGAGGGAGCCGGACCTGGGGCTTTTGTCCTCCAGGCTGCCCTGGCCCCTCGCCCTTTGCAAGCCTCTGTAGGGTTATTTTGTTTTATATTTTTTTTAAAAAAATTCATTAATTAAATAATAATAAAAGGGGGGGGTATGGAAATTATATATGTATTTATGCCCAAGGCAGCAGGGCCCCAGGCCTGCTGTGTGGCAGCCTTTAGGCCTGGGCATCCCCTCCCCCCTTTCTCCTTATCTATGGGCCTACTGTTAGAAATCAAGAGCTGTTAGGCTCAAAAATAACCCTCTCTGGGAGTGATTCCTCCAAAAATATAACAGAGTGCAGAATGCAGAAGTCCTAAACAACACAAACTTACATGCTGTGAGCACGGATGGGCTTCTATTCAATAGGATTGCACAGGATTGCAGATCCACAAGTCAAAATGGAGGCGGCCGCATGGCCTTCCTGAAAGAGGAAGTTAGTTTCTCTAAAGGGATTGCATCCCTGAGTGCACAAAGGGGTGGAACTTTAGGCTAGCCCCTTCTCAAAGCAAAACATTTTTCCCTTCCAGTTTCAGGGCAAACAAACAAACAAACAAAACCCTGTTACTTGTTCAACCCTATTTTTCCCCTAATTATTCTTCAATTTCACCCTTTATTTTTCAAGCATGGTTATGTGAAACTGAAAATGGAATCCATGGATTCAGGCTATACTATATTCTAGATTAATTTCTGTTTCATATAAGGCTTCAATTTACAGATATTGTATAATATGTGGTGGTGCTTTAGGAAGGGCCTTTTAGGAGAAAAGGTAGTGTCATTAAATCTGAAGGTGTTACAGATCATACTTGAGTTTGCTGCTTCAGATCTGTATGCCAAACCTTTGCTTTACAGATGATATTTGGAATGGCTGAGAACAGAGGGGCAGTCAGGAGACAGGTCCAGAGAAACTGAGTCAGTTTTTCTCTAAAATATCCTGGAGATGATCTAAGGATAAAATATTCCTCTGCGCTGTATGAGCATGTTCCAGAAGCACTCTCTCCTGACATTTCACCCACATCTGTGGCAGGTATCCTCTGAGGTTGTGAGGGCTGTTGGAAACTGGAAAATTGGGGTTTATATATCTGTGGAATGTCCAAGTCTAGGAAAAAGAACTCTTGTCTGTTTGAGGCAAGTGTGAATATTGCAATTGATCAACTGATTAGCATTGAATAGCCTTGCAGCTTCAACGCTTGGCTGCTTCCTGCCAGGGGATCCTTTGTTGGATGGTGATTAGCTGGTCCTGATTGTTTCTTGTCTGGAATTCCCCTTTGAAAGCAAGCATTGAACAGGCAGTGCCAGCAAAGCCACTGCATGCAATGGCTGGCTTTTATCAACTGCCACATTATCCATCAAGGCTCACCTCCTCAAAGGGTCGTTTACCTAACAACATTGTCCCTATCACTTTAAAAGTTTTCTCCCGAGGATCAGTGTGACACCAAGCGTGCCTTGGGCTGCATTTTAAGTTTGCTTCCTTGCCTTGCAGTTCCATAAGATCACATTCTAAGGCAGGAGAAGTATTGACCTTGACGTTGTTCTTCCATTCAATACAGTTCCTCATGTGGTGGTGACCCCCTACCATAAAATCATTTTTGTTGCTTCTTCATAACTTGAATATTGCAACTGTTATGAATTATAACATAAATTTCCAATATGCAGGATATATTTTTATTCATTGGACCAAATTTGGCACAAATTTGGCAAGACTTGCTATTCAAACAGGCATTTGGCCTTTAATCTGCAGGCACCATATCGTGGATAACGAAGGTCGTGCGACCTGTTCTCGTGTATAGGGTCGATGTATTGTTTTATGATTTTACTGTGTTTATATATGCTGTTTTAATTCTGTTTTTAATGTTGTGAGTCGCCCCGAGCCGGATGGGAGTGACAGCGGATAAGTCCAAACAAACAAACAAATAAATACTCAATACTCCAAATTTGAATTCTGGTAGGGTTGGGGGGATTGATTAGCGACAAAAGCACAGCAACCCAAACCAGGTTTATTTTATTATTATTGTTTAATAACCTGTCTAGTGAGATTGGTTGATGTTAAGGGCCAGAACAATCCGTGGTTTGCAGACACAGACTTGTCTGCCAGAAAAATGGCACCCGATATCCACTCTCCACTTCATCAGTCACTTACCAAGAGAACAAAAAATTAGTTGGGGCCCCAAATGTCTTCGTGTGCATTGATGATTAGACTGTGGTACTTCTTAAGGGGATTGGTAGATTACTGCAAGTACCATGACTCAATACAGCACTGTCAATAACCGTGGGTCAGCTTTTTCACAATCCACACTAGGAAACCACAACCACATATGGAAAACATATAAGTTCTATAGAATTGGTAATCAGGTGTATATAGTTTTTGAAATCCTGCACCCTCAGTAGCTGCCTGGCACAGCATAATACAGAAAGAGTTATTCATTGCAGAGTTGCTCCTGGAAACTCCTAGAAGTTTCCCCCCCCGTGTCATTGCATGTGGTACATTCACCATCTCTTCGGAGATTGGTTTTTCTCCTTTCACTCGTGTTTGCGTCACAGTTTTAAAATCCGATTACTTTTATATGTTCTAATTTTGTACTTCTGGATCTTCCTCTTTTCTTATCTGTTTTTTCTTTGTTGCAAAATGTGGCAGCAATACAGTTTACTTGAGGTTAGTCCACTACCTTACGAACACCTGGTCCAGTTGTGTATATCACCTTAGGAGTGGTTTGTCACTAGGCTCCATCAGGTCTACACTGGCAGCATTAGCTGGTTGATGGCTCAGGGTTTACCTGACACCACTAATGTTTTCCGCATCCCAGGATCAGGTGGAGTTGGTCCCGTCAACAGGGCCCATCCTATGATGATCGGGAGCCCTTGACCCCCACGATTTTAAGTGGTTTGAAACAGATGTGGACCAGGATTTGCCAGTCCTGCCAAGAACAGTTGTTGTTCCTTGTTGCTGCGTTGACAGCATTTTTCGCTGTCTGCAAGATAGCAAGTTAGTTTCCTTCCCCAAGACGGACAAATCCCATCGTGCACCGTTATACTCGGATATGCAGATGGGTCGAGGCGGTTTTGACAATTTTTGATTCAGTTTGAAGATTGAACAACGATGGAACCCCCCCCCCCCCCGTTTACGGGGCTGCGGGGGGCTTGGGAGTGTGGAAATCTGCTAAGTCTTTCCATTACCTAGCCTATGACCATGGGGTCCCAATAGCTGAAGCAAAGTTAGGGAACCCTCACACGAATCCATTTTCTGTGTGAGGCTCTATCGGGTGAGATCACCCGTCACCTCATCAGGGTTACACAGGTCAGGAAGGCTAATTTTTTAATCGGTTGGAATTTCCTGTTGGCTTTAATAGTATATCCTGTGACGGCGGTAAATGATTTTAAGGATGCACCTCAGGTGGCATCGTAGGCTCCAGGCCCAGTTGGTTCAGAGCATACTTGGTGGGCCACTGGTTCCTTGAACAGTGACCACCCTTGTTATGGCACACCCAGGGGATTACCACCATCTGGCATTGCTCGAGTGGTTCCCCATTGTCGTGTGGTCTCCTGTGGACATGGAGCTCTGCCTAATCGGTGTGCAGCCTATCAGATAATCTCTCAACGTCCATGTTATCACAAACTAACGTTAAGTCACCCTGGGTGATGAGTGCCTAAAGCACTTTCATCTTGTTGCCGCAAATTTACTCATCTTTGATCCTTTCACATTGTGGGTCTCGATAATACCCTGTGTGCATTATCTTGCACGCAGTTGGAGCGCTTCAGGATTCATATGGAGTGTCACCATGCTTCATCAGGTTTAAACTGAGAGTGTTAGCTTAATGATTAAGGCACAGGGCTTACCAGACATCACTAATGATTCCCCATCCACAAGATCATGTTGGATTAGCCCCGTCGTTGGGCCCTATTCTGTGATGATCATGAACCCTCGACACACACAATTTTGAAGATTTTAAAGCAAACTTGACCTAGAATTTGCTAGTCCTACCATAACACCTTTGTTTTCATGCTGCCACATGACAGCAATTTGTCGCTGCCTTCCGAAGTAGTTTGGTAGTTGCTTCTTAATAATAACAAATCCCATTGTGCATTGTTAAATTCAGATATACAGATGGGTCAGATGGTTAGACAATTTGATTATCTTCCAAGACAGATCAGCGAGCTAAAGGCAGCATTGTTAGGTTAGCTAGATGTAATAATCCAAAATTGTGCCCTGTTTTAGCCCTAGCACAGTTTAAGTCATGCGTCCCAATTCTCCAGTAACTTTTTGGTCATTAAAACGGGGCCCCATTGACTAAATTTAACTCTGGGCGATAACAGAAAAGGTAGTGGAGTAAGTGGGCTGGGGCATCGTAAATTTGGTACCCATTCATTCAATATTGTGGCAGCTTCCAGCTGCACAGTTGGACTTCGAATAAACATCATAAAAGGAATGGGTAGATGAAAATCCGTGTTTTTATGCGATACATTCGCTTGATAATCTAACCAGTTTTTTTTCTCGTTTCAGACATGTTGGTGAAGGTGCAGAGATGGAGGATCCCTATAAGCGGGTACAGTTGTTTTTCACTGGGCTGAGTGATTGACGCTAGGACCTCCTTTGGATAGCACCTTGTTTTTACAATTTGTCAGTTCAATGTAAAGGGATACGTGCCCTTCATTGGGGTTTTTTGATTCCCTGGTTGCATTTGGGTGAGCCCCTCCTGCGTGTTGGTTCTCCATTGATGAGGCAATGATGTGGGCTTACTGCAAGGTAAGGCCCTGTTCCTTCAGGCAATAAGGGATTTGTTTAGGCTGTGGCGGTCATGGCCTCACCTCGTCTCGTTTGGTCAGCAATCATACCGCGCCGTATGTGGCTGTGTGGCGGTGATGTGCGACAAATGGAGAGAGCCTGTTAAGCGAGTCAATGGTGGCAGGCATGGCCACGGGTTCGTCTCATTTGGTCGGCATTCATACCGCGCCTCGAGTGGCTGTGAAGCGGTAATGTGCGACAAATGGAGAGAGCCAGAATGTTTTCACTGTCTGACACTGCAATAGTTAATCTTCACGAATTACAGTTAGGTGGTGTTGAGGGACTTGGTGGGGGATGGAGACTGAATAGACATTCGTCTCCAATCTGTGGCGTAAATAGTTTAGGGTAATCCATAGACCCATATTCACTCATGCACTCTTCAAAGTTGTTTGGGCCAGTGCACAAATACACTCAGGTGGACGTCTGTTCAGGCTGAGGGGGATGCCATTGGTCCAGAAATTTTGAGAGCCGGTTAAGTATTTCCAGAGAGGTTTTCTTGTGTTTTCCTTGAAAGGTTGCCCAGTTTTGTGTTGCTGGGGACTCAGGAGAGTTTCCCAGTGTTGCCGAGGGGTCGTTCGCTCGCGGACGATACCTCGGCTTAGCCATACCTTGTTCCCTTGACACCTGAGTTTAGTGAGGTTAAACTTAAATCGGTAACTTTAAAATTAATAAAAGTTGCCCTAATTTAATCCAATTACTGTTGTCTGTCTCGTTATTTCGGGGGTTGGAAGGTAAATACATTTTATGTTCTATCTCTCCAGGCTACTGTTTTATTATTTATTTATTTATTATTTCAAACATTTGTACCCCATTCTTCTCAACCCTCAAGGGGAGGACACAGGGCGGCTTACAATGGCAACAATTTGATGCCAACACATACAAAAACACAATACAATATGTTGTTACAGAGCAGGTAAAACATTAGGTTAAAATGCATTTTAAACATTTTACTAGGAAATTTTTTTATTTGTCATTGATGTACATTTATCATTTATGGAGGTGTGGGAGTCAAAGTTGGACAATAGAAAAATAGAGGAGTTGACATTGGAGTGACATACCACACTGTTTGACATACCAACTCTAGAGCCATGTGCAATACAATTCCTGCAATCTTTTATCTTAACTAAATCTCCAGCAACAATTATGTTCACATTTTGGTTTGTAGTTCCCTTAGATCATTTTGGTAAATGAGAATTGAAATCCCTTTGTTTCTGTAAAAACAATAGTATCAGCAACAACAAAAACCCACCTCCCTGATTATTCATATAATAATATGAGCGTAGTCAGTGTTAATAAGAAAAATGACAGTCTGTAGGCATTTCAGGGCAGCAATTAACATAACGTTATCTCTTGAGCTCTAGGTTCACGTACTTAACATGAAGAGGCTTCGTATGTATGCTGATATATGGATGACACTTTAGACTTTTACAAAAGAAACTGATTGAAATATCTTTGAAAAATATTTAATCATCATCACCTACTATCTACAGGGGGAAAGCATTTCTTTTTTTCAAAAATCAAACAAAAATGAATAATAGATCATCATTTTTCAATAAACGTGTTTATTGCTGCATTGACTGCAGCAAAACATGAATATTTCATTACTAAAGTTCAGCAGATTCGTGGAAAGGAGCATTTCTAATTCATAGTTGATGATGGATGAGTCCAGATTCTCAACTATTGGCAAGGAGGCTTGGAAGAGTCTAAGCAAAAATGGATGCAGAACCTCCTTCTGACATACCTAGGGTGCCCACTTAGCCATCTCTCAAAAAAAAAGGAAATGAAAAGAGACACAATAATATTTACAGACAAGAATGTACATGTTGAGATAAAAATCTATTTGTACATTTAAATATTTATTTATTCGATTTGTACACTGCCACTCCCAGAGGCTCGGGGCTGTTTACAGAATTTCAGCACAACAATAAAACAATAAAACCATACACATTAAAATATCATTAAGATGCGAAGGCTTGTCTAAACAAGAAGGTCTTACAAGCGTTGCGAAAAGTTACCAAATTTCGCAAAGTCCAAGTCTCAGGGGGCAGATAATTCCACAAAACTGGGGCGATGATAGAGAAGGCCCTTCGTCGGGTTGTCCTCAGGTGGTAAGCCTTCACGCCAGGAACATCTAAGAGATTCTGATCTTCTGATCGCAGTGATCTCAAGGGACTATAAGGGGACAGGCGATCCCTCAAGTACACTGGCCCCAGACCATATAAGGCCTTAAAAGTTAAGACTAATACTTTGAAAGTGATCCGGTACTCAATTGGTAGCCAGTGCAGACCCTGCAGGACCAGGGTGATACGACAACTCATGCTCTCCCCCGCAAGTAGCCGGGCTGCAGCATTCTGCACTAGCTTGAGTTTCTGGATCACCGACAAAGGAAGGCCAATGTAGAGAGCGTTACAGTAGTCAAGTCTTGAGATGACCGTAGCCTGGATCATCATGGCCAGGTCATTCCGAGACAAATAGGGGGCCAACCGCCTAGCCTGTCGCAGATGGAAAAATGCTGTTCTGCTGACAGAGGAGATTTGGGCCTCCATTGACAGCAGAGGGTCCAAAAGGATTCCCAGGCTTTTTACTAATGGTGACGGGCATAGTGCCACACCATCCAGGGTCGGCAGCTGGACATCCCTATCGCCTGGACGGCCTAACCAAAGGATTTCCGTCTTCGCTGGATTCACCTTCAATCTACTGGCTCGCAGCCATCCAGTAACAGCTTTAAGGCATAGATGGAAATTATTAGGTACGGAGTCCGGCTGGCTCTCCATCCTCAGAATGAGCTGAGTGTCATCAGCGTACTGATGACACTCAAGCCCAAAGCTACGCACCAGCTGAGCAAGTGGCCGCCTATAGATGTTAAATAACGGCTGGGAGAGTATGGCCCCCTGAGGGACCCCACAAACCAGAGGGTATCACCCAGAGGTCAACTCCCCCCACCTCACTTGCTGTTTCTGATTATGGAGGAAGTAAATCTTTCTATATTTGTGTAAGTCGCCCAGAGCACCTTTTGTGGAGGGCGACTCATAAGAAATAAAGTTAGTTAGTTAGTATACATCTATCTTTTCAACTACATAATCATGTAGTTGAAGAGATAGATGTATAGAAAGATTTACTACACTGTTGGCTTTACATATCCACAGATTCTGTATTCATGGATTTAAGCGTACATGGTATGAAAATATTCCCTGATTCAAAATTAAATCCAAGCATAGTTTGATTTTGCCATTTTACATTAGAGACATTATTCTATTACCTCACTGTATATAAAGAAACTTGAGCATCCATGGATTTCTGTATCCACATAGGGTCTTGGAACTAAACCCTAATGGATACTAAGAGCCCACTGTTACTTAAATCGAAATATAGTATGTCTAACACCAATCGACCAGATGGCCCTGTGTATCTTTCTATTTGGCTACCCTGGAGATATGTCTTCAATTAGAACTTCCTTGACCTTTCTTCCAATTCTTATGCTTCTTTATCTTTAAACCTGGATTGGGTAAACCTTCAAATGTGAATGCGTTCAAACAGAAGACTGTTCTATGACAGCCTTTGAAACAAAGCATCATCCATTGTTTATAGATACATTTTATCTATCTAAAAAGGTATATCTAGCATATCTGAACAAGTATCTCTTAAAGACTGTATTTAGTGGGGGGAAAACTTTAAACATAAAGCTATGGTAGATGGATAGAGATATAGAGTTATACTTGAAATATTTGAAATCAGAAGTTTCTTTGATTTCTCACTTTTTAAAAAATTTGTGGTACAAATTTAATGAATTTGATTAAATTTACATGAATTCATGAGGACTAAAGATAATTTTGCACAGCCATTCCATGTCCTTCCCAAGCCTTTCCGTACCTTTCCCTGCCTTCTCTGCAGCTTCTGCAGTTGGAAGTCGGGTAGAAGTCATCCCCTGAAAATGGAGTCTTCCTTCCGTTTCCGTGCTCTGCCACCACAAAGTCACATGTAGTCTCACCATGACACCTCTATCATGCGATAGCCTCCATGGGACTCCAAGGTGGTAGCACAAGAATGTGGAGAGAAGACAGTCTCAAGCCAGCATAGGATGAAGTTCTATATAATCCACAAAAATAATTATTATTTACTAGCCCCAAAGTTTTACTCCGTTTTGACTTTTTAACGATTACATGTCTCCTTCAAGTGCCTTGAGCATTTTATGTGCTATAGGGCAATGCAATTTAATAAGTATCAGTGCTAACTTCTGCTTCCCTTCACTGTTTCATGTGTGACACTGAGGAAGAGGCAATCATTGATGTTAAGCAGGGTCAACACTGGTTACCATTTGGATTGAAGATAGCTAGTGCAATGTTTCTCAACCTTCCTAATGCCTTGACCCCTTAATACAGTTCCTCATGTTGTGATGACCCCCAACCATAACATTATTTTCATTGCTACTTCACAACTGTAATTTTTGTACTGTTATGAGTCATAATATAAATATCTGATATGCAGGATGTATTTTCATTCACTGCACCAAATTTGGCACAAATACCCGCTATGCCCAAATTTGAATACTGGTGGGGTTGGGGGGGGGGGTGTTGATTTTGTCATTTGGGAATTGTAGTTGCTGGGATTTATAGTTGATCTACGATCAAAGAGCATTCTGAACTCCACCACTGATAGAATTGAACCAAACTTGGCACACATAAACCCCATGACCAACAGAAAATACTGAAAGGGTTTGGATTTTTGGAATTGTAGCTCACCTATATCCAGAGAGCACTTTAGACTCAAACAACAATGGTTCTGGGCCAAACTTGGCAGGGATACTTAATGTGTCCAAATGTGAACACGGGTGGAGTTTGGGGGAAATAGACCTTGACATTTGGAAGTTGTGGTTGCTGGGATTTATAGTTTTCGCAGGGCTTGCAAAACCCATCTCTTCAAGCTGGCATTTGACTGCTGATTTCTGTAATTCTGTTTAGTTAGTCTAGTTTTGAGCTTAGTTAAATTTTTATGTGTTTTATCTGTTTTATGCTGTTTTATGCTATTTTGTGAACCGCTCCGAGCCCTCAGGGAGTGGTGGCATACAAAAATGAAATAATAAATAATAAATTAATTAATTAATAATAAATAGTTCACTTACAATCAAAGAGCATTCTGAACCCCACGAACAATGGAATTGAAGCAAACTTTGGCACATAGAACTCACACAACCAACAGAAAATACTGTATTTTCTGATGGTCTTTGGCAAACCCTCTGACACCCCCTCGCAACCCCCCCAGGTTGAGAAATGCTGAGCTAGTGGATGCCAGGTGCTGTAGACTATATTTAAGAAGAACTGGCTAAACCACCTCTGAATATTTCTTGCCTAAGAAAACCGTATGAAATTCATGACATGGTCATTGATCGACAGGGATCTTGAAGATACACACACACACACACACACACACACACACACATGTGCTGTTTTGTCTCCAAAGCCTTCTTTGCAACCCATTTCGTAATTCAATGGTGTTTTGATTAATTCAATCAGATATCCTACTATCTGATTCCATTCAAATTTTGTAACTTCAGCATTAGACCAGCATATTTGCTTTTGGGCCCACGTTTACTTAACATCGAACCTAACAAGGCATTCTGAAGAACACCAATTATTTGCTCACCATTTTGTAACTTTTTGGTTAGGTTTCTTCAAATAAACCAAGACACTGTCTTAGTGTGGATTTTAGTATTATTGACATGAATTTTTATTATAGGATAATACAAACCTTAGTACCTAGCCTCCTAGCTTACCATGATGTTTGTTTGTCGTTTTGGTAGTTTTTGTATATAGTGTGTTTGCTTGTATCATTGCACACATACAATATAGATAGCTAGATAGTAGGCATGAGAAAAAAGTTATGAAAATTAAAAGAAATCGGATGGGATTCGTATGTATGGGACTTTCAAGTTTATACGCATCACAGGGCCAATCCCGGAAGTGGACTTTCTTTTCGGCACTCTCTGGGCCCAAATTTTCGTTAGATTAGTAAATATTTCGGATGCCCACCCAACAGGAAAATTTCCCCCTCCAAAATAGCTTTGCAGACATAACTCACAGTCAAATTGGGGCCTTTCCATGCTTGGAGCCTAATTAGAGTGAAAGGCCTCCTCCAGGAAGTGAAAAAGGAGCCGGAAATGATAGAGAGATCCAGATCGGGACTCCTAGAGGGGCTGGAAGACTGACAAAAAAGCGATTTAAACACCCAGGAAGGGGGTTTAGATAGAAGGACAGAGCAGAAGTACATAAGAACTGCTGAGAGAAGGGCAGCAGGAGTGAAAAGAGCACGGAGAGGAGAAGGAAGAGTTCAGAATCAAGAAAAGCCATACAGTTCAAACGGAGATCCTAGAGTGCTATGGTAAAACTGAATGGGGAAAAGCTGGAGTGAGGAGAACTCTACAGATTAGCAAGGCCTGCACCAGAGGTGGGCAACTATTTTATTTAATAATATTAATAATAATATATTAATGCATTATATGTCCCTGCAAAGAAACCCTGTCCTTTTATAATATTAATAATAATATATTAATGCATTATATGTCCCTGCAAAGAAACCCTGTCCTTTAATAATATTAATAATAATATTAGTAATAATATATTAATGCATTATATCTCCCTGCAAGGAATCCAAGGGAAATGTTGCCCCTTGATTTGCCTGTGCTTAAAACAGTGTCAGTCCTGTTTCCCTGCTTTGCCTACTTTAGAACTACTAACGAATTTCGTTAGTAATTACGTTACATTTTAGAAATTTTTGGAATTTTTTTGTAAGTCTTTCTATTACTAATAACCCCCCCCCATTAGATTTTCGATTCTCTATTTTTGGGTTCTAAACCATCCCTGCTAGATAGATCTAACAATATCTTTATATTATTTTTTTATGTTTAATAAAGAATATTATCAAAAATTCTAGAAGCTGTAGATATATTTTCTATGTCACTAGATTTCTAGTGCCAAAGCAATTCTTGTAAATTTTCAAATGTCACTATTTGTTTATTATTCAGCTAGGGTTCTTCTACAGTCCCCATCATTTAAGTAAATTAGCACAAAGAGGCAGTCAGAGAGTAGCCTGGAACATAAAAAATAACTCTCTACAAATCACTGCCAATTAAATGAGACTTGATCCCAACCAGCTAAGAGTTCAGAATGAAATATGTAGACTCGACTAAATAATGGAAATGTCTTCAGGACACTGCATATTAGGAAAAGAGAAGAGAAAGTTTGGACTTGCATTAAGGAATATTAAAATGATCCTAAGGCCCTGAAGTTATGATAATACAGTCTAACGATCACCTCTATTATCAATAAAGGACAATGCTCAGCATAGACATTTTAGAGCCCTAAAACAAATGCTGATCCTACATCTTGACCATTTTCATTTGAAATATTTTAAATGCTATTTATAAAAACAAATTTCAAATATACAGCAGAGCTTCCAGTTGTCCTGATTTGACGGGGACCATTTTCATTAATCAAATGCCTTTCTTTTTCATCTGCTTTTAAATGTCCTTCTGCTCTTCAATTTTTAACTTTATCTTGGGGAAAAATAGCAGTCATGGAAGAGCCAAGCACCATTGTCAACGCATTATCACCAATGCTTAGCTCCATCTTAGCTGCCATCTATAGGATTAACAAGAGAGACCCACCATATTCTCTTAGGAATGGAGTTATAGAGTTTGGGAGCAACAACCAAGAAGGTCCTCACCCGTCAGAAATGTTGTGAATGTAGTAGAATAGAAAGACTTCTTCTTAAGAGTGCAGGTATGATAGGATGTAATCCCCCAGATATTCTGGACCTAGGGCATTATTGGTCATAACAATAACTTTGAGGTTTTTTTCAAGCGTTAGTCTCCAGTTTGGGTTGCGCTGTGTTCCATGTGTCGCAGGAAGGTGTTGATCCCCTCCTTTAGCTAAGGGCTTCTTCTTGCTCATCGGGTCCTTGCTGAGAACTTTTTCCCATGGGTCCTGTGGCTCAGGTGTCCCCTCTCTGACTTGACAAAGAGTATTATGTGATGAAGAGGTGTGGACAAGATCACAAGCAGTCTTTTGTTTAATCAATTCTACTCCTGTTGGTGGGTTGCAAAACAATTCTGGTGTGTCCTTTATTGTGGCAAGTGCTGGTGTCCTTGCTTCATCTTGCTTTTTATCCAGCAGGTTAAATAGTTTTTGAAAATTCATTTTATCTTGTTTCTTTTCCCGGTTATGTACTGCTCCTGTTTTCCTTATCTTCTTAGTGTTTTTCAAGTTTTTACTTTTCTTAGTACCACTATGTTTTTTGGTTGGATCCTTAGGGTCATTTGATTTCTTTGTTTTGGTTTTCTTTCCCTCTGAATGTTGTTTTTCTTGTTGAGGTCCTTGTTGTTGTGGTGATGATTGGTTTGTTATGTCAGTCCTCATTGTCTTGAGGGTTATTTGTGACAAGGATTCCATCTTTATTAAAGATTCAGTTAAAGTTGTAAGTAGACCATGACATTCTGACAAGTAGGTCTTAACCGCCTGTATGTCCTTCCTCATGTCTGTGGCGTAGTTTATTAGGTGTTCTAATGGTGTAAGATCCTTTGCGTTATTTGTTGCTCCACATGTTCTAAATGCACTGTGAGCAGAGTTAGGTTCATTCTCTGGAGGATCCAGGGAGAAGCAGCTATCCTCCCTACGAGAGCTGTTGTTTTGAGTTTTCTCAGGAAAAATAAATTCCTCTGCTAAGCATATTCCATTTATTTCATTTGTTTCATAGGGGTTCATGAGTTGTGCTTAGAAACAGCCTGACAGCCAATAGAATTAGTCCAACATGGGAGTCATGTGCTCCCTGTAACTAATTCCACTTAACAATCCATCTTTTTGGACCAGAACAATATCAAGAAAGGTATAATTTTATCATTCAACCACCAGATATCTGTCCAGACACAAAACAAGAACTCCCATTGATTGTACAGAAACACATGAAAAAACAGAGGACATTGGCATTAAAAGGGGACACCATATACTGAGGAAAGGGGAGAAAATAAATATAGACAGGATAAACAAGTTAAATGTATTGTCAAAGGCTTTCATGGCTGGAATCACTGGACTGCTGTAAGTCTTTTTGGGCTGTATGGGCATGTTCCAGAAGCATTCTCTCCTGATGTTTCACCTGCATCTATGTCAGGCATCCTCAGAAGTTGTGAGGTCCTCACAACCCCTGAGGATGCCTGCTATAGATATTGGTGAAATGTCAGGAGAGAATGATTTTGGAATATGGTCATACAGCCCAAAAAACTTACAGCAACCTGATAACCAAATTTGCAAACATCATATATCTGAAAAACGAAATGAGAGATTTAGGGGGATTAACATAGATTTAGAAGAATTCCTGCCACATCATTCATTCCCTCTAAAATGAAAATGAAATATTTCCAGAGAAAGTGCAATGGCAATTTTAAATAATAAGACAACTATTATTAAAGAGTACCATAGGAAAGTGGGCAGACATGATGAAAAATGTGGCACAAAATGGATTGACTTCAGAACAGAAAAAGGTAATTGTGGAAAACAAAATAATGTCATTGCACTTTCTGATGAAAACTCAACAATGGAGACACATTAATATCACAGGGAAAAAAAACCTTGCAATAGCTTTTCAAGTAGTCTGATGAAGGTTTTTCATTCAATCAAATAGAGGAAATTTCATCCATGTATTTGTTTCTACTTCTACTTTTTAAATAAGGTTCATCTTAGATGCTGAAAAAAATACTTCACCAGCACAATGGCTATTAAGCATGAAATTGAAAAAAGACTGGAAAAGCATAAGTGGAAACACATAACGAAATGGGATTTATTCCCCAGCACTTGCTGCGTGCTTTACTGTTGCTAGGCACGTCTTCTAGCAATTTTGTTTTCCATGGTTTTGTAGAGAGCCTTGGGTTGGACTTCATCTATCAAAAAATAAACAGCAAATCACTTGACAGATGCGCCACTCTAAGGTATGCCTGTGAGAACAACCAGTGTTACCATTTCATAATGTTTGTAAAACAGGATGCCTTCAAGAATGGCTTTTGTTGCCAGTTTTGAAGATTAGGATGAAATAGAGCTAGTAGCGAGACTCCACATGTTCATTGCAGAAGGTAAGGCATACATTTCCAGTAAAGTAAATAAGGGCCTTCTGTGACTGCGGAATGCTTGAACAATAAGAAAGTTGGCATCTATAAAAGAATATGCCTATCTTGGGATTGCATATGTGGACCGAAAGATAAAGAAAATAGAACAAGATATGCCGTATTACGCTTTTAAGGAATTTATATTCCACTGTTCAACAGGTTCTCAGGGCAGATGACAAAAAGTTAAAATGGCAGTAAAACAAGCTCAAACCAAAACGCTTTTCAAAAGAATATTACTAAATAAGAACACCATTAATGTAAAAGAACAACATAAAACCAGTCAGCAAGGCTGGCTCAAAACTCCGCTGCCAGAGGCAAGATGGTGCTCTCTTCCTTATTAATGCACAAAGCTAATAGATTAGATCTTAATGCTGTGCTGGCAATGGGAAAGCACACTCTACTAAAATTGAAAGCAGTGGGCTCTCCATAAGGACAGGCTGTATAGCATACCCAGCTCTTGATGCATTTACATAGCCCTGGATTCTGCCTTGATGCTTTCACTGCTCTGCTCCTGAACTGTGTCAGTTCCACTGAATGCTCACTCTGAACTGTATAAGTTTTTTGTAGCGGTATTGGAGGCCCTGGAGCTCCAGAGAGCAGTTTTGATGAGAGGGGTAAGGAGGGGATGGTCACCCTATCCTCTCCAACTTGCTTACATCAACAAAGGTGCTGAGCAATGACTGAGCAATGACAGGTAAGTGCCATCCCATTTTCCCTGCACCGCAGAGCACGGGGAAAACATAAAGGTGCTCTCTGTTGCTCCATGGCCACCCCTGCAGCAACTACAAAGATAAGCTATTGCAATGTGTTTGTCTCTGTGATATTAATGTGTCTCCATTGTTGAGTTTGGAAAACAGGATGGCAGCACCATGTAAACAATGGGGCCAGTTCCAAATCAGAACCTGCCCCCACTGTTCACACGCACCTTGAAGTGCAGGGAAGCTCTGGAGCATTTTCTTACTTTCCCTAACATTTATTTAATTATTTATTACTTTGATTTTATATACCGCTCCATCCCAACAGGCTCGGGGCGCTTTATATAAGGCAACATTAACAATAAATACACTAAAAAAACAATAAAACAATGCTAAAAACAACAATAAAACAGTCAACCCTAGTACACCTAGTTACATTGGGTCAGGTTAGATTGAAAGCCTGCCAAAATAAAGTTGTTTTGCAGGCTCTTCGGGACACAGGCAACTCTCTAAGGGCCTGGACCTCATCTGGCAGGGCATTCCAAAGAGTCGGGGCTGCCACTGAAAAGGCTCTCTGTCTGGTAGAGGACGAACATAAAGTATGAACAGAAGGGACTTCCAATAAGTTATGTTCTTTAGACCATAGTGATCTCTGAGACACAACTACGCTAAGCGGCTGTGCCCTGCATTGGGGACGAGATGGCTCTGTACGTCATGTAAATGCCACACTGCAGATTCTCACCCACTAAGAGGTATTTTACCCTGGGTCCAAGAAACACAGGATGGCAGTGGGGATGGTTGCAGTTAGTTCAATTTGGGAATCAGTCCAACTGTCCTCACTAGCCCTAAGTTGCAGAAAATTCCGAAAAACTAGGCAAAATTTCCACCAACTTTCAGTAATATGGGTTAAGGCTGTGTTAAGGTGGCCTTGCCTCATGTTACCATAGATGAGCCCCATATGGTGTTTGCCCACCATGGGGTTGATTCTAATCTACACTGACCTAAGTGATCAGTGTAGATGGGACCAAAGACATCACTAGTGAAAGAAGAAAGTTTATTTGAAAAACAAACTTGCAATGTTGGAACAGCTCTCACATTTCCTGCATGGAAAAAAACCCCATTCTATGCCTCAAAGATTCCTTGTGGATTATGATGTGTGCGTGTTGTTGTTTTTTAAAGCCACTAACAGAAAAAGAATTATTCACCACATTATTAAACATGACAAAAAGCTCCCGAATTGAGGCTTAAACTGGGCTACTTAAGATTCTAGCAATCCCCAGGACTTTGGCAACAATAACAACAAAAATGTTCAAAAGTCTTTTATAGCGGCTGTCAGATTTGTGTAAAGCATCTGCGATTCTTGCAAACTTATTTATAAAACAACCACAAACCTGATGCCAACTTGAAAGCCTTTCATTCCTTAATTATTCAGAGACTGGAGGTGCAGTGACAACAAAAGGATGTGAAATGCTTCTGTTAACAATGCTTGCTAAAATGGTGGAATGGAAACCACAGGGTTTGCCTGAACATGCTGCCAAATAAGAGATATCGCTTGATGATCAGCCACATCCCCTTAATACAGAAGCGACAGAGAGCCATTATGAGCTGATAAGAAAGAAAGCAACCTATGAGGTGTCTTTCCCCTCAGTGATTGACTATTTCAAACCAATTGTCATCTTAACATGTTAATTCATTTTAACGCATATGCTATTAAAATAAAGTGTTCCTCAGCTGGCTCTATCAGTAGGTAATAATAATAGCAACATCTCAGTGGATAATCCTTCAAACCCTTTTTGTTGAGTACATATCCAGTATACAGCTTGGACATGGCTTCAGGAGGTGGCACTATACTGTAGAATTAATGCAATTTGGCATAAATTTAACTGCTGTGACCGAATGCTATGGAATACTGGGATTTGTAGCTTTACGTGGTCTTTAGCCTTCTCTGCCAAAAGGGTTCTGCTCCAAACTACAAGCCCTTTCAGGCCAGAAGTTCTGGAGCTGGTCTGAAACCCTAGATTCTGGTATGATGTTTACACCTTTCCACCCCCAGCAGTGGCAAGGGTGGAGTCTTGACCATGCAGTGGTGGTAAACTCAGTTCAGCACTCTGGGTGGTAACCCTTACCATTGTAGTTGCTGCAAGGGTGGCCATGGAACAACAGAGAGCACCTTTCTGTTGACGTGTGCCTTTGACAGTCGGCAAAGGTACCTACACAACCTAAAGAGAGAAAGGAGAAATGAGGGGGCAAAATCACCCTCTTTTCTCCAAGTTGTGTGGGTGCCTTTGTTGGCATCAACAAAAATGCCCAGCCCTGTGATGGACAGCAACATTTCTGAGCTCCATGGCCTTGAGAGTGGGAAGGTGGTGCTGGATCATGTGAACAGCAGACTGGTTCTGAATTAGAATAAGATAATAGGCATAGGCAATCCATGGTTCTAAATGGTTCTAAAGTACTTGCAGAACTAGGAGGTGCTGTTGCTTTGCTTCTAAAGTGTTGCTAAAGTTCTGGTGTTGAAAATTTCAGAGCTTTAACAAAACTTTCAAAATTTTGTTATAAATGGCAGTTCCTAATTGGTTCTGTCATAAAAATCACCAATAACAAAATAATAATGACATTTTGAAAGTTTTGTTACAGTTCTGAAATTAAGACCACCAGAACTTTAGCAACACTTTAGAAGCAAAGCACCCGCTTTAGAAACAAAGCACTAGTGTCCTATAGTTTTGTAAGTACTTTATAAACATTTAGAACCATGGATTGCCCATGCCCAGGCATGTAGCCAGGGGGGCTAAGGGGCTTCAGCCCCCCCGAAATTCTTAGGGTGGCCCGTGAAAAGGCCTTACTGGTACATTATTTAAACTGTTATGTTTATTTATATCATGATCTGATCACCATACTCATTATATCCCACATTAATGGGGTTATTGAGATAACAATACAAAAGGTTTGCTAGGGTAGACCCTCTTCCACCCAGTCTCAGCCCCCCCCCGAACCAAACTCAGCCCCGAATCAAAATCCTGGCTATGGCCCTGCCCATGCCTATCAAATAAGCTTTCACACACCCCAAAGTGTGGGGCTGTTATGGAACTTCAGGAGAACTCCATAACTTTTCCTAATGTGGGATAAAATCAGATTAGCTGGTTTTACCCCGCGTTAGGAGCCAGAAGTCTCTGGATGTCACATAGAAACTTGGGTATTACTTCTGGACATTTCACAGCATGTGTCCAGGGTTGACAGGTTCTTCGTCTCAATTTGAGTGCTGAATAATGCCCACCTGGTAACATGCCTGTAACTCACTGTAGCTCACATGCCACTTTATTTTCAAACCTTGAAAAATAGTTGAAAATAGAAAAAGAGAGAAACAAGTTATAGCTATCACTGCCTATTCAAAATGCAGACACCTAGAACCACATGGGCCATCAAGTCCAAGCCCCTGTCATGTAGGAAAAGCACAATCAAAGTACCACAACATATTTATTTATTTATTTACTTCATTTCTATTCCACTCTTCTCACCCCGCAGGGATTACAATGTACACATTACATTTAGACACACAAACACATAAGACAGACAGAGGCAATTTAACATCTGGCCACCAGGGGGAGTTGTCGCACTCCCTCATTCCTCAGCCTGTTTTCTGGAGATCTTTTTATGGCCTCGTAAATCAGTTAAATTTAGCCTCCCCACTAAGTGGTACCTTAATTTTCTACTCAACAGATGCAACTGTCTTTCGGGTTGCAAAGGTCGACAACAGGCTACACAATAGGTTGAGAGCCCACCTTGACCCGGGCAGGCCTCAAACTCATGACCTTCTGATCAGTAGAGATCTTATGCAGCTGACACCCAGCCAGCTGTGCCACATTCCCGGTGCTATCCAGTCGCTGATTAAGAGCCTCCAAGGAAGGAGCTTCAATTGTTCTCAGCTTCACAACTGTGTTCTGCTTATTGATGCACCTTCTTGGCCATCACTCTGAATTTCCAAACAGAAATTATTATCACCCCATACCTAAGATGTTAAGAAATTTTATTCTGTTCCAGACTTGATAAGAATGAAAGTGCCTTTCCTTGATGCCTCTGTCTTCCACTCCCCGCCTTATATCTGGCCTATTAAAAACCACATCATGAATATTCTATTTAAAACACATAAGAGAAAGGACCTCAAATACCCCAGAAACATTTCTTCTCATAATGCATGCATGAGGAAGCACTTGTCAATCATGGATAGCAAAACACATCAAAATATTTAAAATCTGAGAACGATACACAAAGGTATACATGCTGGAGTCAGAAAAGGGACAGTGTTCTGTTAACAGGTGACCTTATCCCATGGGCAAGAGGGAAGGGGGGGGGATTGGAGGAAAGTGTGGGAAAGCATCCTTAATAGTGGGGATGGCCAGCCATCCAACAATGTTTCCCCGCTTTCCTCCACTTCTTGCCACTATCCTCAATTATCCAGACTTTTATCTCTATCTTTTCATGCTGGTGTGTCAGAGTTGCATGCACAGACACCAAAAGGGGGTGTGTCTCATGGAGAGACCTCTGGCGGGACACCATTATGCCAGCATGAGAAGACAATGAGAAATCAGGGGAAATTTAGTGTGGAACAAGGTCCAAGGTTCTCAGACTCAAGTGCCTTTGAGAAATGATTCAGGAGCCTACAAATAACAGTATTTTGGTCTGAAACCATTTTTTGTTTGGCTTTGCTCTGTGTGGGTCCCCTGCATTACTGAAAGCAGCTAATAGTTTCTCCTCAAATTGCACTTTCCATAATGACTTTTCCATTACAGTGTTGCAAAACATCACTGTTTACTTCCATTCTGAGTATTAGTAAATCTAGCTCTTATAGATACACAAGGAAGAAATGTAAACATATAGATATATAGATATACCCATTCAGTGTGACTTGCAGCATTCTCAAGGCAAGTCAGCATTTTCAAAAAGAAACATTATTGTTTTTTTTAAGTCTAAAGGCAATAATTAATAATTCATAGCATTACAACAAGAATCTTCTTTTCCTCCCCCTCTTAGTACAATATATATGTGACAACTTGAAAGATTAAAATGTATCTACATAGGTTTTGTTAACTTTATATCTCATATGCATAACTTTTTGAAAATAGGAAAATGTCACCTGAAGTTGAACATTTACTTATCCATGCACGTGAAGATACTAGATTCATTGTGTTACATTTAAAAGTTACTTTGATCAGATCATACATTTATATATTCTTCAACTGTTTCTAAAACCCTAACATCAAGAAAAGGCACAATATGAAGCATAATTAAAGGCGTATTCGGATCCTAAAACAATGGCTCTCAAACAAAGAGCATAGCCCCCGACTAATCTACCCAAACTAAAAATAAGTGTGATCTTAACAACAGGTTCTGTGGTGACCATCAATTTCAAGGTCAGTGAAAAACTGTAGAAAGACCTTGGCCATCCAAAAGAAAAACATATGGAGTGTCTGACAACTGAAATGTATAAGTGTGATTAGCACAAATCACAAAAGAGCTGAATAGAGAGGACTGAACTCCTGCAATTCTAAGAAGTACTGGGGTAAAAATGACTCATGAGGTGCCACCATGATGCCATGGTTTGAGTGTTGGACTACAACCATGAAGATCACTGTTGGAATCCCTGCTTGACCATGCAAACCTACCAGATGAACTTGAGCACATCATATTCTCTGAAAAAATCTTCCCAAGAAAAACCCAGGTTAGAGTCACTTTATAATCTTTTGTGTGTGTGTGTCAGGAGCAACTTGAGAAACTGCAAATCGCTTCTGTTGTGAGAGAATTGGCCGTCTGCAAAGACGCTACCAAGGGGATGCCCGGATGTTTTGATGTTTTACCATCCTTGTGGGAGGCTTCTCTCGTGTTCCCACATAGGGAGCTGGAGATGACAGAGGGAGCTCATCTGCACTCTCTCTGGAATCGAACCTCCGGCCTGTCAGTCTTCAGTCCTGCCAGCACAAGAGTTTAACCCATTGTGCTACCATGGGTTCCTAAATCAGAAATGATTTAAAGACATGTACCAAGAACAAAAATATAAATGCACTGTACTTATCTCCAAACACACGAAGGATTGAGTGCCAGTCAGAAAAAGTGTGGAGGAACAACCACTTGGTTTTCCTCAAACAACCAATCTGAATCTTTTCAATATAGCAGATGGACCACAACACATAACTCTATGGGTGATTTGCTAATAGCATACACCAGCCCATGATAGCCGACCGCTAGCAATGAAACATACAGGGGAGGATATTCAATCCACCCAAGGGTTTAATTTAATTTCACATCTATATGGAAGAAGAAAATAATAATTACAGGCAGGTGTTTCTCATATTTTAAGGGCTAAGCAAAGGTAGAACATTGAGATGTTGTTATAACATGTAATTGAAATGGAATGCAAAAGCTTATCTAGTCACAAGTAATATTAAAGCCTCACCTCTAAATGGTAAATGCCCAACAGATGTTTTAAGCAGACTGCTGACACAAATACTTTATGTGTAAAGATGATGATACATATTCATCTGCGGAAATACACAATGAGTCATAATTTCAACAAATTCCTGGCTTTCTGGGGTTTACTTTTAAAATTCAGTATTTCAGGGCCACCTTCTCCCTTATCATTTCCTGTCTCCTTATAATTAAAGTACCATGTCATTGGAGATAAGAAATCTAGTTGGGTTTTTAGTCCAGTTTTCCATGCAGCTAGCCAGGGTTCTGAATCTGATCCAAAAAATTATTTCAGCACTTTGAATAGCTCTTTTAAAGTTCATTTCAAAAGCAGGGATGGATTCACATTCCATTGACATGGATGACACCAGCTACCACTAACAGTAAAAGCACGAAAGGACTGTCTGTTCAAGGACAAACTTGTTATGGTCTTCATGTTCCACCTCACTGGACACAAACCTTTCAAGCAAAAGACTAAGAAAGCTACTCTTCAGGGAATTGTTACTAGTGATAAAGGTTTGATATACAACTCATTTTAGGAAATAGCTGTATCAAGCCGGACATTCATGTAATCCTGACACACAGCTGAAGTTCATTTGAACAAGTTTATCCTAGGCACCTTTGAAAAGAAATGAAAAATCTGTTTCGTACAAGCAACTTATGCAGGATGAAGTTCTCAGTGGCTGCAGTTGTTATCTGGTTGTTGCAGAGTTGGAAGCCAGTTCTTTGTGAGAAAGAAAGAAATTCTTTCCCCCTGAATTTCATTTTATGAATCTCGATTGTCAACACCAGTGATAATTCATTGGTGGTTCTGCTTTGTGCCTTAATGATTCCAATTGCCAGCATTTAATAGCTAATAATAATGATGATAATGGTAATGATAAGTGAAAACTGACAAAAGAAGACTCTCCATGGACAGTTCCTGGGGGGGGGGGGGGAATGAGAGCAAAATTGATAAAGAAAAAACATGGATGTGGCTCACAAATGGAATTTTGAAAAAGGAGACAGACGGCCTGATTCTTGCAGCACTAGAACAAGTAATTAAAACAAATACTATTAAAGCAAAAACTGAAAAGTCGACAACAGATCCCAAGTGTAGACTTTTCAAGGAAGCAGTTGAAATGATAGATCACATCCTCAGCTGCTGCAAGAAGATCACACAGACAAACTACAAACAGAGGCATGATACTGTTGCTCAGATGATTCATTGGAACTTGTACCACAAATACCATCTGCCTGTGACAAAGAACTGGTGGGACCACAAGCCTGAAAAAGTTAAAGAAAATGAAAACATCAAATTACTCTGTGACTTCTGAATTCAGACTGATAGAGTTTTGGAGCACAATACTCCTGACCTCACAATTGTGTTAAAAACCAAAGTATGGATCATCAATGTTGCAATCGCACATGACAGCAGGATTGAAGAGAAACAACTGGAAAAGCTGACACGATATGAGGATTTAAAGATCAAACTGCAAAGACTCTGGCAGAAAAGGTAGTCCCAGTGGTGATCAGCACACTGGGTGCAGTACCTAAAGACCTTGGTCTACACCTAAAGTTACAATCTGTCAGCTACAAAAGGCCACCCTACTGGGATCTGCACATATTATTCTTTGATACATCACACAGTCCTAGACACTTGGGAAGTGTCCGATGTGTGATCCAATACAACAGTCAGCAGAGTGATCTTGTTTGCTGTGTAGCAATCTTGTTGTGTATCAAATAATAATAATAATAATAATAATGGGTTGGTTATGTAGTCAAGTGAAGTCATTGGGCTGGTGTAAACCAGGAAGCCCAAATACAAATAGTTCTCAACCAGAGGCCTGGCAATGATCTCTCAACCGTCTAATCCTCCTCCTCTCCATATGCTAGTGAACAAAAGTAGAAGGACAACTATATTTCTTTAGGGAGAGAGTTCCAGAGGTGGGGGCGACCACAGAGTTGAGCTTGTGATGGGGGTGGGACTGAGAGTAGGGTCTCCTCCGATGACCACAGTGCCTGGACTGGTTTGTAAGAGGAGATGTGATCGGTCAAATAAACTGGACCTGAGCCATTTAGGGCTTTTAAAACCAGAAAACATGTGGCTCAAAATAATGTCATTATGCAAAATTTAAAATAAATAAATAAATAAAAAGGACATAAGTTGTTAATGAGGAAATTGATTTTAAGCAAAATGATCAAAATGGAAGTTATATCCTGAGTTTAAGAGGGAGACTACTCCAGCTCCTCATCCAGATGGGATGTAACTGAGGCATGTACCACCATGGCCAGATCTTGCTTCTCAAGGGCCCTCCTGACCATCTCCAACACCTGGGCCTCCAGAGCCCAAGAGGATGCCCAAACTGTGAACCTGTGTCTTCAGGGGTAGTGTGACCCCATTCAGTATAGGCTGGATCCCTATTTTTTGGTCTGCCTTCTGATTGTCTGGATAAAGCTTCCATTTGTTGCCTTCATCCAGTCCATTACTGATGACAGATATTGGTTTAGGGTCAGATCATCATCATCATCTTTACTGTTATGATTATTATTATATATGTTAGTCTGTTGCTGCATGAAACAGATATAGGGAAAGGGAGGGGGGAAGCAAGAAATATATAAGAATCTTTAAGATTTTTTTTCCATTTTGGCATAAACTTTCATGGATATGAACCCACTGTTTAAGATGCAACACAAAGTGACATCCAGACCTCAAGATATAAAGCATTTTTACATTCTTATACATCCAGAATCAAGGAAAATGCAAATCATGCCCCTTGCCCTATATTTTCAAATGGCTGTACAATGTCTTCTTACATTCCATCCTATTTTCACAATTGTGCAAATATACTTTGTCTACTGATGTCAAGATATCATTCCGCCCTGCATCTAAAGAAGGCAGGTTACATCAATAAAAGCTCATGCCAAAATAAAAACCCAGGTAGTCTTAAACGTGCTGCTACAATCTTTCTTTTTCCACTTCTTTTCCTTTCCTCCTTTTTTTTACGCTATATTAGCTTTTGGGAAAATATGTATCAATTAGGATTGGATATCTCCAATTTAAATACTTTGAAACCTGTTAATATTTCATATTTGAAATTATTTTGACCCTATATCGACCCCCGGTGTCCAACCCGGAAGTGAAGTTTCAAAACCGAACCCGGGATCGCCATTTTTTTTAGTAAAGGCCACGTTATTAGGTCATTTTTCCCCTCCTCCGTTCTCAACTCGCGAGAGGAGACTGGAAGGCAGCAGCACCCTCCCTTCTCTTCTCGCCAGCTGAGAGCTGAGGTGGGCACTTTGGAAGCAGCCCGGACGAGCTTTCCTCCATTTCCCCAGGCTCTCCCTCACAAGCGCCGCCCCTCCTTCCCTGCCAAGAACTAAACCGCGTCAAGGCTTGACGCAGTTTAGTTCTTGGCAGAGAAGGAGGGGTGGACCATCCACTCCTCCATTCCTCCCCCCGCAAGCTCAGAGGCATCCCAGGTTATATTTAATCCGGGATGCTCTGAGCTTGCTGGGGAGGAATGGAGGAGTGGATGGCAACAAGCCATTAACCCGCGATGCTTCCGAGCTGGGGAGGGAGGGAAGAGGGGAGGGGTTGCTCTCCATTCCTCCCTCCCAGCCCTGCCAGCTGAGAGGCATCGCGGATCCAATTTAATCTAACACTGCTTCTGAGCTGGGGGGGGGGGTGGAGGGAAGAGGGGAGGGCTTGCCCTCCATTCTTCCCTCCCAGCTGGCGTAAGGAATAATAAAAAAATCGTTATTAATTACGTTTTAATCACGAAATTTATTTAAAATTTTTCGGATTAATTTCTATAATGACCCAGCAACTGAACCCCCCCCCCCCCACGAGTTTAGAATCAATTTTTGTATGGATCAACCATCCCTAGTATCAAAAAGTAACACCAATATATTAAAAATACATGTACAGTGAGCCACACAAAATAACGGTTCTCATTTATTGCACTTTTCAATAATGGGCCTTATCCTGCCAACCTTGGATACACCATGATACTGAGAATAGTTTTCTCCTTGAGGCTCCGCTGAAGGAATTGTCTCTGTCAGATGTGCCCTGGTTCCTGACCATTCCCTCCCTTGTATTGCGTTAGCTAAAAATCTCTGCTCCTACTTCAGGATGTTCCAAGGTGAAATAGAGCAAACTTAGTTCCAAACAGCTTTCCAAATAGATACATTGAATCATGGCATATAAGAGGACGAGCCTGCTGGGCACGGAGACTGTGTGTCTAACAGTTCCCCTCTGGGAACCTTAGCTGCTTCACCTTTAGTAAACGTGAGTCATTAGTGTATTAATTGACAGTTGTTTCCTGTTCTAAGTGATTGTTTGGTGGTTCTATTATGTTCTGTCAGGCAACCATACACAATTAATTACAAATAAATAGGGAATTAAGTTAGCTAACAATGGGAAGCTTCCCAGATGCTTTACCCTGAGGACAAGGAAATCTTCAAGTGCACGTTTCTAGAGTTCATCGCAAACCCTTCTAACTTATATACACACATTTCATTTGCCTCCGAAATGTCATTTTGGCCTCTGAGAGGGGTTAAAATAACAGTGGGCTTAAAGGGATCACACCTCTGTAATCGATTGCTTAAATGCAATAGACCCTTGATTAGTGCAGGACACTTCGTAAAATATAATATGGGAGCTCAGTGCATACGTAAAAGGCTCTGAAGGGCTCTAACAGACTATAAAAAGACTGTATATTGTCATGGAAGGCTAAATTCAATAGCCTGGTATTTCGGTTCTGCTGTCCTTTTCAAAAGTACCCTTTTGATTAATGGCTTATCTTGAGAGCAGTGATATCAAATTGTCTCTGTCAGAGTCATTTCTCTTAACATCCTTTTGTAGGTGAGAAAAACCAGAAAGACATTCCCCAGTATGTTGGTGGCCCTGGCCAAAAGCAAGAAGCAAAAATGCTGTCATATTGCATCAGAGGGACAACCAGATATTAAACACTGAAACAACCCAAGACAGCCTATTGTACATGAAAGACTAATGGCAAAGACATCCCATGTGGTCAATGGTAGGGAAACACCAGCTGCAAGTCCTCCAAAAGGGGCCATCAACTTCCTGAACCTCCTTGGAGATCACTATTCTGTACATGTTGAAAGCTGCAGCATGACCACCAATGCTCTTTATGTATCATCTAAGATCTGGGAAATATTTCCTTCAGAAAGTAAGCAGTATTAAAGTGACCAAAAAAATTAAAGCTCATTAGCTTGATTGGATTTGTGGAATCTTGGTCCATCTATGGGCACATCTACATCGACCACTTAGGTTGGTGTGAAACCAATAGAGAAGGAAGCTGTTTCATTATGCAGATGATTACATGGGAAACCCTTGGACCCGTTCCAAGATGTGGATAGTGATTAAAGGTAAGAAGGTAAACCGTTTTGCCCTGACATTAAGTCCAGTCATGTCTAACTCTGGGGTGTGGTGCTCATCTCCATTTCTAAGCCGAAGAGTCAGCATTGTCCGTGGATGCCTCCAAGGTCATGTGGGCAGCATGACTGCATGGAGTGCCATTGCCTTCCTGCCAGAGCAGTACCTATTGATCTACTCACATTTGCATGTTTTCGAACTGCTAGGTTGGCAGAAGATGGGACTAACAGCGGAAGCTCACACTGCTCCCCGGATTTAACCCACTGCACCACCGGGGGCTCCCGAATGATTAAAAGTTCCCAATACTTTCATGGGAATAAAAAGTTTCCAGTATAACATGGGAATAAAAAGTTTCCAGTATTTTCATGTATAAAATAGCACTAAATGAGACATGTAGAATAATCACAGGATGTCTTAAACCTACACCTGTTGATAGACTCTATAAGCTAGCTGGTATCCCCCGGATGTACGACAGGAGGTTGCAGCCAATTGCAAGAGAAATAAGGGTTTAACACCATGAAAACACACACTGCATGGCTTTCATCCTCCTCCCAGTAGACTTAAATCAAGGAAAAGTTACATGAGAACCACCACTCCTCTAAATGCTCCTCCAGCAACAGCAAGAATATCCCTGTGGGCAGCAAAATCAGGCATTTCCAACTGGATGCCCCCCCTCCCCCCCCATTAGCATATTCCTCAAGGGGAAAACCAATAATTGGCAACTTGGAAGTCCATGAACAGACTCAGATCAAAAGTCAACCTGGCAAAATGGCACTACTTAGGAGAATCCTCCATCTTGTGTGACTGTAGAGCAGAACAAACAACTCAGTACCTGTATGCTTGGTCCACTATGCACAAAAGAAGAAATCTTTAAAGCTACAGACAATGCAATTCTCTTCTCTCTTATGGTAAGTCAACAACAATTCTTTATTGATTAGTCAATTTTGACCATATCAAAACATACAAAACATACACACTTACCCATACATACAATAAATGCATATATGAAAGCAAAGCATACCGACCTACTGTCCTGTAAACCCACTCCCACTCCTAACTTCAGTGGGGTTTTTTGCTTGTTTAAAAGGTTGCAAAATTACAAGATTAAACGATTAAAATTAATTATTTCCTTAGAATAAAATTTGAGCGGGGGCAAGGGTAAGTAAAACTAGCGGCATATCCATATTAAATTTTTAGATTTAAATTGTGTTGATGGCAGTAATATCACAGCTCTCTGCTTCCATCTTCTCGTGGATGGCGAGTGCTTTTTTGAGTAAAAAGGGTCAGTTTTAGAATGTAATTTGTATTTGAACCTTGTAGGAGAATGTGCATTATTCTCTAGGTGAGCATGATTCTCCAGCAAAGGCTCTAGATAGTAAAGTTGAATACTGTTGTAGTAGGTACATTTTAAGAAAAAAATGTTCGGAGTCTTCCACTTCTTCGTCTACCTCACAACACCCACAGGTTCTCTTCATATAAGGAATTTTCTTTGCTGCTCGAATCTAGCCCTGGTAAAAAAGTTTTCTAATATATAGTGGTAGCATGAAAGAAAGATAAGATTCCATGCCCACGTTACATTTAAACTTAGCCAGGTATGGAGTGGCTGTAGCTTGCGCTATGACCTTTACATCATTTTGTGCAGCAATGTCGAGAGCTCTTTGGTATACAATTGAACACACTTTTGCCCCAAGATTTATTAACTCGTGGAGTGCAAAACCTAGCCTGCTGACCATGTGGCCAAGTCTGCTCAGCCATGACGACCACTCTTTGTGGTTTTCTTGTTCTAATAGGCATATGGCTGGTAATCTGTGTGGTTGCATTTGTCTTGTTTTGTACCACCAATTGATCTGCCTCTTCAGGATTACAGTGGAAATTGGGGGTACTCTCATCTCTGCTCTCACTGCAACTGTCAGGGATGCTCTCTCCACTCCTAAGCCAATTTTCAGGTGGTGAAGTTGGAATCTTTCTACCACTTAAAGATCTTGCTCACCCCATATTTCAGCTCCGTTCAAGGCAATGGAGAACACCTTTGCCCTAAGAACATTCAAAAAGGGACGCAGGGATCCCGGGTAATTGTGATGACATAATTTATGAATTGCCTGTGCAGCATTATCAGCTTTTGCAATACTTAATTTTAGGTGTTGGATCCATGCCCCAGATGCCACAAAATGTAGGCCTAAGTTGCTCTTGCCCGTTTTTGGTCTAAAACTATCAAGTAGTTTGTGATGCCTTTATTTTATCAGTTTTAGATAAACTATTTTATCAGTTTTATTTTTTAAAAAATATTTTTATTGTGCATTTTAATACAATAACAGATGTTGATATACATGGGGGGAGGGGGTTAGGGAAGAGGTTGCATGAGAGGGGAGTGAAGAAATGGGAAAAACAGTGGGGGTAATATAAAAAGACTTCCCAAAAGTTTCCCAAGGATTTCCTACATTTTTACAGATGATATTTTCACTGAGGATTATGTACTAAAAAATATAGAGTTACTATTATTATCATGTTGCTTTGTTACACATCATTCAAGTCTATGGTAAATTTTATTCCCTTGTTTTGTATATAGTCTTTGAAACCAGACCAGTCCGTTTTTTTCCTTTTTTCTGTTTAGTTTTTGTGTTAAAAGATCCATTTGAAGTATATCAAAAAAATTAAAGTCCATTCCTCTATGTTTGGTGTTGAATTTTGCTTCCATTGTTTTGCTAATGTTAAATGGGCGCAGGTGCTTAATAGGAAGACCATTGTGTCCTGGTTTGCGTTTTAGAGTGGGTATTGAAAATCCTAGCAAGTAATTCTGCGGATCCATTTTATATTTTGCTTTTATTATTTTCTGGGTTTCTCAGTGTATTCCTTTCCAGTATGTAGTGATCTTTTTACAGCTCCACCATTGGTGAAAGTATGTGCCACGTTCTTAATTGCATTTCCAGCAATTATTGGATATTTTCTTGTTAAACTTGGCAAGTTTCTCTGGGCAAAGGTGCCATCTGTACTGCATCTTTAACCAGTTTTTGCGTATATCAGTAGCTGCAGTATATTTTAATTTTTTAACCCATATCTCTTCCCATTGTTGAAGAAGAATTGTGTGGCCTAAATCTTGCGCCCATTTTATATGACATTCTTTGATTTGTTCATCTTCTGTTGCCCATTTCAAAAGTTGTTTATATAGTAAGCTTATGTTTCTTTTCTGTTTTTTCATCGCTTGATCCCAGAAGTCATTCCCTTCCGTGAAACCTGTTTTTTGATCTTCTTTATATCCCTGATATATCTGGTGGTATTGGAGATTTTAGGGTATGATTGTCTCAGTTCTTCTATTGTTTTAATGCCCCAGGTATTATTATTTGACTTTTTCAATATTTGTTTATATGTGAGCCAGCGATCCTCTGCTACATCCCTTTTATGAAAAGTTTCTATTGGGGAGACCCATAGTGGGGTTCTTCTGAATAATCTTTGTTTATATTTTTCCCAGGTTTTAATGAGGGCTGCTCTTATGAGATGGTGACTGAATTTTTTTTCTATTTGTCTTTTACTGTACCAGAGGTAGCCATTCCACCCTATTCGGAGGTCATGTCCCTCCAGTATTAGTAAGTTTTGATTGGCTAGTGTGGCCCATTCTTTTATTGCAGATAGATTGCAGGCTTTGTAATATAATTTAAAGTCTGGTAGCCTCCCCCCTGTTTTTGTCATCTGATAGTGATTTTATTTTGATTATTGACTTTTTGTTTTCCAATATGAATTTTATTATATCAGAATTCCATTTTTTAAAGAGAAATCTGTTCTAATTATTGGCAATGTTTGGAACAAAAATAAAAGTTGTGGCAAAATTGTCATTTTAATTGTTGCTATTCTGCCTAGTAGTGAAATGTTTTGATGTTTCCATTTTTCGGGGGTCTTTTTGTATTTTTTTCCAGAGTTGTTCGTAACTGGTTTTGATGCGACGTGCCACATTACTCCAATCCTGCAGGACCTGCACTGGCTACCAATTGAATGCCGGATCACCTTCAAGGTGTTAGTTCTTACTTCTAAGGCCTTGTATGGTCTGAGGCCAGTGTACTTACGGGATCGTCTGATTCCATATAATCCCCCGAGATTACTTTGTTCAGAAGACTCGAATCTTCTAACCATTCACAGTGCGAAATCCTTTCGGCTAACTTCAACTAGATGGTGAGCTGTCTCCATCATTGCTCCTACATTGTGGAACGCACTGCCTCTGGAGACACAAGCTCTGCAAGATTTGAATGCATTTAGCAAAGCTTGCAAGACACACTTATTTAGGCAGGAGTTTGATTGCTTGTGATTCCCATCAGTGTTTTATTGTGTTTTACTGAATTATGCTGTTTTATTGTTTTATTGCCTTGTCCATTTGTGTTTCACTTTTATGCTGTAAACTGCCCCGAGCCTTTGGGAGTGGCGGTGTACAAATCCAATAAATAAATAAATAAATAAGTTGAGTGTTATTTGGTGTAAGGGTTATTCCTAGATATTTTGTTTTCTTCTCTATTTGAAGTTCTGTTTTTAGTTGTAGTAGATTTTTTTCTCTGCTATCGAGATGTTTTGTTAGCAATTTGGTTTTTTGTTTATTTAGCTTAAATCCAGCCAATTTCCCAAAGACCTCGAATTTGTGCAACCATTTATTAATGTTTGGTAAAGGATTTTCTATAATGCAGATGACATCGTCTGCGTATATTCTCAATTTGTCGTTTTGTGAGAGTATACGTGTTCCTTTGAGTTCTTTATCCTTATTAATATCTTGGACTAGTGTTTCCATAACTAGGATGAAGAGCAACAGTGAAAGCGGACAACCTTGTCTTACTCCTCTGTTGATTGGTATTGTTTTATTATTTTCCTGTCCATTAATTATGAGAGTGGCTTCTTGAATTGTGTAGAGTGCTTCTATTGTGTTTTGGAAATAGTATCTCAGATCCAATTCACTGATTAATAATTTTATAAAATCCCAATTTATTTTATTGAAAGCCTTCTCTGCGTTGATAAACAGGAGGGCTAATTTTTTTAAAAATTGTGTTTCTCGTAATATTCAAGTATGTTGATTAGTGTTCTTGTGTTGTCCTTGATATGTCTGTTTGGCAAAAAGCCGGTTTCCTCGGGGGATATCCACTTTCTTAAAAAGGTCTTTAATCTCTCTGCAATTATTATTGTAAAAATTTTATAATCAGTATTTAATAAAGATATGGGTCTGTAGTTTTTTGTATTGGTAGTTTCAGTATTTTTTATGGAATAGTGTTATATTGGCATTTCCCCAAGATTTGGGTATTTTTTTTGTTTATCTTATTCCGTTGAATATTTCTTTTAGAAGAGGTGTCAGTTCATTTTAAAAAGTTTTATAATATATGGTCGTGAAGTCATCTGGTCCAGGTGCTTTGTCGTTTTTAAGCTTATCAATACCTCTGTCTATTTCGCCAGCGGTAATTGGGTCATTTAGTTTCTCTCTTTGTTTTTCTGTCACTTTAGATATATATAGGCTGCAGATGCATTCCATGATGGAGTCCTTGGCTATTTTGTCTTTTTTGTACAATTCTTTGTAGAATTTATGGAATACCTCTGCTATCTTTCCTTCTCCCATGACAGATTTTCCTTCGCTTTCTATTTTTGTTACATAGTTTTTAGCTCTTTTTTCTTTTAGTTTTGTGGCTAGCCATTTTTCGATCTTATTAGCATTTTGATAGTATTTTGCTTTTACATATTTCAGTTGTCTCTCTAGATTTTCGGTTTGTAAGAGTACGAGCTGTTTCTTAAATGCTTTAAGATCCCTCAAAGCTTTTTTGTTATTTGGCTTATTTTTAAGGGTAGCCTCTGTTTTTCCTGTATTTTCTGTTACGTCTTGAGTTCTTTTATGTATTTGTTTATTTATTCTACTATTTAATTGTATAAAATGTCCCTGCATAACTGCCATCATGGCCTCCCTTTGTGTAATTTTACTTGTTTCTTCCCCTGTGTTTATTTCTAAGTATTCTGTTAGTAATATTTTAATTGATTCAATGTCTCTTTCTTTTCGGAGTCAATTATCTTTTAATTTCCATCTATATTGCTGTTTTTCCCTTTTATATATAATTCCATTGTGCAATGGTCAGTTTTATATAAACTATTTTATGCAATGATTTGACACGAAATAAATAAATGTATAAAATATGCACACACACCTTGTTGGTCAAAATGTTGCTATTTTTTCATACAGATAACATGCATAAAGTTCATTAACACTATAGTGTTAATGAGGATACAGAAAGACATGCTTTAAGGGGACATTCTTTTAAGCAAGATTAACTAGATCCTCATAGTTTTTGAAGATGAGCTTTTGGGATGATTTTAAATTTATTTTTAATGAATGTTGATTTAAAATTAAGATTTTAAAAACAAAATACCTTTATCTGCCAGGGATTACTTAGGGAGTCCTTGTATCTGAAAGAAGATGAATCAATTATCACAATTAATAGTAACATAAGTAATACATTAACTCATTTTATATAGATAGGTTGTGTTGCATCTCTGATCGTGGCAGTACCCCCCTAGATCACACACACAAGCAGTCTCTGTATAAGTACTTTTATTTAGAATAAAGAATAGTCCAAAGATTGAAAGATGTAAAGCAAAATTAAAGCAAATCCAACGATAATTCAGTAGAGTCCTCAAACCGGATTAAATCCCATAGAAAGCAATATCCGTAGACAAGGCAAACCGCTCCTGCGGTTAACGTGAAACTTAGAGTCTTGCGCATGATTCCATTCAAGCTAAACGTAGCTTCAGGTCTGGCGAAAACCCTCCCAGCCCGGTCTAATAAAGGAATCTATTTTCTATGTGACCAACGCACCCCATTTCTCAAACTCCAATCTCTCCGGGAGGATCTGATGCTAGCCCTCCTGTCGAATTCCTCCTCATTAGCGACCCCAGGTGCAATGCTATCATGCTGGGAAACTCGGTCCTCCCTATCCCCAGAATGCGCGCCTGGCAAGGGAGTGAAGAAGTTCTCGTGAGAATCAAGGTCGCTGGGCCTCTCACTGTCTAATTCAGAACTAACTTCCATGGAGTCATCATTATCCCCATCTTCAGGCCCATACCCATGTAACCATTCATCATCCCAGGCTAATTCTTCATCTGCAGACCCGTACCCATCCGGCCACCCTTCACCCCCGTTCTGACCCTGGTCAGCTGGAACCCCCAGTGTCTGTCTATGACCACTAGGCTGGAACACCACAGGTTGTGCCCAGATTTTGAATAAAATAAAAGAAGCAAAAAATTATTAAATACTCAACCATACTTATAAATGATTAAGAAAAAAATCAATTAAGCTGTCCTGAAAACTTCTGCTATTCAGTTGTAGAGATTTGCATTTCTAAAAAGGTGGCCTGCTACTTTAGAGAAGGCAACAATAAACTGTCTTGTTTTCAGTAGTTTAAAAATAAAATTGACTAAAATGAAAAAAGAACAATACTCAAATAATAATGTATCTGCTTTCTATAGATAGGAAAAAAAGATTAATTGTCCATAGATAAAATTGGTTGATTTTTGTACTCACAATTAGTCTAGAGCAGCTGGAAAGAGTAGATGGCAATGCGCCAGCACTGATTTATTGTTATGTTATTTGATTCACATGAACTGTACACCAATGCTATTCAACATCTGAAAACAAAGAGGATGAAAGCTACTTGAATGCGATTTTGTCTGTGCCCATTGTTGACCACAAAAATGACCATTAAGATTCTGTAGGAAATGTAAGCCAAAGAAATTGTGAACATTTCAAGAAATGATAACAAATCACATACCCACCCTCCTCAAAAAGAAGGGAGAGAGAGTTTACCATAGAGCCCACTATGAGAGGGTTTTTTTTAAAAAAAGAAATCATCAGTAGTAGCTAAAAGACACCTCATTTATTCATTATATAGGCCTGAACTACTTTGTTGCACTTGATAGAAGTGTGTGACAGGGACAAAGGTCACCAAGTGACACGCAACAGGGCACAGTGTTGAAAACACATCAATAATTGAAAAGGGATATTTATCTGTGACATTTTAGTTTTAATCTTTGATGTCAAGGATATAATGGAACAAAAACGATACTGCTTTGGTAAATGCCTTATCATTTAATCATTAAATGCTTTTCATTCACTGCAACGTTTTTAAAAAAGATTTCTCTGATATCCCCCCCAAACAAACCCCCCGCCCCCACACACACCTTTATAGCCTATTGCATTGCTAAGAAAAGGTGAAAACAGAGGGAGAGAATGAAAAGAAAAGAAACCCTTTAAAAGCCACTTGAAGCAAAGGGCAACGAAATATTCCAAGAGTGGATAAGAGCAATCTCAGATGTCCAAGTGCACTTTTTTGCCATTATGTCTCCTATTTCACCCAGAGAAATATGTATGTGGGATTTTTGCAGGAGTCACCTGAGAGAAGGAATTTAACAGATACCAATTGATTTAAAGAGAATCTAAAATATTTCCCGCAGAACACAGCAAGAATTCAGTGTTGATGAGGAAGAGCACATTTCATAACTCACACATTTGCAATCTGCGCCATTGTCAGGAAGTGACAATGCCTATATTCTCAATGCCTATAATTAATTTTTGTATGGCACAACTCTACTGGAAAGCTACTCTGCATGTGTTTCAATCCAATGGCATCAAACTACTCTAATGTTAGATGACTCTGATTGTCTGCAGTTTGGGTACATGGAGAAAAAAATCACATGATCTAGCACATGTTTGCACTTTCTAAGAGTCCTATTTTGACATTCATCTGAAGCTATTTCCACTTAGGAAAGTTTAGTTCTCCTTCCGTATCTGCATGCCGATTTATTTGAAAAGCAAAATCATTACATTGTGAAGCCCTAAAGATGTCACAAGTCCAAAAACAAAGAGGAACCCACCTTGCAAAGGAACAATTTAACCAAATATTTCAACACTTCAGGCTTTCAGTATAGAGAAGGTCAGTGAAACAAGTGTGGTAACTCTCTCTTATCTCTTTGTACTGATGGTTCTTTGCCATCTGCCAGCTAAATCTGCACCTCAGTCCTTCCCTCAACCACTCTTAAGTTCTGGAATCTAAGGAGATTACACACACACACAAACACAGTAGAGTCTCGCTTATCTAACCTTCGCTCATCCAACATTCTGTATTATCCAAAGGAATCTGCCTCTCCAGGGAATCCACAGCTGTTTCAATAAATTGTGATGTTTTGGTGCTAAAACCCTGCTTTCTGTCCCGCCATTGTCACAGGCACAATTGGTTGAGACAAGAGACAGGGCCTTCTCGGTGATTGCCCCCAGTTATGGAACTTCTTTCCAGGAGAGATCAGATCGGCCCCCTCCCTCCTGTCCTTCAGAAGGATGGTAAAAACTTGGCTGTGGGACCAAGCTTTCGGGACAGGGCAATAAAGCAGCAATAGGAAGATTACCAGACCAATTAGAATAGGCATAGATGACCAAGACGGTTTAAAGGGTGTATTTTAATTATTGAGATTAATGTTTTTAATGTTTATGCATGCGTATATGAATTCTTGTCCCAGCATTGAATGTTTGCCATATAGGAGAAGGGCGGAATATAAATGTTTTAAATAAATAATAAATTCACAAATACAGTAATTTCTATATAACATTACCGTGTATTGACCTGCTTTTTCTGTGGATTTGTTGTAAAACATGATGTTTTGGTGCTTAATTTGTAAAATCATACATTTAATGGGCTTTTCCTTAACCCCTCCCTATTATCCAACATTTTCGCTTATCCAATATTCTGCCAGATCATTTATGTTGGATAAGTGAGTCTACTGTATGTATATACAGGGCCGTAGCTGGCGGGTGGGTGGGCTTAAGGCTTCTAACCCCCCCAAATCTGGTTTATTCAATAATTTTAACTGATTAACCAAGTTATGAGTAAACCAGGTTTCTTTTTTTAACCTGACACATTTCAGGACAGGGTTACACCCCCCCCCCCCCGGCTATGGCCGTGTGTGTGTGTGTGTGTGTATACACAAACACACTAGCTGTCCCCTGCCATGTGTTGCTGTGACCCAGACTGTGTATATGTTCTTTGTGTGTGTGTGTTTGTGTATACATGTGTGGTTTTGCACATGTGTTCTAATTCAATTTTTGGTTTTTGGCTTTTTAATTCTCTTCTGATGTGTTTTTCAGTGTTTTATGAGTGATGGTCACTCGTTGGCCTGATAGGTGTATTGTGTCCAAATTTGTGTCAATTCATCCAGTGGTTTTTGAGTTATGTTAATCCCACAAACGAACATTACATTTTAATTTATATACTAGCCATCCCCTGCCATGTGTTGCTGTGGCCCAGTCTGTGTATATGTGGGGTTTTTGTGTGTATATATTTGTGTAGATGTGTGTATACGTGGTTGCATTGTAACAATTTTTAATTTTTCGCTTTTTAAGTCTCTTCCATTGTGTTTATGAGTGATGGCCTAATAGGTGTATTGTGTCCAAATTTGGTGTCAATTCATCCAGTGGTTTTTGAGTAATGTTAATCCCACAAACAAACATTATATATATATAGATTGAGAGAGAGAGGGAGAGAGAGGGAAGGAGGGAGGGAGAGAGATGAGAAAGAGAGTCTTTTTAGCACCCTTTTTATACAGTATAGTCATAGATACACACACACATTTTAGTATTCAGTATTTATTTTACTTTGTTAGGGATCGTAAATCTTGATTTCTTCAAGACCGAGACACTCAGGATTCTTTTTCAGCTATGCCAATAAATTGAGCAGCTTTTCTATGAAAACAGTGCAGCTTCCCCAGAAAATACAGTTTTCCAGAAGCTATGCAGCTTCTCTTGAGAGCTACTAACCTTTCTTTGAAAACTGTCCAGTTTGTGGTATGGAAAGGTTTGCTTTAAAGTAGCTGTGTGTGTGTGTGGGTGTGTGGGTTCTGCAAGGTACTTAAAACAAAGGAATTATGATGCACAACAACAAAAAATGGAATGCAGAAAACACCAAGTTTGAGAAGGACGGGGTAAAAATGCTGTAAATAATTAAATAAGTTTCCACTGAAAGAACACTATTATTTGTGAAAAAATACTGCATTTTGCCCAACATTTTTGTTGCCCAACATTGTTGCTGTGCAACATTGCTTTTCTACATAAAATGTTGCACAAATATAATGTGGCACAACAGAAATGCCGGGCAAAATCCAGTAATGTTTCCACAACAAAACTACATGTGACTCCAGTTGGGCCGAGTTTCTTTTCATGGAATGTGACATTTGGATTGCACAGCTTTCACACTGGAAAAATCTGAAGCTATGACATTGAATGCTTCACTGGAATAAATACAATGGTTGTGAGACAGAACTTTTCCTCTATTCATTGGAGAGTTAGTATTTAAACTTATGATCTCTTTTGTGTGAAGCAAAAGTTCTAACAAACCCTTCCTCTTTGTGGACAAAGGGGTGGAAACAAACCTACTATAAACCCACAACGTCTCACAAATCTGCTAAGTTGCAAAACCATGAATCACTTTGCAGCAAACTGAGAGTAAAATGCAACCCTTTTTATTATGTAATAAAACAACTGTATGCTTGAGAGCTATTTACAGCATAATTATGTCTGTCCTTATAGCCCCCTTTTGAAACATATAATTTGATACACATGCTATATTTTGTGTGTGTGTGTTCCTGTGTGTGTGTGCGTGTACACACACACATAAATCTAAGGCAAGGCAAACTTTTTTTTTTATTTTCTCCAAAACCTTGGTCATAAATTTAAATAGATGATTACCAGGCTTGGTGGTACATAAAATCACCCAGAGACTCTCGTGGGCCCATATATTTATTATATATTTATCTCAAACATATGAAACTCAGGAAGACAATTTGGTATTTTCCACTGTGCCTGCAGAATGAGTATTTAAAAGCTGGCTACTTAGACCTAGGTGGGCTTTCAAAAATATTTAATGAGTAGGCTTGGAGGCTTTCAGATTTCAGCCAATCCTAACTTTATTACAAAAGTTTATCTAGCTATAAAGATAAGATGGCATAGGGCTGTCATGTTTTTCTTATAAAGCAGTTTATAAAAGATGACATCTGGCAAAGAGGCAGATCTATAAAAATCAGGCTGGTGGATGTAGTGTCATTTTTTCTGTCATCCTCCCCAAAACAGTAATATTATTTTGACACACACATTCATCCCCACTGTCAAGCTTCTATTTTTATAGTGCTCGCTGTACATCTCCCTAAGCAATACAAAACCTTTGGGCTAATGCAAAGAATGACATCTCTGCATATGTAGGATAACACTCATTTGCAGGCTTGACTTTGCCTGATGGGATTATGCTTTCCTTTCCGAGTACAATGTCATTTCCGTGACAATATACATTGTTAGGAAACAAGAAATAAAGATGAACACTGAGCTGGGGAGGAGACCAAATACACAAGGGTATCAAGCAGCGTGAACTTGAGTTTCTATATTCTGAAACACCTGGAGGACCAGAGTTTGGGAACCATTGCTCTAAGCCAATGTGTGTGTATGAAAGAGAAAAAGTGCTGAACACAGTTCAACAGAAGGTGGTAGGAATTGTATAGCCTTCCAGATTTTCTCATTCAAGTGGTTTGTAAAACGAAGCTTCTGCACTATGGAAGAATACTGAGTTAGGGTCATCTACGTTTACACCAAAATTTGGGGCCATTCCAGAGGCTCCCATTATGCTCTGGACTGGCCCCAGATTCCACATAGTTTTTCAGATTTTCTGTGCCTGACCTGTGACAGGAATGGGAGTAAAGTTCAGACCATCCCATGAGGTTCAGCCCCATTAAGTGGTCACCCTTGACTGGCCTGTTGTCCCTTTGGAGATCTCAAGGCCATTACTGGATACCTTTGTCAACATCAGCAAATGTGCCCATACAACCAGGGTGAAAGAGGGTCAGCGAAGGTGTCCAGCAATAACAAAGGTATCCAGTAAAAGCAATGACATGGCCCTGATCTGTCTGTCCCCCCTGTGCTGTGGAATGCAGGAAAAAGGAGATGACAGTGTCGGGCCATATGGACAGTTATTCTGAAACTCCAAAACATCCTAACATCTCATAACATGTAAAACCTGGTCAAGAGTCATGCTTCTCTTATAGCGAGCTACTGTGCCTCCAAGTTGCAGGAACAGTCTGCCCTACAAATCCCTTATTCTAGCATAGCCCTTAATGGCAGCCGATATCTGCAGGCTAATAATAATAATAGTAATAATAATAATTTATTTCTAACCCGCATCCATCTCCCCAAAGGGGACTCGGAGCGGCTTACATGGGGCCGTGCCCGAACAACACATCACAAAATATCAATAACATTTAAAAAACCAATAAACATAATAAAAGCACTAAACACAGTAAAATACATTGGTGAAAGCACAACAGTACAGGTGAGTCTAAAAACAGAACCGACAGGGCGGGCCACACGAACATATAGGATGTTTAAAAACTCGGGGGAGATAACTGGAGTAGTGTCAAAGACAATGGGTCACATAGGGGGAAAGGTTTCACATTTGTAAACCTAATCTCCGAAGGCCAGGTGGAAGAACCAGGTTTTTGATTGTTTCCTAAAAGATTCCAATGAGGGGGCATTCCTAATCTCTCCCAGGCGGGAATTCCAAAGGCGGGGGGCTTATTATGTTCAAAATTCAACATTGGCACTGATGCTTGCCATGCATGTTTGTCGGGGAGGGAATTGAGCTACTGTATATGGTGCTTGCCACTGGAAGAAACTGCTTGACAATGTTTTCTCTCTCTCTCTAGGATGAACATGGCTTGTGCAATGTGTACCTTGGTTTTAAGACCTTTAAAGGTACTTCAGTAGAACAATTCCTTAATAAATGGCTTTTGGAGTGCAGTCTTAGACAATTCATTTCATGGAATGATTAATTGCAGCAGAGTGGGGTGTTACCTTGTTAGCTATTAATGTAGATATTATAGATTCTTATGAATCACAGAAAACCATTTTTGTTTCATTTGATTTTTACATATTGAATTCATTTCTCACCCTTTTATGCAAACACAATGGCAGTTTCATTCTCTTTTTGTCTCCATACATTCATTAACACTAATCACAGGTGAAAGGAGCTCAACTTCCCATTGATCCATTGTCTCACTGCCTGGCACTGGTGGCACTTACTCCATTATCAAATCAGTGGATTGTGCTCCTTCTCCAACCTTTCCTTGGAGGGTAAATGGGAGGAAAGAGTTATATGCAAATACTAAGACAAACACTTATTTGTAAAAGGGCTGCAAATTAACACACCTACTAAAAAGTAGTCTGTTTTGTGGAGACATAGTACAAGTACCCATGTCTCCACAAAACACATAGGTACTTGTACTATGAAAACACTTGTGCACTTGCACTACAGAAAGTCCCAACAAAATATTTAAATGGGTTGTCAAAGGCTTTCATGGGTCACTTATCGACAACAACTACAACTCCTCGGACGCTTTCATCAGCACTGTCTTCGCACAATCCTAAATATACACTGGACCGACTATGTGACTAATGTTGCTGTCCTTGAGCAAGCAGGGATCACCAGCATTGAGGCCATGCTATTGAGAACACAGCTACGCTGGGCAGGGCATGTCTCTAGGATGGAGGACCACCGCCTCCCAAAGTTACTACTCTATGGTGAACTCGCCATGGGTCAGCGCAAGAAAGGCGCCCCAAAAAAGAGATATACTGTAAGGACTTCCTGAAACAACATCTCAGACTCGGCCAGATTGATCACCAACAATGGTCCACCCTGGCCTCACATCGGGAGGCATGGAGATGCACTATCCACAATGTTGCGGCCTCTTTCGAGAAGACACGCCGAACAGGTCTCAAAGAGAAACAACAACGCAGAAAGAACTGCAACTTGGAAACAACATCACCCACGGAGACTTTCTGCTGTGCTTTCTGCAACCGAACTTGCCTATCTCAGATTGGCCTTTTTAGTCATCGATGCGCTTGTAAAAAGCATGGGATGAGTCCTTCCTAAGAATCTTCGTTCGCAAAGTAAAGCTGAGAGAGGTCATGGCTGGAATCACTGGGTTGTTGTGAATATTTCAGGCTATACAGCCAGTGAAATCCACAAGCATCTGGACAAACAGAAAGGAGGAAATCATGCAAATGAACAAAATCCAGATGCCATAGATGTGGGTGAAACATCAGGAGAGAATGCCTCTGGAATATACAGTCATACAGCCCAGAAAATTCACAGAAAACCAAAACAGATCTCCCCGCGGGGACTTGGGTGGCTTACATGAAGACAATCCTGATCAAACATAGTTAAAATCACACATTAAAACACACAGCATAAAACAGAATAAAACAACAACATTATAACAGCATATAAGTGAAAACTAACAAAAACATATTAAAACTGAATAGAATCATTTAAAAGACATACAAGTAAAGTGCGCACACCAATAACAAGCAATTACACATTCATCATGATTTAATAATATTTAGTTTATCAAATGGTAAAGGGTTGGATTCAATGAAATTTAAATATGTTAATATTTAACAAAAGTTTCGCACAGCAAATGCTGTTTTTATGCAGGAAAATTGCAATTTTTGAAGCCTATTCATCCTGAACTGTAAATAGTTTCCAAAGTGTGCAGTTTTGATAATTTTCCTATAGTGAGGCGAAGATATGTAAAATTATGTGTTCCTGTTTACAAGAAGGACATTTATGATGATTTACATTCCTATGTGCTTTTTAGTCATCTTTCTTGTGTAAAAATACCAAGCTGAATATATGTTGGAAGCAGAAAAATGACATAGAACCAAAAGCAGAGACCGAGCAGGCTTCCTACATTATGACTCATGATGGCAGAATAGCAGTTCAGTATCAAAATGTATGGTGACTGTAGTAGCAGAAGCATTAGTGTGGAGAGGGGTTTTTAATAACTATTTCTTAACTCTTTATTAGAATCGTGTACATTGAGAAATACTTTTTCTGGAGAACTCCCATTATAATCAAAGACAAGACTCTTTACTGGTTTTTTCCCATAAAATTTTAATTTTGGTTATCCTTCATTTACTTATATAAATATGGCTATTTACATTTTGGCCTTTCTATACATATATGTAATGTATGCATATATGCAGAAAAATATATATATTATATATATATATATATTTGCGCAAAGATAAATCCATATTTAGCTGTGTAATACACAACATTTAAATGAAAGGTTGAAATGAAGGTTCTTGTCTTTATTGGCATTTGTTAAATACTGTTTGTTGTGATATACCTATTTAATTTTGAACATTTATATCCCATCCTTCTCAACCCCCAAAGGGGGACTCAGGGCGGCTTACAACTGGCAATCATTAGATGCCAACAAACAATCACAGTACAAACAATTAACATTAAGTAAACCAACAAGATTATAAAAATACATTAAAATATTGACCATTAAGTATTAAAACACAACCGATCCCAAATCCAAAACGTAATCTAGAGTTCCAGTCCAAGGTCTATTCATTGACAATTCTCATAAGTCATTGCAGTTGCTGCTCATTCAGCTGCCTGAATGCTTGATCGCAAAGCCAAGATTTAAGCTTTTTTCTAAAGGTGAGGAGATAGGGTGATTTCACTGGAGAATGCATTCTATAGATGGGGGACCACTACCGAGAAGGCCCTGTCTCTCATCCCTGCTAATCGCGCTTGCAAGGATGGCAGGATTGAGAACAGAGTCTCCCCTGATCAGGGCCGTAGCCAGGATTTTGATTCGGGGGGGGGGGGCTGAGTTTGGTTCGGGGCTGAAACTGGGTGAAAGAGGGTCTACCCTAGCAAACCTTTTGTATTGTTATCCCAATAACCCCATTAATGTGGGATATAATGAGCATGGTGATCAGATCATGATATGAATAAACATAACAGTTTAAATAATGTACCAGTAAGGCCTTTTCACGGACCACCCTGAGAATTTCGGGGGGGGCTGAAGCCCCCTTAGCCCCCACCCCGGCTACATGCCTGCCCCTGATGATCATAAACTTTTGAGGTGGATCATAGAGGGAAATACATTCGGACAAGGAAACTGGGCTGGAACCATATAGGGTACACATATATTTAGAAATCACAAGAAATACTTAACAGATAGGCATGCTATAATACCTTATATATTTATTTATTACAGTTGATGGACAAAAAACTGACCTTAAATAAAACCTTAAATCAGTGGTGTCCAACCTTTGGTTCTCTGGGTCTTTGGGGGTTACCCAGTCATGCCAAGTAATATCAATATCCCCCTGAAGCCCTGGCCAGCTTGTCCAATGGCAAATAATTCTGGGAGATGAAGTTCAAAGCACCTGTAGGGCTGCAGGTTGGACATCCCTGCCTTAAATAGAAATAATTATTTTCACACCTGATCATAGAATCATAGATTCATGGAGTTGGAAGTGACTGCATAGGCCATCTAGTCCAGCCCTCAAATGCACAATCATTTTTGGTTTGTCAGGGAGATTATATTCAGAAAATTCTTGAGCCACTTTGAATCTCAATTTTAGTAGAAAGACATAATATTAATAATAATGGCTGGAATCCTCTATCACAGCATATGTTACAAATGTTTATGTATACTTAGCTATATAGTAGGCTGGAAATCACTGCCTTAAATAGAAATTATTATTTTTACATCTGATCATAGAATCATAGATTCATGGAGTTGGAAGTGACCGCATAGGCCATCTAGTCCAGCCCTCAAATGCACAACCAAAGCACACACACACAAAGAGAGACACACATCCCACTGGCAGTTAGCCAAATTGTCTGATGGATGAAGAAGAAATCTAGCTGTGCATAATGCTGACTTGGAATTTTTTTGGTTTATCAGGAAGATTATATTTAGAAAATTCTTGAGCCACTTTGAATCTCAATTTTAGTAGAAAAACAGAATATTAATAATAATGGCTGGAATCCTCTATCACAGCATATGTTACAAATGTTTATGTATACTTAGCTACATAGCAGATGTGCTAAGAAACACTTTGTGAATTGTGAAGATATATAACGGGACAACAGGAAGTGTCTCAATGTGATTCACACATCATATTGTCCAGTGTCATGACACATAATAGGGTCAATGTGCACGGATCCCAATGTGCATCAGTCCCAATACACATGCCCCAGTGTACATCAGTCACTTTGCTAACTCCCTAACATAGTAACATAACAGCAGCTCCTACAAAAGTGTCCAGGTCTAATTCCTGATGGTGATGGCAATGATGATAATGATAATAATAGGCAAAATGATTTGTATTGTTGTCAATTCCTATGTAAGAGAAAGAAACACAGTTGAATAACTTAGTGAATCTCTTCTAGTTCCTATGCATAGATGTTTATCTTCTAATTTTGCTTGACAAATTATTGTGGTTGCTCTGCAAGCTCTTGTGTTTTATCCTATAATAGAATACGACCTGTGTGTTTGTGCACATGCGCATGCAAAAGCATGGATGTACGAGTAATAATGGCATCACCGCTGATAGGAAGTTTGTTGTATAGGGAATTGAATAGCACACGTAAACCAAAACTGTGCTTTAAAAACTCATTAGATGTTAAAAGGTTAGATAAATTAAAGGAAGAACTAGCCAAACTCTTGTATAACTAGGTATGCAAGAACATCAATATTGCTCATTGAACAGTCTATTCTTCTAATTTGAAAAGAACAACTATTTGTCATGGTTCCTGTCCTTGGGATGGCAGTTATCTAATTAAATGCATATGAAATTCAAAAGCCTTTACTGAGGGACAGTAATTTTCCTTGGTTGTTTTTAAAGTCGGCAAGATGAAAGAAGAATTACGCTGTGCAGATAATGGATGAATTCCTCCATTGTGCATTAAGGCCTCGAATTGACTAATCATCCTGTGGTTATTAATCAATGTGTTATCTTATAATTTGAAATTAAAGGTTCTGTTCTCATTTATTGCTGACTCCAGCTAATGATACTTGCAGCTCTTGATTACTATGACATCCAGGGGTGCTGATTTTTGTGGCAAGAGACCACAAAAGTAATCAAAATTAGATCAGATCTATAAGGGGTCATTTTAAACTTATTGCACTTTTGTCATTTTTTAGCAGGCATACATATCAGCAAACCCTCTTCCTAACATTCTCCACTGATTGTTGTTTGTACTGAGGTAGTATGGCATTGTTGACAGGACTGGAAATTGACATTTCTTGGAATGACTGGCTAAACTGGATTATGTTTGGGTATTCATTATTCATACCATCTGAATAGTGATGTGGAGAGGTACGTAGGGCCAGAAGAAGGAGAGATAGGTGTTTCAAAATGATGGACCCAATTTCAAAGCAGTATATTTTACGATGGCAATGGTTCAATGAGTTATCAAGTTATCAAGGTTTACTAATCTAAAAAAAATGTTATGGGAAGATCAGGGCTTTGTGCATGGGGAGAGCCATCCAGTGGTAATCATTTGAAACTCTATGTCCCACCCTTTTAAGTGTTTCATTCATGGGCATTTCCTAGTTGCAAAGATTTACTTACTTATATACTACTTTTCTTACCCCAGGGGGGACTCAAAGTGGTTTCCAACATATTCATGGCAAAATTCAATGCCTTACAAAAACATGATGACCTAACATAAAGCAACAATAACATAAAACTATCAATTAAACCATAAAACGTAACAACAGTGAAACATTGAAACATGGAGTTAAAACATATTAATATAAACTTTAAAATCACATGATCCAAAAGCATTTTCCAGGACATTCCAATATCAAATAACAATTGCGCATAATCCTAGCCATCACAGGAGTGTGTGTGCCAGCTGCAGAACCAAATCCGTTTCTTTCTGCCACAGATATATTTTTGTCACATATGGGAGCTTCATCTGGCATTTAAATTTGCATGGGTTTCTTGTAACCACTTGGCACACAAAAGGTATTTTGTGACCTAGCCTGAAGGGAAGGCAATCAATTCTAACAAAGAAAGAACTCCACAGGGTGAAAGGGAATGCAAACGCAAGTCTAGGATTTCTTTCTCTTCTCTTGGATTTCTCTCATCCAAATTGCTACCACACAGAGCAAGGAGACCTAACAATTGCTTAATAAATGGAAGTTTCCAGGAGAGAAAATATCGGATCATAGTATCAGCTCCTCTTTCAGTCAAAGAGTGCATATACACTCTAGAATTAATGCAGTTTTACAAGATCTTTAGTGTTCTCTGCCAAATAGTGCTCATCAAACCACATCTCTCAGGATTCCATAGCATTGAGGCAGAACAGTTGAAGTGGTGTCAAACTGCATTGTTTCTACAGTGCAGATGCACCCAATGACAGGAATCCCGAGGTTCTAAATATATTAATGCAGTGCCCAGCATTCCCCGTTATTGGCTATTGGCTAATATGATGGAAATGACTACAGAGACCTACAGTCTCTGTCGGGCAACATGATTTCCCTCCCTGCTTAAAATGGATGCCACTAAAATGGTTACACCAGGGCTTGGAAACCGCATTCGAGTTGAAAGAGGTGGTAAATAAATATGGTAAATAAATAAATACCTCTTATACTACATTTCCCAGAATCCTCCAGACACTGTGGCTGCTGGCCATGCTGTTCAGGGGATTCCAGAAGGTGTACTCCAAGACATAATGTTTCCAAGCCCCGAGATCCAGTTGAGGGTAGTAAAGCTCTCCTGATATTCACTAAGTTGATGCTCGATGATAAAGTATCAGTCTTAATCCTCAAAACAGTTTGATAATTCACAACATGGCTTGCACATGTTCCCTCGTAGGCTGCCAAAGAATTCTGAGCACATCCCTCTGACTGACAGAGAAACCATTCCAGACAATTGGTCCCCCTCGGGTCAGGACAGTGATGCTCGATCAGGATTCAAATGGGTCATAAAGACTTCATGGATCTTGCTCAAGTGGGCGGAGATGTCTCCCAAGGGCCAACTCATCTTTTCTTATCTACAGCAGCTATCATTACAGAGAAAGTGCCTTTCTGCTTTCTCCCTACCTTGTCATCAGTCAAAGGCATAGTTTAATCCACTCTTTAGCAAGAACAGCAAATCTGATCTGTGCTTATGAACTCCAGCTATTATATGCCACTCATATCAAGTAATTAAGGCAAGAATCTTCTCAGACCTCTCCCTGTCTGCTCATTCATGCTGTTTCTTTTCTCTACATGATTTTAATCAAGACTTCTTCCCAAAAATCACTTCAAAGTCAAGGTTTAGTTCCAGGCAAAGTGCCTGGCTTAGGGACAATTGCCACAGGGTACATAAGAGAACACACATACCCATTTAAGCTAAAGCGACACATTACCGGAGTACAATCTCAAGTACTTCTCTATGGAGTGTAAAGCATTGTGATGAAATCCCAATCTCTTATAATCTAAAAGGTGGAAGGTTCATACAGAATATATTTAGTTTGAAGAAGAGAAAGCTGAAAGGGAAGATGATAGCCATGCTTAAATATTTGAAAAGGTGTCATACTGAGGAGGGGGAAGTTTGTTTTCTGCTTCTCTGGAGACTAGGACATGGAACAATGAATTCAAATAGCAGGAAAAGAGATTCCACCTAAACATTTGGAAGAACATCCTGACGGTAAGAGCTGTTTGGCAATGGAATTCACTGCCTCAGAGTATGGTAAAGTGTCATTCGCTGGAGGTTTTTAAGTAGAGGCCAGATGGCCATCTGTTGGGAATGCTTTGATTGTACACTCCTGCATGGCTGAATGGGGTTGGAATAGATAGCTTTAAAAAGTTTTAAACTAACCTCTTATAAGAGATACAGACACATGCATACATCATAATAACAACATGTATGGGGACACAACCTTTTATGAAAGCCTTTCATTTATATATTTAAAATATATGATTTGTAAGATAAAAATATACACTTTCAAGAATTTTTGTTCATTTATGAGTAACAATATGTGCATAAGTATAAGTATTTCAAACTGAATGCAAATTGGTATTGTTTCTTTCACATAAACTCAGAGGTTTCTCGTTACATTTGTGTGACTCAAATACTGCAGCTGACACATTAATGTGTCTTTATAAATAGTTTGGAAAACTCTGATCTACAGTAGATATTTGATCCCTTTGCCACTCATATTTAGGGGTGGCTCTACTTCACTTTACAGTTTATCATATATATATATATATATATATATATATATATATATAGATAGAGAGCTAGAGAGAGAGATAAAACATAAAGTGAGGTAGAGTGTACACACACACACACACACACACAAATATGATCGATAAATAGAGATATATAGAAATCTCTTAAGCATAGAGGCTAACAGAATCTTCTGGGTGTGCAGATTCGATGATTTAGTTACTCTCGATTTTTTGTTTGCTTCTTTGTAATTATGAGAGTTTTATGAGCTTTTAAAAGCCTGTAGATTTGGCTTGAAGGTTTAAAAATTGCTAATATTCTTAAGATTTTTCTATATACTGTAACTGTAAGATTGCTGGCTCTTACAAAGGCACTAGCCGCCAACATTATGAAAGTCTGTCATGTTTTTTGCTTTGAATGCGGGCTCTCAGTGATAGGTGCATCAGGGTTGGGTTTAAAAAAAAAATCCACACGTTTAAAATTGTATTCTTAAGGTAAAATTACACTGAAAGATGAAATATCCAGTGCACTTTTCCTCCAAAGTAATCAAGAAAAAGTACAAGGATGAACAGGTATAGCAGTTCAAATTGAATCAAAGGCTACATTTCAGTGATAGGGTTTTAGGAGTCATTGTGCTTTACTTTCATAACTTATAGGAGCTGCACAGTGCAATAGAAAATAAATCTCTGGTTTACTGGCATATGCGTGCCTGCTGAAAGCTTGCATGTACCCTTCGATTATATATCAGTAACATAAAGCCGAGGTAGGCATCACATTAAAATTGAACAGTTTCTTCTCTTCCTTCAATGACTTTTTATTTCTGAATGGACTTATAATGTGCATGAGCATATGCGTGTCTCTATTTAAAAAGAAAATGTTGTAACTACCACTGAAACCCTCCAAATATCTTGGTACACTCTTCCTACATTTAGTCAAAAAAGAGAGGGGAGTATTTTAGTATTTTAGCCTTTTGCAAACTGTAAATCTGAGGATTCCATAACACTGAGTTATGATGGTTAAAGTGGTGTCAAACTGTATTAAGTTTACAGTATAGATGCACCCCACAAAGCAAAAACTCCAATGGCACATCCTCTGAGATCAAGAGCATGACCATCCCTTAGAAAAAGAGAAATGATTTAAAAGTGAAGGTGTTTGTTTGTATGGAGCTCGGCAGATGTTTTGAGACTGTAACTCCCTTCAACTACTTATAGACACTGGTGAGGAAAGCTAATGCATTGCAATTCAACCACATATGGAGGGTTGCACATGCCCAATCCCACTATTTATATTTCATAAAGTTGAAGAGGAGCAAGAAGGCAACCACATTCTTCTCAAAGCAGGAATAAACTTAAAAAAACTGTTAAGTGCAATTTTGAAAATGAGGATCAAAGAGGTGAAGTACCAAGGGCACCAAAACAGAATAGAAGCTCCCAGGGGGCTAAAAATAAGTCAGATGAAATATAGAAACACTTAAAAGTTCTAACTTATTTATCTGTTTATTTAAACCGAAGTCTATTTTGATGACCAAAGGGGTATTTAAGGTACTTTGCAATTATAAAATTGAAATGGAAGTGGACAGGAGGCAAATATAAAAATATACAGTGGGCCCTTAGTATCTACTGGGGCCCAGAACATACACAGATGGATACTGAAATCTATGGATGCTCAGATCTCATCATATACAATGGTGTAGAAAAAAATGACAACCCTTATTTAAAATGGCTAAAATAAGGTTTCCTTTTTGGATTTTTAAAAATATCTATTTTCAAGCCATGGATGGCTGAATCCACAGATGAAGAATCCAAAGACACAGTGCTGACTACATTGAAAACAAAACAATAAGAAAGAGAGAAGAAAAGAAGGAGGGTGGGAGAAAGGTTTTTTGCACAGTCATAGCCCATAAGGATTGCCTGAGGGCACTTCCAGACAGGGCTTAAACCTGTTTCAGAGAAGGTTTAAGTCCTCCGACCCCCGCCGAAAACCTGGGCTGGCGTGCCCCCAATATCCCCCAAAGCCCATAAAATAAGACAAAACTTACCAGGATGCCATTAGACCTCTCCCGAGGCCTCTTGGCACATAGAAATGACGCAGGGGGAGGAGTGATTTGTCTCCTTTTGGAAGCCCAAAGAAGTGGGGTGGGTGTAAGGACTTACCCCCAAAGGGCCCATACCCCATTAGACTCAGAGCTTTCAGGAATGCCTGGGTCTAATGGGGTATTAAAGTAATTTAGGACAAAGCAGGGTTTGTCCCGAATTAATCTTCTTCTACAGGAGGTGTCATTTGAAAGCCTCCAGTAAAGTTTCATAAGGGCTCAAATTTTGGGCCCTGTCTGGAAGTGCCATGGGTGAAAAGTAAAGAAAGTTCCTGTACCACTGGAATGTTTATGTAAAGGTGTAACCTTCAAGTGTTGCTTCTGAAATGAAGTAACAAGCAACATTTGATGAAATGTTGCTTGTTACTTTGTTTGAGAAGCAACATTTGATGAATTTTCCTTCTACACAACCCTTTAAAGTTGCAGAAACTGCCTCCAGTTTTTATTCCGACAATCCCAACAATCCAATTACTTCCTTCAAAAAATAGAATCAGATTTAACATTTCTCTAAATTACCAGTTGTGAGGAGAAACAGTGGGGGAAGACTATTTTATTCATAGTTCTTCTGTGGGATTCTCAAAGGCAAATGATTCACTTTATATAATAATAATAATAATAATAATACTTTAATATTTGTGAGTCGCCCTCCACCGGCGGTGCTCCGGGCGACTTACAACAGTTAAAACCCTAAGGTGAACAATGTACAACAGTTTAAAAACATGGAATATAAACAGGAGGGGTGGCTCAAGTAGTCCAGGGTACCGAGCCAGTCCCGAACGCTAGGCGGAAGAGCCAGGTCTTCAGGGTTGGGCGGAATCAGATAGAGTCGGAGAGGCTCTGAGGGCGGGCGGCAGTGAGTTCCAAGTCGAAGGGGGCGCGACGGAGAAGGCTCTCCGCCCGTGTTCCCGCCAGTCTAGCCTCCCGCACTCCAGGAGTAGTCAGGCGGTCACCGTTGATGGAGCGTGCTGGCCTCTCGCTGCATTGGGCCGTCAGCCGGTCACTCAGATAGGAAGGCCCAATGTTGTGCCGGGCTTTAAAGGTGAGCACCAGGAGTTTGTAAAGGGCTCTGAACTCTAGGGGCAGCCAGTGAAGTTCTTTAAGAATGGGGGAGATGTGATCCCTCACTGATGACCCAGTAATGAGTCTGGCTGCGGCATTATGGATGCGTTTCAGCCTCTTGGTTGTTGTCTGGGGAAGGCCCACATATAGGGCGTTGCAGTAGTCGAGGCGTGAGACGACGGTGGCATGGACCACTGTTCTCAAGGCCTCTGGTGGAAGGTAGGGAGCCAGCCGGCGGGCCCCTACGGAGATGGAAAAAGGCGCCCTTAGCTACAGCCTGGATCTGGGCCTCCATCGTGAGATTTTCGTCTAGGATCACTCCCAGGCTTTTCACCGCCGGGGCTGGAGCCAGGGACTCGCCCTCGAAGAGTGGAAGTGGTGGGCGGGGGTCGGGACGGCCAGGCCAGAGGATCTCCGTTTTAGCCGGAGGGGGGAGAGGGGAGAGTAGAGAGAGAAGAGGTTTGGCAAAAAGATAATAACAGATTTATGGTCACCCTGTGAGCTTCATGACGGAGTGGGATTTTATTATAAGCCTGATCAAATCTGATCAAAGCTCTGGAAATCATAATCTATGAGGAACAGGTATGATTAGCTAGAAGAAGAAAAGATTAAGAGGTGACATTATTGCCATGTTTAAAATCCGAAAGAATGCCACATTTATAACCGGCCCTTTGAAGGTAACTATAAGGGTGATGTGGTCCTGAACTAGGATACCAGTATACTAGGTTCCAAAACTAGGATACCAGTATACTAGGTTCCAAATTACATCTTGATCATGGTAATCTTGGGCACACCACAGAATCTTAGCCTCAGAGGAAGGAAATGGCAAATCCTCTCTGAATAAATCCTGCAAAAACAAAAGAACCTAGGATAGAGCTGTTGTATATTGGATTTTGTTGAGAGCATGCAGCAACAGCTACAACAACATTATCACTAATGTTGCAGAACCAACAAGTCAGCTTGTATGTATGTATATACACATAAACATACATATGACATTTGATATGAATATTGAGGGTGGTGAGAATTAAGATTTCTTTCCCTCCCTTGTATGTATGTGTATACACATAACCATACATATGACATTTGATATGAAAATTGAGAGTGGTGAGAATTAAGATTTCTTTCCCTCCCCTCCCTTTTGCTCTATCTGGTCTTCTTTCATTACTTCTCTTTCCCCTTCCCCTTCTTCTTCTAATATTTATCCTCTCAAAGTAGTTCTTACATATGTTTAACTCCACTTTGCCCGTCTCATCAATAAAACAACCACATTGAGCATTTTGTCCTTTTTAAAAAAATAGTAAATGTTGTTTTGTTTTGTTTTGCTATCTAATTCAAGGAACAGCAGACAAAATATGTGGTGACTTCACAGAACATACATACCCTGGCAGATCTGACAGAAAATATGAAAAATGTGTGCTTTCTATCATAATGATTATTTTTCGGATAATACCAGCTGTGCTCCTATTAAACCAAGCCACTGCTTCCTCACATAGCACCGAGTACCAGCATTCAATCATGAAAGGAATATAATTCTCGGCGGGTTCCCTTGCAAGCTTTCAATCAGCAACAATGTTGCATTCATATCTGCACTGGAAACATCGAAGCAAAAACCCACAGTTGCTTGCCCAGTTTTAGAAACTCACTTGTTATTGCTCCTGACACCAAATAGCAATGGAGAGCATGAGAAAGTGGTTAAAGGAATGTTTTACATCAGAGTTAACTCTGATAAACTGCTCCCTCTTGCTACAAGGCATTTTATTCGACTGCTCTTTGGAGAATCCTTAAACATCCTATAGAGAAGTCCCTGATGTCTCGTTGGCTCTTTCAGCTGTCACAAGAATGAGGTTGGGAGAGAAAAAAGAGAGATCCAAACAAACAAATGTTGAAGCTCCTGCCAAGAGACAGGAATGCTGCCAACTGTGCAAAGTAGGCTGCATCTGCTAAAGAAATACTTACCTAAAACCATAGAGGTATTACACATCTTCTCTTCCCACAAGCCACTAGGGTGGGAATAAAGGGAGGGTGCATAATCTAGTTTTTAATGTAAAAATTAGTCTATGAAAAATAAAATATTTCCAGAACTTGTTAAAGTTACTTTTTCACCACCCCATAATCCCCATGTATCATGGTGGCAGGGGGTTATGAAATATGTAGTCCAAAAAACAAACCAGGAGCAGGAATAGATATTGGAAAACTTGTCTTGTGAATCAGTGGGCAAAGAAGAGTGTTCTCTATGTACTTCTGGATGGTCTGAATTTATTCATTTTGATAAATTCCAGTACACTGCATCAAATCTCAGGGGTGCTGGAAAAGATAGCTCATAATGATGAAAAAGTCCTGGTGAGAAAGGAAGTGGAATGGATGTTGTGGTTGACATCTCTGACACCAATAGGTCTCAATGAAGCTCTGATTGTCACCCCATTATTGTACAAATAAAACAACAACAACAACGCTACCTTGTTTTACTGCTGATTGAGAAAGTGTATTTGTGACTCTAGAAATTTCTGCTGTTGTTCTAAATAAAGGTATATCAAATACTAATGTTCATCATGATTATCAATTTGGCACTCATATTATACCTGTCCATGGACCATAACACCATTGTGCATCAACAATCCTCACAATGCCAACACTTCTGGTGAATATTAACAGAGAAAGGATGGGAAACATAAACCTAATTCACTGAAATGTTTTATTTTATACACGAAAAATCAGAAAACAGCATTCACAGTCAATAGGTTACAACTGGGAAGACAAGCTGAATGAAACCTTCAGTCATACAACCAGGTAACATGCTGAAATATTTGTGTTAAATCTCCTTCATTCACTACTTAGATTACTTGGTATCATGTTAGATGGTCTGTACTGTAAAAATACTTCACATTATCTAATAGTCACAGAAAAAAATTCTCAACTGCCACACAATCAATAAAGATTAAAACTAACCCTTCCCATCTTCTTCTGGCCACATGCAAAGGGACACATGTTCACATCTGTGTCATTGGCAGACAAAAACATTGGCAGTGGCAGCAGATTATAGTGAACTTCTATTGTTTGTAGAGACATGTCAATTTTCCAACAAATCTGTGTCTGAGCATTTTGCAGATTTTCAATCTAATGATGGGGTTAGCACAAATTTCTGGACACCCCGAAATTCTATTCATTTATTTATGATATTTATATTCCACCCTTCTCAACCCCAAAAGGGACTCAAGGTGGCTGAAGTTGATGCTTCATCCTTCTTACCCTGTGAGCTTTACTGTTCTTAGTCAATCACAAATTCTAAACCATTTACTTAGGTGAATGTTTCAAGAAAAGAAAGGTGCAAAAGAAGTTCAATGCAAATAAAATATTGAAATACATCCATCACCTATGGTACCCCTGGCTAACAGGGATGTAATGGTTTTCTAAGTTCATTCTTGAAGGAATAGGTAACTTTAACCATTTCCTTTCCACTATCAGAAGACTTTGGAAATCATGCAATTTCAAAGTTGAGATGTATTTTGTGCAAAATTTATACTCTCCCTCTCTCCCAAAACAAGCAAACCAAAAAAACCCAGTATTTTATGTGCAGAAAATTGTATTAGTAGAAATACCATTGTCTAGATAGAAAATGTTATTTCCTATGCCAAAAATGCTGTTTTCTGCAAATGAAATTCATGAGTAAATTTTGCACAGAAAATGTCTCAAAATGCAAATGCTGTCATCAGGCTTCTCCATAATAGAGTTCAGCGCTCAACAATTTGTTAACCATTTCTGGAATATTTTAAAATAAACTTTATATTCCTACTAGGTACATCCCTCTAGCCAGAATTTCTTTGTAAATTATGATATATAGCAATCAAAACCACCATGCTGTTTCAAGTTCAGCAAGTGAATTCTAATAAGAATGAATATAATGGCGGACCAAAGCTATGAATAACACATTGTGCATCTCACAACATCATTGTACTATTGCTCCGTTATGCATATCTTTCACTCTATAGTATAAATTGCTATATTCTTTTTTTTAAAAAAAACCAAACAAATGTATTTATTTATGAATATTTATATACCACCCTTCAGTCAAAAAGATTCTTAGGAAAGCTTGCCAATTATGAATTTGGTATTTCCCTCCCCTCATGTCTAAATAACACATGGCACACAAGGAAATGTGAAGAGCAATAAGGGAGGGGATTAAATCCAGCAAATACTGGTTGCTTTTCTCTCCCCCAGAAGCCAATCAATGGTAGATGGAATCTGGAAGGGAGAGCCTCTCAGTACTGGTACAAAGCATGATGGATCTGTGTCTAGCAACATTGATTCCTCAGCTAAAGCTTCTCTGCTTCAATTGGAATGAGGTTGCCTATTCAGTTGGTCTTCTGTATCCATGTATTTTGCATTCATGGATTCCCCTCTTTATAGCTTGAAAATATTCAAAAAGCCCCCCAAAACAAACCTTGATTTTGCCATTTTATATAAGGTCGTTGTTTTAGTACACAACAGCATGTAATGGGAAGTGAGTAAACTGAAACCAAATTCCAGCAGATGCCAAGAACCCACTGTAAGCTAGGTTGCTGCTTACATATTAGGAACAACATTGCTTACATCACACTCTATACTTGGATCAGCCATCCACAGTTAGGAAGCACTCTTATATTATCTGGCTCCCCTATTCAATTATCTATAATACTCAGCAAAGAACCACTATTGCCAAGAAAAATAGAAAAGGCCTCAAAGGTCCTCTGAATAATATCAATTGGATAAAATGCATTTCAAGTTTTGCATTACCTATTTAATAAAGCATTACTCTTTAACATTTGGTTCACATGGGAGTAACTTTGGCTGAGCCAATGCTATTGGATAAGCAGTTGAAGCTAGGGTTACATTCATTTCATTACTGTAGACAAGAATGAGAAATGTGAGCAAGTCTCTTCCCACTTTCTGAAAATATTAAATGATTTTACACGGTTTTTGGACATTATTCAGTGTTTCAGGCATTCTTCCAGGAAATTAAATGCACAGTGATAATTTGTGAAGAAAGTCAACTATTTTTGTACATCACCGGGAATGTGGCAAAGCTGGCTGGCTGTCCGCTGCATAAGATCTCTACTGACCAGAAGGTCATGAGTTTGAAGCCTGCCCGGGTTGGGGTGAGCTCTCGACCAATTTGTGTAGCTCGTTGTCGACCTTTGCAACTCAAAAGACAGTTGCATCTGTCAAGTAGGAAATGTAGGTACCACTTTGTGGGGAGGCTAAATTTAACTGATTTCTGGAATGTTAAATTGCCTCTATGTCTGTCTATATATGTTGTATGTCAATGACATTGAATGTTTGCCTGTATATGTGCATTGTGATCCACCCTGAGTCCCCTGTGGGGTGAGAAGGATGGAATATAAATAACGTAAATAAATAAATACAGAAAGAAATAGTTTTGTTCAGGAAACTGGATGGCCAACTTGGGCTATCACCTTCCCACTGGAAGGTTTCTTAGTTCTGCCCCTCTTTGAGGGACAGAACATGTTCTTCTTTGGGATAGCCGAACAAACTGTGCCAGAACAAGAATTTGAAAAATGCAGATTTCCTAATAAAAGTACTGACCCATTGTACACTTTGTCCAGGATCCTTTAAATGCATGAATATTACCACCATTACAATGGGCTCTCTACATTCATAAAGTTAGGGGCACAGCTAGTTCAGCTAGCCAATGGGAAGCTGATCATCCAAGTTGGTCATCTACTTGGCTTTAGTTGGTTCTGTTGATTTCATTAGCTAATGAACCACATCAAAATGGAAAAATTGAGAAAAATATGAGCATAGTTTGAATATATTTTTATTTCTTGCCCACCTCTTTTCGTGGCTCAAAGCAGGTTACAGCACTACTAAAACTAAGCAAACCCATAATCGTTTTAAAGCATTCTGTAAAATACACATATTAAAACTTACCACCATAAAATACATATCAAAAATTTTCAAATTCACAATTAAAATTGTTGTGGTAGGCTTTGCCAGAAGAGATAGGTCTTCACTTGTATCTTAAATTTCAACACCTGATCCACCTGTTGGAGTTCTACCAGCATGTCATTTCACAGTTATGGAGTGGACGATGAAAAGGTCCTCTGAGTGGTGGTTGCCAGTCAGGTTTTAGCTTGTTGGAGTAACTGCTGCCCCCCCCTCCAGAGGACCTAAGTGTGTGGGGTAAATTGTGTGGGAGAAGGCGATCCTGTCAGTAACCTGGACCCAAACCATGTAGAGTTTTAAAGGTCAAAACCAACATCTTGTACTTTTCCTGGAAACTAACTGGAAGGCAGTGGAGTGACTTTAGGATCAGTATATGTTCGGTCCTAGATGTACTCTTTTTTACCTGAGAAAACACTTCTCTAGGAATCTCAAGATTCTCAAGCATAAGTCCATGGAAAACCTCTGGTTGAAATTGTCCCTAGAGTCACACTGGAGGACCTAGGGATTTTAGAGAGATCATATTAATCATACCCATGAGAAATTAAAATTGTTAAAATTTAACTCATAGATGTGGATGGCCAACTGTACTTTGGATCACAGGCAATATTGATCTGATCTTGTTTTTTTAAATAAAATCCCAAGGTTCCATGGGAAGGAGGCATGACAAATAAGTGCTATTGAAGGAACACAATTTTGCACTGTGGCCGCACTGTTTCCAGTGTGGAAAAGACCTGTAATAATAGCCACCCAGACCATTAGAAATGTGGTGATATTATTTGCACACAGTATAACACACTTCACAGTTCACTCAAAACTCTCCCCACTCCACCCACTGTACACACACTCAAGTTAAAAAGGAAATTCTTGACAGCATGAAGAAAATCACAGCAGCTGTGATAACAAGGAAAAGGATTGCTATGCCTTAGCAGCTGGGAATCAAAACATGAATGACAAATTAATGATGCCACGCTACAGAGTGAATGTGTGCGTAAGGGCTCCTTAGATCTTTGCTTTTATTCACCATCTAAAATCCGCTGGAAGGTCAAAGAATTCTGTCTTTGTTATTCATTACCATTCTTTTCTTTTCTTTATTAAACTGCTCACAAATCTGAGGGGTTTCTAATAATGCAGTTTTTCACAACTGCTGCTCTTGATTCTTCTTGAAAACACATGCCATCAGCAAGCTGCCAATCGTATGTTTCAAGCGCTGGTTAAACAGATGGGTTTGAGCTCCTTTGGGATGGTTTTAAATGCAAATATTTCAATTTATACACCAGCACATGCTTGTGTTATCCACGCTCCATGAGAAAAAAGGCACTCTTGTCTTTATTTAATTATTTTGTACTTTGTTTTATGCTGCAGGAGATTATAAAAATATGTTGCTTAGCCAAAGATAGACAGTAATACAATATTGCATATAATCTTTCAGTTCGACATTCAAGCTCATTTGGCATTTGTGAAGAGGTATTAACCAACAAATTGATGCCGGGGATTACCAAACAATATGTTTGAACTGTCTCCACAGGGGAAGAGGGATCTGGGGTACTCCAGATGTTATTATTGGCATTTCAGCCCATGTGACAAATTGCCAAGAATGATGGGAACTGTAGTGCTCCCTTCTCAGGCTCTCAGGGTTCGTTTTCAATTTCTAGAAAGCATTCCATGGTTGAGTTGTTTTATATTCAGTGGAAGCTGTCAATGGGAACATTCTCATTTCACAAATACAAGGATCCTACACCCTCGGTGGTGCAGTGGGTTAAACCGCTGAACTGCTGAACTTGCTGACCGAATTTGCAGTTTGAATCTGGGGAGGAGAGCAAGTTCCCACTGTTAGCCCCGACTTCTGCCAATCTAGCAGTTTGAAAACATGCAAATGTGAGTAGATCAATAGGTAACACTCTGGCAAGCAGGGAATGGCACTCCATGCAGTCATGCTGGTCACATGACCTTAGAGGCATCTACGAACATTGGCTCTTCAACTTAGAAATAGACAGTCAGATGCAATCAGACTTAATATCAAAGCAAACTTTTACCTTTACCTTATACCACAAGGCCAGCAATAGAAATTCCTCACAGGTAGATATTATATATATATATATATATATATATATATATATATATATATATATGGTAGTTGCTTCTATGAGTGTTTTTACACTGTAGAATTAATGCAATTTGACATCACTTTAACTCCCATAGCTCAATGTTATGAAATCACAAGAGTTGTACTTTTACAAGGTCTTTAGCCTTCTCTGCCAAAGAGTGCTGGTACCATACTATAACTCCCAGAGTTTCATAGGAAGAGAGCTTGACAGATTTCTTCATTTGGGGGTGACCAGAAAGCAAGTGTACAAGAAACACAACTTAAGCCCTTCTTCCTCATTGCCACATCAGTCAAAGTTGCTATCAAAGTGTATTATTTCTTCCTCCTAAGCAGCCACTGTAATAAACAACACGGTTCTTTGCTCCATTTATACAGCTGCCCATGCTGAACACAGTGAGCATATAGCGTCACATAGCGTTGATGGAGTCAAAATCAAAATGGCTCTGTGTGTTTCTTGGCTGCAGGCCTAGCAGGGCAGGAAGCACAATAGATCATACTTTACAGGACCAGTTCACAACTACCTCTCCCTCTGAGCAAACTGCTTGGGAATATGGCTGTCATGTATGCACCTGAAAGACATTTGTGAGGTGTATTATTTCTTTCCATCAACTGTCTCAAAGCAGAGTCAAACTGCTCTGGTCATCCATGCATATCTTTCATATAACATTACATATACACCATGATCCTATTGTTACTCCTGGCTACAGTAAACTCATTAAGGGTGCATCTATACTGAAGAATGAATGAAGACTGACATTATTTTAAATGTCATGGCCCAATGCCATGGGATCCTGAAATATGTGTTGTGATGAGGCACCAGGACTCTGTTGCAGAGAAGGCTAAAAACTTTGTAGAACTCCAGCTCCCATGATTCTATTCCTTTGAGCCATGGCAGTTAAATTGGTGTCAAACTATATTATTTCTACAGTGGCAGTGCAACCTAAATCAATACAATTTATCTGAGTGTTGACTTGATTGTGTGTGTTGACTTGAATTCAGCACTTGAGTCAATGGTTCTACTCTACTTGGAACTAAGCTATAGGAACCCAGCCATAATTTCTAGCCTTGGAGAACCTACCAAGTCCTGCTTTTCAGGTCTTATGAGGTAGCAATTGAAAACAGGACATTAAAAGATTTACATGAAATGGCAGGGTGAGGGGAAAAATCACTTTCCATATTTCCAACTGTTTAGAGATAATTGGAAATGTGACATGCATGCTTTTAGTGAGCCATTTTTAATGACATACTGCCTCACTCCATATTACTACACAACATAAAGTGTGACATAATTTGACGTGACAGCTCAGATTTACAGGACAAGAGTCCCTATACCACTTTGAAACTAGAGAACTACAAAAGAGGCCAACAGAAGCTGGCCAGCAGGAACACAGCAGACGGGAAAATGTCTGTTGTCTGCCAACTTTAAATTGCTGTTGAGTAATTTAGCATATCTCTAGAATAATCCTTTAAAAGAGTAATTAATCATCATTTAGAGAAGGTCTTCAGTGAAGTGTGTTTACTGTCTTTTATTCATGCTTGGCAAGTTTTAACAAACCACCAACACCTCAGCATTGCTCTACCTTTTATTGGCAGAATTCTTGTAATTTTGCAGTTACAGATTCAGAAGACTAGCTTATGGTAGGGAAAACAATTGGAGCCTGACATCATTTATTGGAATATATGGATGCCACGTTATCACTCTGGAACTGTAGCTTTCCATCCTTTGCTGCTTTATCTAATAAAAACAGCAACATGGAAAAAAAATAGCCATTAGGGCTATGCAAAATCTTGTTTCTAATTAGTAAGTCATATCTAATTCATATGATATATATCATACGAAAGCTGACTGGCACAACCTGGGGATCACAACCAGATACAGTGAAGACACCTGCCCTTCCGCTTTGCTACTCTGCTGCTGAATACACATGACCAGCGTGGAACACATCTCACCATGTTAAAACAGTAAATGTGGCTCTTAATGCTACTTTATCACAGGATGGCAATGCTCAACACAGCTGGAGAAATTATACTGTTTGGCCGGCATTGCACCACCTGACATCTGTCAAGAAGTAACAGCCAATAATGAAAGGACCAAGGCAATGACATCTATGGAGCTAACAAAAACCAGTACCCACGAGGGGTTTCTATATAATAAATCACAAATTCAATAGTTCATATAGTATTAAAGTCACAGAAAGACTTGACAATGTCCCTCGCAGGGGTTCTGATACTGGCCCATCCCCTGTTCAGATACTCAATGACATCTCTGGCCCATCCCCTGTTCAGATATCAGCCAGTACGCCAATGCCTTAAATTAAGAAATAGTTTTAGATACTTGCAGGAACACCTCTGCAAGGGAGAGCCCAAAAGTGATAGGCTAAAATGTGGAACCTCAAGCCATGGCTGATACCAAATAAGAGACTCCCTCCTGGGCACACAGGAGACTGGGCTACTTGAAAGGCACTGAATAGACTGCACTTTGGCACCACGAAGTGCAGAACAATCTTAAGAAATGGGGCCACAAAGTGGAGCCCATGACATGCAAGTGTGGGGAAGAGCAAACCACTGACCACCTATTACAATGCAACCTGAGCCCTGCCACATGCACGATGAAGGACCTTCTTATAGCAACACCAAACACACTCCAAGTGGCCAGCTACTGGTCTTTCACCATGAGGAAAGCATAGAAGCAGGGTGGGACAAGCTGGGTGAAAGAGACTGAGAGAGCATAGAATTCTGGAAAATGTAGTTTGGGAAGGCAAGGAGCCCTATGGCAGAGAAGTCAAAAGGCCCTGCCCTAAGCTACATTTCCCAGATTTCAGAAAGCTCCAATTAGGATAGGTAAGTAAATCTGTGCTGGGCAGGGAAGAAATCCCTAAATTGCTCTATTGGCATTTAATATGACAACTTTTTAAAAAATCATTTTTGTCAAAAACTTTTTAAAATCCCCCAAAATCAATAGCTGAAGGAATATTTCTGAAACTTAGGGGAATGATCCCCTGCTATCTTGTATCATTGTATAGAAAGTTCAAGGAGATAGCTCATGTAGTTTTTTTTAAAAAAAAAAAATCCCAAAACTGTGCAATATCTCTAACAGTGAGGAGGGGAAATACCCTGAAGTCTCGCCATTGGCACAATTAATTACTTAACAAAAAATAACAACAAGTAGGTGAATCATTAGAGTTATGATACAGACCCTGTTCAGTTTTGGAAACACTCCAGAAACAATTTTCCCCCGCCTCCTAATTTCATAATGAGTACGGGAACATTTTTTTCATTGATCACACAGGCCTAATAGCCATGTTTGAAATGTGGTGTGCTGACATACTTAAAATAAATGTTCTTAAAGAAAAGACAGCTAACTACCTTCTCTTGTGTCTACAATCACTACAAATTACATCCACCAAGGATTTCTTATGGATATCAACATCAAACGAATATGCATGGAGCTCCACTGGAGTCTTTGCCCAAAATCAGCAATTTGGAAGGAACCCCAAAAACCAGTGGTTCTCAACCTGTGAGTCCCCAAGTGTTTTGGCCTACAACTCCCAGAAATCCCAGCAAGTTTACCAGCTGTTAAGATTTCTCGGAGTTGAAGGCCAAAATATCTGGGGACCCACAGGTTGAGAACCACCGTCAAAGACCATCCAGTTCAATTTCCTGCCATGCAGGAATCTGCAGATAAAGTATGGAAGAGAGATGGGGAGTGACTAGAACATGTTTGGGCAAATTTCAGCCCTTTGAGTGTTTTGAACTTCAACTCCCACAATTCCTAACAGCAGGTAAACCAGCTGGGATTTCTGTGAGTCGAAGCCCAAGACTCCTTGAGAGACAAAGTTTGTCCATGTCTAGTCCCAGGGTCGTAGCCAGGATTTTGATTGGGAGGGGCTGAGTTTGGTTCGGGGGGGGGGGCTGAGACCGGGTGGAAGAGGGTCTACCCTAGCAAACCTTTTGTATTGTTATCCCAATAACCCCATGAATGTGGGATATAATGAGCATGGTGATCAGATCATGATATGAATAAACATAACAATTTAAATAACGTACTAGTAAGGCCTTCTAGCGGACCACCCTGAGAATTTCGGGGCTGAAGCCCCTAAGCCCCCGCCCCCCCCCCCGGCTACATGCCTGTCTAGTCCAAAACCATATGGGGCAGGGTCTACACCAATATAAATAATCTAGGTGCAGTCTAGAGTAGTCTGCTCTGAAACTGTCTTGGATATACCATGGGAATGCACTAAAACCATTTTGCAGTCCAGACCAATGCCACTGGTGCCACATCCTCCTGGGAACCAACTTTGCTACTGTTTTGCCAGCCAGAAATGGCTAGCCAACAGAGTCTTGAGGTGAAGTCACAACAAGATTTCCAGCCATATGATCACCAGGGGAGACATCAGCAGCAAGGCTCTGCCTGTCAGCCAAGTGTGTTGACCTTTAATCCATGTACATATGCTATGCTGGTATTCAGCACATGAATTGTATAATTTAACTCTTCTGACAGACATTTATGTTATGCTAAAGCAATGCATGATCTTGGTCATAATGGAAATCCCAGCATACAAAGAATGAATTAGCAGGACACTTTTAACAGATGATGGTGGTGGCATTGTACAGTTGTCATCATTGCAATATGTGGCATTGATTTCATGTATATTATTGGCACCTATGTCAATGATAGGAAGAATCTTGGCAAATTAGAAATGACAAGAAGAAAGAAGGATGGGCACCATACATTTACAAAATACGACAGTTCTCATGTCATGCTTTCAGAACTAGAGACAATTGCTAGAATACACCAGTAACCGGAAAAAGCACAAGAGGAAATAGACAGGCCCAGTGGCAGTATGTTTAAAGTTATTATGGCGATAGAACAACTTTTGTGTTAATTGAATATACCATATGGCATGCATCTAAGAGGTAATAGCAATTCCAATGGCCTTTGTATAAATTAAACCCACACAAAGTGTTTCAGATTAGCCAAGCACATTTTCAAGCACTCCATATAAGGGCCAATCATTTTAAGAAAGAGTAGAAAATGGACTTCTAGCCAAGCCAAGACATGTACCTGGTCAGCCAAGTTTTTTTTCACATGAGGCAGAAATAAACTCAAACACCCCATCCGTCTCTGGCAGAGAAAGGCAAGGCAGATTTTGTGTCCCAGACTCTTCTGTCTTGATCAGCTATATTACTCTGTAGAGTTGACCCTTTATGTTCATTTCCGGCATTATATGATACATCCATGAGCTGCTGCTGCTGCTGCTGCTGCTTCTTTTTTTTTTTGGGCAAAGCAAAGATGGATGTAATTTTATTTCACCCCAATGAACAGAGGTGGCCAGGCACCACTAATTGCCATTTCCACAAATGAATCCTTGAAGAGTGGTGACCAGGTTAACTCCACACTGACAGCAGTCTTTCCAGTTTTTCCCTTGTGAAGTTAGAGTGACATACATAAAAACAGAGGAAATGAGGTTTCCTCTTAAGATACATACACACAGAATGAGCTTACCTCTTAAGACACACACACTCACACAACAAAAAGCAATTCAATCAAACCAGCTCATAAATCCTTTGTACATTTCATGATGGCAGGACATTTAGAAAATGGGATAATTTCTGCAAATCTTCCTATAGTGCATAGAAGTGGCATAAAAAAATTCTGCTCCTTGCCAACCTTGCATTTCCTTTTCATCAAATGAATGCTTCAGGCAATTGAAACTGGTAATGGAGGTTGGGGTTAGGTCACAGAGAGCCATTCTAGGCAGGATCAAGGAAGTCTCTGGCAATTCTTGAATGGTTCAGAAATACCATACTTTTGTGAGAGGGCCTGTTGTTCTTAATGATAATTTGGGATTGCAAATCCTGGCATGTCTACTTTTTACATGTGAAAAAGATCAAGTGTGGAGGGGGGAGCGGGAGACCTTCCTGCATAGATGAAAACAAAATACTTTCTGGAGCTTTTGATATAGCACTATTGGGAGCAATTTTTCCCCACAAAGGGTGAAAGTAATTTCTTGGTTGCTGCCTACTATTTAAAGTTTTAAAGGTATATATATTTATTTAAATATTTATCTCCTTGCCCTATTATTTTAATATAATCTGATCTGGCTACGGTCGTCCACGCTCTGGTCACATCCCGAATAGATTACTGCAACGCACTCTACGTGGGGCTGCCTTTGAAGACAGTTCGGAAACTGCAATTAGTCCAGCGGGCGGCAGCCAGACTACTAACGGGAGCTACATACAGGGAGCATACCACCCCCTGTTGTGTCAGCTCCACTGGCTGCCTGTCCAATTCCGAGCTCAATTCAAAGTGCTGGTTTTGACCTTTAAAGCTCTATACGGTTCTGGCCCATCTTACTTGTCTGAACGCATCAGCCGCTACGTCCCACCTCGTAATCTAAGATCATCTGGGGAGGCCTTGCTCTCGCTCCTGCCTACTTCTCACATGCGGTTGGTGGGGATGAGAGATAGGGCCTTCTCGGTGGTGGCTCCCCGTCTGTGGAACGCACTCCCAATTGATATATGATCAACCCCATCCCTCCTGGCATTCAGGAAAAAAGTGAAATCCTGGCTATGGGACCAGGCATTTGCACATTAGCACAATACAGCACTTTAGATTGGAGTGAAATGGCAAACTGGTGGACATGATCCAATGCTTCTATTATGGACGGAATACTGTTTTTAACTTATGTGAATATGTATGATGTATTTTAATGCTAATTGTATTTTAATGTATTTTAATGCTAACTGTATTTTAATGTATTTTAATTTTGACTGTTTTTTGGCATTGAATTGTTGCCGTTGTTAGGCCGCTCTGAGTCCCCCCTCAGGGGTTGAGAAGAAGTGGGGTAGAAATGGTGGAATTAAATAAATAAATATCATGCAATAACATGTAATGAAATCATCTAATCCCAATTAAATCAATTACATGAGTAAGAGTTGCTTTAAACAGGTTAAAAGCATTCTGAAAGAATTTTTAAAAAGCTAAAATAAGATAGTTAAAAACAGATGAAATAGTTTAAGACAATTTAAAACCATGATCGGTTTCTCTATAGACTGTTATCCCAGCAACTGAGAGCATACAGTATATGGGCTCACCGTCCTTTCTCACTACACTATTAAGGAGGAACATTTAGAATAATCAGCAAGAGTATTCTAGTAGCAAACTACAAATCCCAAGATTCCAGAGAATGCTGCCATAACACTTCAAGTGAAATCATAGTGCTTCAATGATTTAGTGGAATTATAGGGAAAATTGTAGAGTGCAAGCATGGTATAGTAGCTTAAGCATTGGACTATGAGTCTGGAGATGATACGTTTTGAAGCTGAAAATTTCCCTTTTCCAAGACCCACGGTTACTGAGGGCTGTCTGGTGAGTTCCGCTAACTTACTGGTTTGAAGGCAAATGACAGAAGTTTTCTTCAGTCTTCAGAAGGGGTGCCTGTACAGCAATAGGTGCTCAAAATGTACAAGCATAAAGCATATGGGATATGTTGTCATTTTTATATACAAGAGTTTCCATGCATTAACATTGCTAGGGTTTGAAATTCCCTCTAATTCCCCTGTTTGTTTGAGAGGTGGACCTAGCCGGTGTGCCCTCTGATTGGTGCCGGTGGTGAGGGTGTGGCTGAGGATCCCCTCCCTGTTGGGTGGGGAAGTCCTGAGGCCTCCAATCAGCAGGTGGAAACAACTCTTGGGGCATGGAGGTCTTCAGGATGTTGCACCCACTTCTGGGTGTTGACTAATGGAATGCTGAAAACAATTAGTGTCCAGATGGATGAATAATGAAATTATGTAGATATCAAATCCAGGATACGGGGACGAGTGTGGAGTCCCCAGGTATCTTCCCACACTGGGAGGACAATGATAGGATCCAGAAAATGTCTATTGGAAATGGTGGTACCACCAGAGTCTTTGTCTGGTTTGCATTGTTTTAGATTCCCCAAATGAGAATTTTTGGTGGCCAACAGATGATCCCCGCTGGTTGTCAGAAAATACATTGTCTCAAAAGATTATTGTCCAAGCTGTGTCTTTCGCCCAGGGTGTGGGGAGAATTCCTGTAATGTTTGATATTGCTCAGGAGGTTAAAACAGTTCATTTTAGTTTGCCTTCTATTACTGTCATACCCCAGCCTGGTCCCATAGCCAAGCCAGACCGAAGCCATGTTAATTCCAAGACATCAGCTAGGCCTGAGAGCAAATCTCTGCAGAAGCCGCTGTGTCAACCAGCGGTCAAGGGCAGGCTTAGCCTTTCTTCTTCCCAGGCCAATAAGAAGAGCTGGTACGGTAAAGCCCTGTTGCCTCCCGAAAGCCCAGGTGCGGCCGGTAATGAGCGGACATACTTTCCCTCCTCAGGAGGCAAGGGAGGGCCAGGCCCACAGACTATCCATGGGAATAAGTTACGATGCAGTGTGTGTCTTCAAGAGAGAAAACCTATTTAAGCTGCTTCCCATTGGCACTCCACATCTCATGCCAACGTTCAGCTTACCTTGCCAAGCTCCACAAACTCAAGTTCCAGTCTGGGCCATTGGGCCTTCATGTCATCGTACTCAAGTATTTGCCAAGCTTTTGTTACCAAGGATCTAACCAGGATTTTAGCCCATTGGGGCACCAATACCTTTTCCTATGAACTAACCTTTGAACTCTTTTGGACTCCTGCATTGCAGTACTCTGATGCTGGGAGCATCAATGGACTATATTTTTATCTCTTTCTTTCTTTGCACTTTTTCTAAATAAAGCATTTAATCACAGCTGGTCTCAAGTGGTTTACTGAGGGATCTTTCAGAACTAAGGTGCAACAATTACATATATTTCATAGGAATAAAATGATATAATAAAAATAGGAATCACGAGGTTTCAGCATAAGTTCATATTTTTGGAAATAAGGGAGAAGTGGGAGGTTGTCTTGGATTCACAAAAAATAGGAAAAGTTATTCCTCTTTATTTATTTATTTTATTTATTTTATTTTCAGGATTTTACCCCGCTCTTCTCAACCCCCGAGGGGGGACTCAGAGCGGCTTACAGAACAGCACAATTCGATGCCACATCATACAGTATAAACCCCAAAACCCCACAACAATTAAAATACATTAAAACACATTAAAATACAGTTCCATCAGCAATATACACAGTCATTCCAAGTTAAAAACAATATTCACTCCATAAAAACATTGGCCCTCTTCATCCATTCCATTAAAATCCCCATCTAACATGCTGTTAGTGCTGGTGTGCAAACGCCTGGTCCCAAAGCCAGGATTTTACCTTTTTCCTGAATGCCAGGAGGGATGAGGTGGACCGTACCACCATAGGGAGCGCATTCCACAGGCGGGGAGCCACCGCCGAGAAGGCCCTGTCCCTCGTCCCCACCAACCGCATTTGAGAAGTCAGCGGAAGCGAGAGCAGGGCCTCTTCTCTGCACACATGCGAATGTTCAAAGGAAAAGAAGAAAAAGAAATGATTCATAGTATAGGGTGGGAATGGAAAGTGATGGTGAAGCCCAAAAGATGTAGATACATTTTAGCATCATCACAGGCAATATGTTTTATTCTGTAACATTGGAAGTTTTATGTCCCAAGGGAGACTTCCTCTGTGGCCAGGGTTGTTTTGGTGACTTCTGATGTGGACCTGTCACCAATCAGAGAGCCCAGGAGTTCCCCCCTCACTGATGCAGCATAGGGATTGAGACTGCCATTTGGGATACCTAGGGGTCACTGGTGGAGATCCTCAAGTGGGCTTAGCCTCATATGATCTGCACTCTACACTGCCATATATGAGGAACAGCAATTCCCTGTGAATATGCACTGATCCAGACTGGTTTAGAACCGCCCTGAGTCTGTTCCAGGAGATAGGGCAGTCTACAAATAAAGTTTTGTTTTTATTATTAAAGGGTTAAGCCGAATTGTGTAAGTGAAGGAAATGGACCTCATAGGCTGCAATTAGCTTCTGGTCTGGGAAGGATGGGGTGTGACTTCATCTGAGAGAAGAGTGCCATTGCAATTCATTCTTGCCTCATGTCTTTAGAAAACTATAACTCTTATTTCATTTGCCAAACTATGGCACTCTTTTATTAGGGTGGAGGTGGTCATGTTTGATAACAGCTTGCCTTATGATTGACATTGGTCAGAAAAAACTTGAATGCACACAACACCAATAAGTAACTTGGAAGGCACACAGCTTTTTCTAAATGTTAATCTCTTACAAGAAGATCACCCATTTTCCCCAAATATTTGTGGGAGGAGGAACACACAGTTCTTGCCACTTACAAATAGCTCCATTCATTCCAATAACCTGTCCAGCTGTGCTTTTTGATATGCAGCCAGATCCTGCCCTCCTCCTCCTCCTAATAATAACAATAACAATAATAATAATAACAACAACAGCTTATTTATATTCCGCTCTTCTCACCCCGAAGGGGACTCAGTGTGGATTACATTACACATACGACAGACAGTCCCTGTCAGAAGACATACAAATGACAGTACACAGTATACAGTGCAATTTTAGAAGATTCCTTCTTCCTGGCTGCCTCATAGGGTGTGGGTCGCTGGATGTGAATTGCTCCATTATGTCATTGTTGTTATGTCATTGCGTCATTATATCACAAGGGGGTGCTGTTGTTCCATCCTCATGACGGGAGCTTCTGTTCCACATTCCACCTTCCGGACAACCAAATTTCAGGCGTTGTAAAGTCCCTCTGTAAAAATCTTCCCCGCTTCGCGATTCCCAGTTTTATCTACTCACAGCTGGGCTGCTTTCGAACTGCTGGGTGAGCAGAAGGACAGGGCTTCAACAGCTGTTTGTCCAAGCCAGCTCGGGAAATCGAACTAGCAACTTTCAGGTTACAAGCACAGCTGTGTTACCACTGTGCTATCTCCCCGGCCACGAGATCATGTTCATACATTCTGAGCCAATTGGTAAAGAACTGCGATAATTGCTGGCCTGCATCATGAAGGTGAAAGCACTACTGCTCCTCCTCCTCCTCATCATCTAAGTAGTTGAAACTACAGTAGATAATCACTTCCAGGATTGTAGTTCCAAACATTACTTCTAGCTATGGAGGTCTTCTACTTTACTGGTGGCTTCTTCCAACACCCACCTACAATCTTGTTACTTTCCTCACATTCCTTTCTCAGATTTGGGCCCCCACCCTTCACTTTCTTACAACTAAAAAACTTCACATTTTGTAATATAGCATTTTACATATTTTTCTTTTAGCTGAAATTGACTGATTTTACAATGGATAGCAAATACAAGTGGCAAATAATGATACCATATTTTGTTGATTCTAAGACACTATCTATTTGAAGACACAAACAACAAAAAAGCTTTATTTATATAAAAAGAACCTGCAATTCTAAAATGCACCCCCTTTTCAAGATGTTTATATGGGGAAAAGAATGTGTCTTAAAATTGATGAAATACTGTACTACTGGAAAAGACAAAAACGTATGCAACATAGTAAACCCCTACCCCACATTCTGAACTGTCAGGTCCTGGAAAAACATAGCAGCCTCTGCCCCACACACCTCTTGTAGTCCTGGTTGTCATGATGTACCTATCCTTCTATCTAGATCAATCAATCATTTTATTTATATGCTGTCACTTCCCCAAAAGCAGGACTCAAAAAAAGCTTACAGTGTGAAAAAATACAAGCTAACTTGTCGACAATGAGAAATTTCACAATTTTTAAAATTAATTCACAGACACATCCATAAAAGAAATATAAATTAAACTTTTTCAGCTTCTCACACAGCTCCTCCTCAGATGTGATAAGAAACCCTGTCAACACCCAACCAAACCTGCCTAACAAATAAAATATATTTCATTACTGAAATCAAAGTTGGGGAGTTATGTGGTTTCCAGGCTGTGTGGCCATGTTCTAGTAGCATTTTCTACAGATGTTTCACCGGCATCTGTGGTTGGCATCTTCAGAGGATCAAACTTTCTTTGCCTCCCCACCCCTCACCACAGTTCAGTCATTCTGGCTTAATTGGGATCACTTTTAGACAACAGACTGATAAATTATTGAAATAATTCATCAATAATTTCGTGTTTCTAGAAGTAGCCTTCAACACAAACTTGACATTGTCTGTGTCTGGCCATTCATGTTAAATACAGGTCTTAACTCATCTGTCATTAGGCAAATGTTGGGAAACAGATGGGCAGTTCTAAAATGTTACGGGTGATGCCTCATTACTGGACATTTTGTCAGACTTTTATCTCACAAGTTTATAGAAATAGTCATTTAGTCAATCAAATGAGATCCCTCTCCACTCAAATGCTGCCTTTGTAAGGACTCAGTGTGTATATAACAGCATTCTCATTGCTTAAATTTGTACAACTGGCCTCCAATTATCCTCACATTCGGAAGTCACTGAAGCTTAGAAATTCTGTATCCAATTTAATTCATGAGAAGGATAAGACAGGATGTTGTGCTGTTAAGCGTAACAGATCAACATCAAAGAAATTTGAGGTGCAATAGGGATGTAGGACTGGATTAGCCCTAATAATTAGGACTAGATTATTAGGTTGCCCACATTTCTAAAGCAGTACCCAAAGCCTTATGATGTCTTTGAAAACAATTAAATTGGTAGCAAAAAAAAGATGCTGCATTTCTATATAACAGTTATCAGTACCTAATGCAGCTGATTTTTAAACACACTCATATGACCCATTTTTATACACTGACTTTTTCTGGAAATGATGTTAGCCATATTACTATGCCAATGAAGTACTTTTAGTTGCAATTATTGATTTTATTGTTGTTGACTAAGCTACATATTATTTGCTTTCCTGGCATTGCTAGTTCTTATTGAATATAATTGCATATATTAGAATGATATATACAGAGTAGAAGAGGAGTTTAAGTGTTGGACTATGACTGATATTTTCTCTAGGTATAGAGAAAATGAGTCTGGGAATTTAGTTCATCCATGAATTAAAATAGCCCTGTGTTTGGTTTCTGTTCTAATTTATTCATGTGTTTAAAAAGTGGAGTTAAATTTTAGTAGGATATTCTGGTCCACAAGAATAGTAACCACGATTTTCCCATGCATAACCGAAGCTCGGGTTTTACATGAAGTAAAATGCCAACACTCTGGAAAAGACATAGTAGTGATCACTAACTTGAACATTTTAAAAATATTTTTTAAAAATTGAATATAAGGCAATCAGCAGCTACTAAATATGATGGCTATATAAGAGATCCAGAATAAGAGACATATGTTTTGTGATGTTCATTTACTATGGAGAATTAATGGGAAGTTGCCATTATACTCATATCTTTTTGTAGGATTTCCACAGATGCTGGACTAGCCATTGTGAGGTCAAAATGTTCCTTTCTTTTGATTCCATAGCAGCCTTAAGATTCTCTTCCATTCCTAAATTACAGCAGAATGGATTTTCATTAAACATTAGCAGATATGAATGAACCATAACATCTGCTCCACAAGGACACCACTTTTCTAGAAAAATGAGCTTTCCCTTTGTCGGAGGTCTACAAAGAAAGGCCAGTAGTCATCTTTTGGAGATGATCTAGCTCAATGCTTCACAAAATATGTACCTCCGGATGCTTTGGATTTCAATTTGTAAAGAGTCCACCAAAAATGGGCAATGGCCAGAATTCCTGGGAATCCAAAACATCTGGAAGACTAACATTTGAGAAATATTGTTCTCTCTCTCTCTCTCGGCATTACTTCGCGAACGAAGATTCAGGAAGGACTCATCCCACGCTTTTTACAAGCGCGTTGATGACTAAAAAGGCCAATCTGAGATAGGCAAGTTCAGAAAGCGCAAAAAGTCTCCTTGGGTGATGTTTTTCCAATTGCAGTTCTTTCTGCGTTGTCGAGACCCATTCCTGTGTCTTCTCGAAAGAGGCCGCAATTGTGGATAGTGCTTCTCCATGCCTCCCGATGTGAGGCCAGGGTGGACCATTGTTGGTGATCAATCTGGCCAAGCCTGAGATGTTGTTTCAGGGAGTCCTTATATCTCTTTTGGGGGGCGCCCCCCAATATTGTTCTAATGCACAGATAAAAGAAATTGCTTTTATTTGCTCCTCCCAGACAATATATAGACTGAAAAATATGTATTCATAAAATGTTGCTCTTCCCCAAATATTGCAGCACAGTTCCGAAGACCATTTCTAAAAGCATTTAAATGGTACATTTTTGTCAGACGCCGATGCCCGCAGCCCTGAGTTTGGCCGGCGGGATCCGGGATCCGACCTAGCCTAAACAAAGAACAGCTGGCTGGCTGGGATCGGAGAGCAAGGCGATTCCCATGGGAAAGATGGGAGGGGGGTTCATCACGGGTTTGTCACGGGTGTGTATAAAAGGTGTGTGTTGGTGGTGGGAAGCACTTCTGGCTTCAAGTGTATTGTTCCTTTAATAAAATTTGGTTGGATCTTCCAGAGGACTCCGTGTGATTCATCACAAGAATTAGAGCGGCCTTACACATTTTGAGATTTTTAAAAACTGAGAATAGTGTGTGTGTGTGTGTGTGTGTGTGTGTGTGTGTATTAGGCTTGTTTGATCAAGGAAAAATGGTTAAAAACTCGTTTCGGATGTAGGGGGCCCTGGCGATTCGATTCCGAAGTGATTTCTGAAATTTTCAAAAAAATATGTTGGAATTTTCCAAAATTTCCAAATTGCTTTGTTAATGGCAGGCGCGATTGCACAATGGGCGAAAAACTGCAAACAGGACAGACAAAACTTGGGGGATCCCCTTTTCCTCATTTTGAGACTGCTACTGACAAAACTTGCCACAGTGGTAGAAATTATTAGCAGAGTATAAGAGTTTCTAGTTTCCAAAAGTACAACATGTAACCCAAAGCAGACAAAGGGGCTCCAAAGTGATATTTTGTGTTTTCCCAAGGAAACTAGGGATATTTCTAGTTTCCAAAAGTACAACGTGAAACCCAAAGCAGACAGTGGGGACTCCACAGCGGTATGGCGGTATGGTGTGGTTCCCCAAGGAAATTATAAGCAGAAAATGTGCTTTCCAAAGTCCAAAGGGACTTTCTGGGATCCCAAAATCCAAAATGTAACCCAAAGGGGATTGAGGTCTGTTGAAAGTTAAAATCCCTGATTCAAAAAGGAAAATTGACAGTGGCAAGAGAAGAACACTTCTCCCAGCTGCCCTGCCCTTCTTCCCTCCCCACACCCAAGAAAGCCTCACAGGCAAGGGGCCTCCTTCCAGCCAGTTTCCCCAATTTGTTCCCAACCCTGTTGTTCCCTTGCAAAGCGGTTGTTCCCTTTCTAACACAAGCTGACTAGTCCCTTCCTGTTAGCGTCCCTGGCTCACAATGAGCCCATGAAGTACGTGTGGGCCTTTTTGGCTTACGTGCCAAAACCCTGGCCCTCCCCACATGGTTTCCCCTCATTGGCTGGAGGCAAGCATGCAAGCAGCTGCTTGCCTCCACATACTGGGTCTTTTCCAATTCACTTCCTGAGTTGGAACAAAGATGGCAACAGTGGCTTCAAAATGGCAAGGTTATTTCCAGATTCCCCAATTGCTTCGAAATCGCTTCAAAAAGAAATTTGATCTGAATTACGAAGATTCCGATTGGACCTAACCATGCCTAGTATGTATGTATGTGTACACACACACACACACACACACACCAAATTTCACAAATATTTTTAGAAACTTTGCAGGTTTAGGCAGAAACAAGCCAGATAGAATTTGAAAATGATTTTTTTTAAAAAAAAGTGACAGGGAATGGAATTAGATTGATCGATCCAGCCATATTTTGAATTTCCTAGATCAAGATTCAGCTCAAGGGTCTATAAGACACTCTACAACTCTGATTCAATGAATCAGAAGTCTGCCAAATGCTGCACATCTAGATTAAATCTAGGTGGTTTTTTCCAGTCTCATCAGATCAACATGCTGCCCTATAGTAATCTGCAGACCTCCATATTACTTCAATTTTTTTGATCTTCTGCTTCAGTTGCAGCTGAGTGCTAGTCAAACTGACATCTATATCAATCAGAAGATCTTAAGATGATAACATCACTTGGATGTATATTATTATGTCTATTATAGCTAGATTAAAGGGCTTTTTAAGTGAACACAAATGATAGCATGTATTGCTCTCTGGAGCTCTCTGACAGCCTAAATGCAAAGATTCCCAGTTCGCCTACAAAAGGAGCTATTTTGGTCACGAAACATTACCTCCCCAGCATGTGGTATGCCCATCAGCAGAAAAGTAGTATAAAAGAACTGACTAACTTTATTTATTACATTTGTGTTGCTTACAAAACCATTTACTTAATGGATGAGTATCATTAGCAGTCCAGCCACAAAATAAAGAATACAATGATGTGTTTCATAGGTTCATTAAAATAATATTTCAAAGGAATCATTAGAAACAAAAAGCTAAAGATCCAAGACACAGTAAGTTATCTGCGAATAAATGAGGCAGAACAAACATGTTCCCAATGAACTTAAGGGAAATGTTTACAAATAGATTGCAGCCATAAAGAAGAGGGAGGTATCAGACTCCTTTGTCGCTAGAAATAATATCACTCACACAATTTACTAAGTTTCTTATAGCTGTGTTTTCTAGGTTATGGAGATGAAGTAAAACAGCTATTCATGCTGTGATAAGCCTGTGACAGGTTTAACCTCCCGATCATGCAAGGGACACTTAGATTTCAGAAAAAGCTAAGACAAATGTGTAATGAGTCCATAATTTCAATCACTGCATGGTTGTGTGAATCACAAAATACCTTCACACCAGAAGAAATATTACCGAGACATGTATTTACGAAGCATTATTGATCTATTAGTGATGACATCAGCAACACATGTTGTCTGTAGAGATGAGTGACTATCTGAAGATCATCAAGGAGAAGGTGTCACCTCTATCATAGAAAGCGTATGAGATTAAAAACAAATGCTCCCGAGGGGGAGGGGCATTCTCACAATGTACCACCACAGAGAGAGGGGGGGGGAGAGAAGTCATGAAGCACTTGATTAACTAGTATTAGTTCTCTGTAGTACATGTTTGTAGAGTTTCATACTAAAGTAGGTAATCTTTGTTGATCTTCTGGTATACTGCACGGCATTTGGTTTTTAAAACTCAGTTTTACTTTGTTTTAAGCAATATTTTATACATATTTCATTGTACATTGCTTTAGGAGCCCCAATGAACTGAAAATCAATTAACACAGTAATGAAAAAACAAAACAAAAATATAACATCTTACAAATGGAGAGTTGGGAGTCCATGACATCCATGAGAACTAGTCAGCCAATCCCTGCATTAAAAAACTGTTTTAATGAAGGCTAGTTCCCCACCTTCGAAGGTAGTCTGTGACACTATCAAACAACAATTAGAATTAGTTCTTCCTATTGTTTTGTTTGAATAACCTTTCTTCTACTCCAAATCTGTTGTTTTGGATCCCATTCCATGGAAGAGCAGATAAGAAACTTGATTTGCCATTAAGTATTAGAAGATGACTAACTTATTTTATTTCTCCCCAGAGTGAATGTACACAGAGCCTATAACTGTTGCACATAGGACTTACGTGAGAGGGAGGAATTGAAGCCTGTTTCTCTAGAGAAGGAGAAATACATCTGGGAATTTGAAAGAAGGAACACACCCAATCCTACCTTCCATTAAATGGTCTGATAGGAAATTATCATTAAATCCAAGGCAATTGAAATCATGTGACTTTGATAGAGAAATCCAAATTATTCCAAGTCTAATGCATTTTAAGACAGAGTGAGAGTGATAGTGGGAGAAGAATTAACCCATCGCTATGTGCCACATGACTCCCTTCTAGAACAGGCTGTGGCCAAAACATGAGTTGCCCAATAGATCCTGTCCTTTGTATTTGGGTTTTCCAGAAGGTAGAAAATCTGTCACACTGTTTGGTTAGATGTTCCCTTTACAACTCCAGATAATTAACCCAAAAAATCTGCATTTTAAATAAGTTTAATTGCTGAAACATGGACCAGAAAATCTGCTTCTTCTAGGAAGATACAAATCACATTGTAACATTTTAACTATTGATGCCTTAATTAGACAAATATTTGTCTACTATCTCACATGGTTAAAAAAGATGTGTGTATATCTCAGGTTTTGAAAGCCACAAATCGATTCAGTGATAAGACTCTTTTATAGTGATGTGGTGAATTCAAATTCCTATTGCACACTCCTATTTTTTGGACACATATTCAAATCTGGTTGAATACTACCACTGTCAGCACTCCACATTTACTAGGATCAGGGGTACAGGGCCCCCATGAATGTGGGGGGAAATATGAATATCCCCCTCCCTCCGTACTCTTTTAACCTGACGGGACATTTCTCTAGCAATTCCTAGGTTCCCCAATGTAAATCTATGATCAGCGTCTGCTAGATGATGACTATGTAAAAGATTCCTAGAGATGATATTTTAATCATATCCTTGAATAATCTGCAAAAGTCAAACCCATAAATGCGAAGGGCCAGCTGTATACAGAATAAAAAATAGAAACTTCCTTAAATATCGGCCTTTATTCTAAAACATTCAGTAAGTCATCGAGACTTTTATCTTCTATTGTTAAAAGGGATTTTTTTTAAAAAAATGTCAACGTGAAGTCAGTGGCTTACATCCAATATAACATCCAATATTCCCCTCTGCCTCACTGTCATCTGTGCCAACAGAAATCTGGCTAGAGTGGGTTTCCCAGTCCTCTAGAGTAACTTTTGGGAGTATATTGCGGATGAAAAGATATGGGAGCTCCATCGTCTTCTCATTCCACTGAAACTGTCCAGGTAAAGATGTATGTTTGTGTATCACTCTGATATCCACATAGAAGAAGGAGTTATACCTTTCCATTGGAAACTGGTCAAAATGGTTTTCAGGCTGCTACAATGAAATTATTCGGTATCCCCGAATCTTTATTGATCTATATTCTACCAGACTCATGGGCAAAGATAAAAACAACGACCATCTCAATATTTTTTAAAGTCAGATATTGACCTCTTATGAAGAAAATTTGTCATCTCACAAAAATTAGCTATTTCAAACAAAATTCTGATTAACTGGAAAAAAAAACCTGATTATTTTATTTGAAAGATCAAGAGCCAAGCCTTCAAGACCTTGTTTTCCCAGTTTTTCATCTGATCTTGCAACATGTGATACCAGGAGACAAATGAAGATTTTGACAAGTTTGAAAGGTTATAATTGTCCTTTTCCCAATGATCCAAGCAAGGGAACAAAAAAATGGAGGTGACAATTTTCTTGTCAACTTACTGATACCAGATTCATGATGCGGCCGCATTGAGTTGGACTTTAGAGTGGACCACACTGAGGAATACCAGATTACTGCAACTAGAAGGTTTCAACCTGAGAAGAGGTTGGCATGCGTATGCCTGGTATGGGAAGGCAAAGCTAGAAAAAAATTTCACAAATCATTTTATTAGGGCTGCTCTATACAAGACTTGGGAGAGATATAAGGAAAGGTTATACCAGGAAACTCCTCTATGGGTCTCACCTTTGGAGGCCCAACACAGAAGGGAAATCCCAATGGAAAAATGGTACACATACAGAGTATTACTAGAAAAGAAAGATAGCAAGTGGACGCTGAAAACACAAGACAGATTAAGAGAAACAGGTCATGAAATCTCCTGGTTTCATTACTTACAAGTAAAAGAATACTATAAATTGGATAATAAGAAGGGCTTTGTAAAAGAGGATTCACTCTGGGAAAAATTGCAAAAACAAAGGAGGAAACATATTAGGACTCTATATAATGCATTGCTGGAGTGGGACACGGAAGAGGAAGCGGTGAAGCAAGTAATGGTAGAGTGGGCCCAAGATCTAGGGCACTCGATTCTCTTACAGGAATGGGAAAGCACATGGAAAAGGGTATCCAAGTACTTGGGAACGACTACTACGGCAGAAAATTGGTACAAGATGTACTTTCGCTGGTACCTGACTCCCCAGAAGCTGGCAAAGTACTATAAGAGCACGAATAACAAATGCTGGAAGTGCAAGAAACACCCAGGAACCTTTTTCCACTGTTGGTGGGCATGCCCAAAAGTCCAGAAATTCTGGAAACTTATCCACTCGCAAATGCAAAAAATATGGGGAGGAAAATTTGACTTAAAACCCGAACTTTACTTATTAAACTTAACAGACGAAAAAATAGATAAGCAAAAAGATAAGCTTCTATGCCACCTGGCAGCGGCAGCGAGAATGTTACTGGCCAAAAACTGGAAAAGCGAAGACATTCCACAACTAGAAGAATGGATAGTAAAAATAAATGACCTAAAAGAAACAGATAAACTGAACAGTATGGTAAATCAGCAGAGTATTAAAGTCAGAACGGATTGGCGCCCCGTAGAACTTTACTTAAAAGAATTGAAAATATGATTGGAAGCCTAGGTGGTTATGGCAAGGACAGTTGGGCTGGAGGAAATAGAAAAAAATTTTTTTATCCAAGATGGATAAGCATTTCTCGCGGATTGGACTGGAAGTCAACTCTGTAACCCTACCTTTCCCCATCACCCCTTACCACATGTTTACCTATTCCCTCTCACCCCATCCTAAACCTCCCTGGATGCCCTTCCCCCAACTGTGTTTTATTCTTGTAAAACTCAAATAAAAATAAATATAAAAAAATATAAAAAAAACTTACTGATACCAGATGTACATACAGCAATTGGTGAAAGAATCCCCCTGTACAAGTTTATAGGACTATATTTCAGATACTGTCCGTAGTTGCCAAGCAACAGGAACATACTCATATATCACATGTGTCCCCCCTCCCCCCGCCAAACTCATTCTACTCATAAACAAGGAAATGAATACTTAAGGACATTATCAATCTTATGATACACAATGCCAACAAGGAAACATATTGCATTTCTCATAACAAAACTGTATTGCCTTGTGCTTTGTGAACAAAACACAGGCAGGCCCATCTGATTTTTCTCCAAACTCAGTCTTTCTCCAGAACAAATGGGGCAGGGGAGCTTTTAAATTTAATCCAATGTGGATAATATTATTAGCTATTGCAGTTGGGTTTTCTGGTTTAACCCACCTTCTCATTCAGATCCAGTGTCAGAAAATGACCTGATTCATCCTGATCACCTACATTGGTATAACACCTGACATGTCAGGATAAGGGACCTTTTAGAGCAGTGGATAGTGACAATGGGATTGACAAATAAAACAATCTCCATTGACAATGAAGGCTATCCTAACCAGCAAAATACTGGTAATGGTGATAAAGATCATGATAATAATAGTGATGGTGGTGGTGGTGGAGGAAAATGGCAATGCTTCTATCATGCCTTATATCACAACATAGCTGTAAGTTGTGAATATAAACCGCAGTATATCATTGGAAGCTTCAGACTGTCTTAGAGAGGTCTAGGAGTCTCTAGGTCCTCCAACATGACTGGAGGAAGTTGACCATAATGTCACACTGGAGGATTTACAACCTCGTCACATTGGGCTAAAATCAGTGGTATGCGCCAATTTTAGCCCAAGTCACCCACGGAGCCAGTTGGCTCCAATCACATGACGCCGTACCAGCTTTGTGCATGAAGGAGGATGGAACCGGCACATGCTGCTGGCAGGGCAATACAGGGGAGCTCCAGTGTTGCCATACAGTCTATGGGATGCTGTGGGCACCATGCACATTCATGTTCTCCCCCCCCATGTGATCACCCTCCCTTGGATCCGAGTGATGTGGGGTGCCATATTCTCCATGCCCCACAGTGAAGTGGAGTGCCACGGCTGCCAGCCAAGGGAGGTATGAGGAGATGGTTAGAGATTCCAGGGCCTTTTCAGTGGTGGCTCCTCAGCTTTGGAACACCCTCCCAAGAGGCATCAGATTGCCCCCTCCCTCCTGACATTTCACAAGAAAGTCAAGACCTGGCTGTTTGAACAGGCATTTGTTGATGAAATATAAATGTTTAATTAGATATATGGAATGACGACGATGTGACGGAAACTGATTTCAACATGACGCTGAGACTGCAATTGTATGTTTTTAATTGTTAAATTGTTGCTATATGGTTATTTTTTTTGGTTTGTTTGCTTGTGTTGTATTGAGGGCAGAGACTGCCTTGTGTAAACCGTCCCGAGTCACCTTCGGGCTGAGAGGGGCGGTATAGAAACGTGACAAATAACAATAATGAGATTCCTAGTGGAAACATTTTTTAGCTAAACCCATGAATAATCAAGTCCACAAGTCAAAACTACAGGTGTGGAGGGATACTACCTGTAAACTGGTTAAAACAATTGAAAGCAATAGAATGATTCCAGCAAATGGAAAATAATCACTTTAATGTGTTAAAGAGATGGCATGTACGAAATAGGATTTTTTCACTGCCACCTCCTCCACCCCTCAGTTACTACAACCATTCTATTTCTTCTGCCATGTTGCTGACTATTCTAGGTGCATCTACACTGTAGAATGAATAAAAATGACACCACTGTAATTGCCATGGCTCAATGCTATGGAATCTGGGACTTGTAGTTTTTCAAGGTCTTTTGCCTTCTTATACCTCGGAAAACCACAAATTTGAAGATTCCATAGAATTGAGCTATTGCAGTTAGTGATATCAAAATTTATTAAATCTACAGTGTAGACGCATCCTTGGAATTACTACATGCACTGACAGGATCACAGCCACTATATTGTGAACCTTAAATACATTTGATAAAAAAATCCCCTTCCCCTTCTGTGGATGCAAAAGAAGTTACAATCATTTGCCATTTATCCTTTTTTTTCACTCATCCTGTTGGCAGGGGGAAAGGACTCGGGAAGGCATCCGCCTTCAGCACTTTTACAAGAAAACATTTCCAGTTAACCTTATAAAGAGCCAACCTCCATTTTCATTAACAATGCTCAAGTATGGCACTAAGGAGGTCATAATTTACTGGCTCAGTCAGGCAGGAAACCTTTGGAAAATCCAGTCCCCAGATCCATTAATAAATACTAGGGTTGGTTTAGAATCCTAAAATCGGGATTCTAAAATCAAATGGGGGGGATTTTTTTAGTATATCAAAGACTTACAAAAATTTTCCAAAAAGTGCTAAAATGTAACTTAAGTACTAACAAAATTCTAAAGTGGTTCTAAAGTAGGAAAAGCAGGGAAACAGTTAAAAATCAAGGGGGAACATTCCCCTTCACCTCTGCAGTGCAATTAAGTGGAGCTGTAATGTATAACATAAATATAAGAGGTAGTAGCTACTAGCTACTAGCTCTCAGGACAATTGTGAAAGTGAAGTACGATTCTCCCCCCCCCCTTATTATTTCCCCTTTCCCTCCTTTCTTCCTTCTCTACCCTCTTCTTTCATTCCTTCCTTTGCTCTTTGGTTCCCCATCCCTTCTTTTCTCTTCTTCGCCCCTCTTTCCCCCGCTCTCGCCGGTGCCCTCGCTCACCCCTCGCCTCTCTCTAGCCTCGATCCATGGATCGAGGCTAGAGACAGGCAGAAAGGGCGAGAGGCCCCTTTCAGCTAAAATATAAGCCGACCCAAGCCTGGGTCGGCATATTTTAGCTGAAAAAGGCCCCGCGCCCCTCTGCTCTCTAGCCTGGATCGAGGCTAGAGAGAAGCAGAGAGGGGCACCTGCGAGACCCCTTTCAGCTAAAATATAAGCCGACCCAGGCTTGGGTCGGCTTATATTTTAGCTGGAAAAGGCCCGTGTGCCCTGCTTCTCTCTGGCCTCGATCCAGGCTAGAAAACTGAAGCAGAGAGGCCGCAGCGAGCCCCCTTTCCAGCTAAAATATAAGCCGACCCAAGCCTGGGTCGGCTTATATTTTAGCTGGAAAGGGGCACTCAATCGGAGGAATTTCCTCCTGTTTCCCAGGCTGTCCCTCCGCTTCTGAGGGACAGCCTGGGAAACAGGAGAAAATTCCTCGATTGAGGCCCCCTTTCTAGCTAAAATATAAGCCGACCCAGGTTTGGGTCGGCTTATATTTTAGCGAGAAAGGGCCTCGCTCACCCCCTCGCCTCTCTCTAGCCTCGATGCATGGATCGAGGCTAGAGAGAGGCAGAGAGGGGCGGGGCCTTTCTCCTCCTCTCTCGCAGGGCTGTCATTGGCGAGAGAGGAGGAGGAGGCCCCTCGCTCACCCCATCCATGTTTCTTTGCCTCTGATTGGCTAAAGGAAAGGTGGAGTGAAGGGGAGGGTATGTCCACCTGGTATCCATCAGCCAATGACAAAACACGCTTACTAAGGGCAAAGAAACCATACGAATGCTTTACGACCCAGATACAAAAATGGCGCCCCGAAGTGCCGTAAAGAAAGTCTACTTCCTGGTTCGCGACAGCGATACGTAAAACATCAAAAGTCCCATTACATACAATTTCTAACGAATCCTTTTAATTTCCGTTTCATTTTTCTCATGCCTAATAAATACCATGCTGACGTTTACTGTTTCATTTAACCACAACCCCATATGGCTAAACACTAACAGGCTTGTCACTAATTTTGGACAGGTAAAAATTTTGCACACCAAATAAAAGGAAGAAAGGAAACAAGGATATGAGGATATGCTGTCTCCCTAACAAAATAGCTGCAAGTCACGTGAACTAATGGTTCTATTTGGTAGAATATTTTCCTGATTTCCTTTTAATCACATGCTTTTTTCTCCTTCAAAAAGCTGAATGACACTTTCCCTCTCCTGATGTTTTCTTATCATGAAGATTTTGTAGAAAAGTTGGCTGAAAGATAATAATTGGCCCAAGGTCATGCAGTCAACCTAAAGGATGAACACGCGTTTGAACCAAATATTCCAGCACTCTGAATTGTTGCCCTTCTATGCACCTTTCCGGCGGTTTTTTTTTCCTTTTCTTTCTGGTGTACTGATCAGGAACCTATTCTCTACACAATTATAGTGAGTTTCTAAAAATTCTAGTTTAACTGCCTTAGTTCTATTCTGCAGACTTCTGGGTTTTAGTGAGCTTACTGGAGCCCCTTGACTGGAGAAATTATCACACACATCTGCTAAAATGGATTTTGCTGTGGTAAATCCATCTTCTCTGAGATGGGGGCATGCCTGCCTAGCTCCTCTTCTTACCACATAAATCATTTTTAAACTACTTTGGAAAAGCTTGGATTCTTCCAAATACATGTATACCCATACATGTTCCTTCTTTTTTGTTTTTGTGTAAGAGAACAACAACAACACTTTATTTATAACCCACCCTCTCTCCCCAAAGGGACTCAGGGTGGTTGTGTGCAACTTCAAGTGTTGAGGTTGAGGTCTGAAGTTGCACATCTACTGAATTCTTGTAGTTTTGGTTTTGAAGCTCCATACTTAAAACTTTTTTTAGCTTTTGTAATAAGGAAAAAATCATGGATGACTGGGAAGTTCTGGAAAATGCTGTTGCCTGCAAGAAAACAAAATCTGTAACAGAAAAGAACCCATATGTTTTTTTCTAGGTACTATTATACTCGTATCTACACAACACTGTGGAATGTGTGGAAAATTGCACAAGATTATCACTAATGTATTATTCTTCTCGATGGGATTTCACAACTGTAGGAAACCCTGCTTTTTCAAGTTGGGGATTAATAATGACAAATATTATTTTCACTCTCTTATTAATTAGATCTTTTCACATTATGTTAGGCCCTTATGTGACTGTGTCAAAAGCAAAACATTGCAGCCTAGTAAAGTAATGCAGATTTTAGAAAACAAATAGAACAGATTGATACCAGCCTGATTTGAATACAGAATGTAATGCCACCAAACGACCACTTACTACTGATAAAATGTAAATCCCAATTATGTGGTTCATGGGATTAACGTCCATATGGCAAACAAAAAAAGAGAGTTCCTGCTGACTTGGAACAGTTACTATTGTCATCAGTAAAGAGCCTGTTGTCATGCTGCAGATGGCTCTCTTTTATTGTCCAAGTTAACGGTTTCTTATCATCTAATCCGTCATATGGTATTTGGTTGGCTTTATGAACTTCTAAAGTTTCATATCAATCTCCTATAGTTATTAATTGATAGGATTATGCAAAAAGGAAAGAAAAACAGTGTGGGATGGCAGCTATAAAACTGACACTACAGTTGCATAAATATTAAAAAATATTGCCTATTTGGACATGTAAATTATGAAAAATATCATTTCAAATGACATCTCCATCAAAGAATGGTAAGTGTTAAATGCTTTACTAATACAAGCATTTCATAAACTTTTTGAAAATCATTCATTTCTTCCTGGGATTTTTTTTAAAGCCTTTGGAGAAATGGAAGCAGCTCTGTCTGCAATACTGATCAAGCCTAAATATTTCCTTCCAAAGTTTTCCAAATGCTGTACCTTCTATACCTTGAGAAGAGTTTTGAAGAATTCAAATACACTCCTTATCTGTAACATTTTAGTGATCCGTGAAAAGTATCACTCTATCATAATTTTACTTGCACATACAGTTCACATGCCTACCTTGAAATCGCTTCTCTTAGCTGCCTGGTATGGGATCTTCTAACAAGAGGAGGAAGATTTTCCAAAAGACTACAGTTCATTCTCTCATTAATCACTAGGAAAAAATATCAATTTAGGTTCAATTGACTAGTGCCATTTTTTTTTCAACCAGTGCAAATTTAACCTCCAACTTTGCTGACATAAATTTCATTCTGTTGCTCCTATTCTTCTGATCAAAGACATTTCTAGGACCTGTGCATATCCATTAAGACAATGGACTGATGTCAAGGATTTGCATTTGTGCTTTTGTTTGTAAGTTAATACTTTCACATCTTTCTTCTTTGCTTTTATTCATCTCTGAAAATCAATAAATCTACAGAGAAAATGTACAATACATCTGGCTGATCTTTGGATTTTTCACTTCCCCACAGTCATCCAAATTATGTACCGAAGAAGAATAGTTTTGTGGAAGCCAAAGACTTGAGATATTTATGACATTTCAGGGATGCAATCAATATATCACTCAAATCTAAGTCTTGTAAAACAGCTGCTATTTGTTACATGAATTCATTCCTTCATTCCTTCATTACATCTCTAACCTGTATTTCACTCAAAAGTGACTCTCAAAGAGGAACGAAATCATGCCTATTGTTAGTAATCTTTTTTTTAAAAAAAAATACCAATGTCTTCTATTTTGCCTGTGGCAACTAGTTTACATAAGCCATAGAATATTTTGACTCTGAGTTGATATAGATGATTGGATGCTTTGTGATCAGTGGAAAGACACAGAGGAGATAAGACTGAAGAACATGTTCCTTACAACCACTATTTGTATACCATGGTGAATGTTTGACTATACCTGGATTACCATCGATTCACTTTAACTGCCATGGCAACATCCATAGAATCCATAGAGAGAGGTATTTAGAATTATCACCCAGAGGGCTCTTGGGCTTTATCAAAATACAAATCCTAGGATTCCATAGGTTATTACCACGGTACTTAAAATGGAATCACAGTGCTATGTCTGTGAAGTGTGAATGAGATGTTTTGGTATATGTGAATAGCCTTCTTATATGAGTTAAGATTACATAAACTGGAAAGATGCTGACTTCTACTCAGTGGTTCTCAACCTGTGACCCCACGGGTGTTTTGGCCTACAACTCCCATAAATCCCAGCCAGTCTACCAGCTGTTAGGATTTCTGGGAGTTGAAGGCCAAAACATCTGGGGACCTATAGGTTGGGAACCACTGCTCTATGTGTGATCACTTCTATATTTACTCATTCTCTGCTAGCCTGGTCAATATGGTTGAAATTCAATGTCAGTCAAAATCCTATTGATGGCCCCAAATGAAAGAGAATCATTGAATCAATAATTGCATGGTGAGTCAATGGGTCTATTTGCATTGGCACTTCCTATATGATTCAGACCAAAGTGTTCTGAAATGGAGAGATCCTTCTAGTACAGGGAAATGAGGTGGTTGCAGGAATATTAAAGAAATCAAAATTGATTCCCAAATCCCTCAAATATCGGTGGCAGCCAGCTGCTAAAGGGAAAAAGCTGGAGTGTTCTACTAACTTTGTGAATTTACCAGAAATAAATGTCTGACCACTGCTTTGAACTTTGGTCTGACCTAGCATTGCATATGCCTTTTTTCTTTAACTTAGATATGCATCCAATGGATGCAAAACTGAACACACAGGCACATAAACATTTTTTCAAAAAAACTTCTTAGACAAGTCAAAACATGAGTATGGCCAATATGCATGCAGAGGACAGCAAGGAAATGCTGATTGCTATGATATTTCTAGAACCACATTCCTACTGTGTTTTAGCACCATTTTAAAAGAAAAAACCCCCACAATGTATAGAATTTGGAAAGAAAAGTACTTCACAGCAGAAGACCAATCAGACTTTTCGAGAGAACTTGAGAGGGGCAAAAGCATTGCATGTATCATATAATAAACCAATTATTTGGAAAGGCCATCTACTGGTCACGGTTCTTGTACCTACGTGTTACTGATTCAGAGTGTCCAAAGTTTTTTCGATGGCCAATTAAGACTTGATTGAGTTGTAAAAGCTGAGACTACTTCAGAATAAAAAAGAAGAGTTTGTGTTTTAAGACTGAGATTCTGCCAACAATGTTCCAAAGTTTAGCATAATTATGAGACACAGTTGGGAGGGGGAAAAGCTGCAGAAAGCAACATTAAGAAGCAAAAACATTTCTAAAAGTGGGGAGGGAAATAAAAGCCCAAATAAAATGAAACTAGAATGTTTGCCTCACAATGACATTAAGCGGCAGCCGACACTCCCTTCACACATTTTATCCTTTTTTTAGATGTACACCGAAGATTTGTAATAAGTGAACACCTAAAGTGTGAATGTGACAAACAGGTGTTTGAAAACATATGCATCGAAGACACATACTTGTCAGAAAGTTGGAATTGGCTCCAACTACCTGCTGAGTGGCAAAACTGAGCTTCTAGCTGTATAACAATGTGTGAAACAACCCCCAAGTTTGTAATCTAATGTAATATTTTGCGCACACACACCCCATGAAAGTAGATGTGCCAAAATGAAATGTGGGTGACATAAAGGAAAAGGAATGCAAGTCCTTTCAGAACTAAAGGCAGAGGCTGTACCCTTCGCAAATGGGCACATTCTGACCAATCAAACCAGGGGTGCTCAAGAAAGGCCTGTGGGCCAGATGAAGTCCCCCAAGATCATTCACCCAGCCCTCACCCTAAACTTTAGATTTAGGGTTGCCCTAAGTATGAAACGACTTGAAGACACACAACAACAACAATCCTAACTAACTTGACCATCTCATCAGCCAAAAGAAAAGGCCCACACTTCCCATTGAAATACTGCTCAGCATATGTTGGTTAAAATTGTTCTTCATTTTAAATACTGTATTGCACTTTCATGGTTTTTTTGCACTGCAAATAAGATACCTGTATGTCCAGTGTACGTAGGAATTCGTTCATTTTTTTCAAACTCTGTCCAGTCTCCAACAGTCTGAGAGACTGTGAACTGGCCCTCTGATTAAAACATTTGAGGACCCCTGCATTAAACATTTGGGTTTGTTTCTTTCTGAAAGGGCTCCTTCGGGATCATACTGTGGATCCATCTAGTTCAGCAACTCAGTTCCTAGCCACAAGTGAACACAGCACTGCCCGGTGAGATACAGGACAGGCTCTATAACTATTATGTAGGTGTGAGAACTGATTGAAATTCTTTCTGCACAAGCCTGAAAGATACAGGACTCTGGATTAGGCAGATTCATCCAGGATTGCATTGCCTAAAGTAGGGGTGCTCATTAGGCAGCTCACGAGCTACTAGTAGATCTTTGGCCCTTTTCCAGGTGATCTTCGGGCCTCACCAGCCAGATGGGGCACTCCTGCCATGCCCGCGCGCCCCCTGCACGCACACGCGCTCCTGCTGCTGGCTTCCACTCTCGCGGTGCTTCTTTCACCTGCGGGGCATTGCAGGAAGAAGGAAGCATGAGGCGGGGGCTCTGGAGGGAGCGCCCTGCCTCTCTCTCGTCCAGAAGCAGCTGTGCAGCCTCCATTGCCGGCGAGACAAGCAGGGCAGAGCACTCCCTCTGGATGCCCCGCCTCGTGCTTTCTCCTTCCTGCAATGCTCCGCAGGCGGAAGAAGCGTTGCGCGGGCGGAAAACAACAGCAGGAGCACGTGCGGTGGCAGGAGCGCATGGCGGCATGGGCAGGTAGATCTTTTGGACTTGGTTGCTTTAAGAGTAGTTCGCATGCTGAAAAAGTGTGAGCACTCCTGGCTGAAAGGTACCAGGTCCTGTTTGACCTTGCAGCCTAAGCAGCCCTCTACATAGGCCCTTCCCCTGTCGACAATCTGGAAACTCAAGCTAGTGCAGAATGCTGCGGCTCGACTACTGGTGGGAGCACCGGTAAGAGAGCATATCACTCCCATCTTGCAGCATCTGCACTGGCTACCAATTGAGTACCGAATTGTCTTCAAGGTGCTGGTTTTGACCTTTAAGGCCTTGCATGGTCTAGGGCCAGTGTACCTGAGGGACCGCCTTACCCCATATGTTCCCCCGAGATCACTACGCTCAGAAGAGTGAAATCTTTTGACCATACCATCACTCCGTTCCTGTCACCGTTCCTCAACGAGACAATGTGCCTTTTCAGTTGCAGCTCCGGCACTATGGAACACACTGCCGGACGATGTTCGGGTAATCACAGAACTCATCCCATTCTGGAGGGCATGTAAAACCATCTTATTTAGCCATGCCTTCAATTGAGGCCCGGATGTGGAACTGTCTATTGTCTTCCAATCGTTGATGCCTCATGTACTACTTGTGATTTTATTGCTTTTATGTAACTGTTGCGTTTTTACGCAATTTTAATCTTGCCGAATAACTGTTATCTCGGCTGTATGTAAACCGCCCCGAGCCTGCTGGAAGGAGCGGTATACAAGATCGAGGAAATAAATAAATAAATAAATATTTGTTGTTGTTGTTGTCCTCCTCCTCCTCTCAACCCTTTAAATCCCCATTGAGTTTGGAAGTGAAAAAAGGGTGGGATGATAATACCCATAATTATATTCAACGGAAAAGGTATTCCTTTGAATTATATCAGTTTTTAGAGAATGTAAATGGATGAACATGTTGCATTCATGTTCTGCTTATGGGTTTCACATAAGCTTCCCCTTTGCTATCATGGAGGAAAAGGAGATTAAACTTGGATAGGTCTTTGACCCAACTCAGTACAGCTCTCCTTATCGTCTCCATACAATTTTAAGGTCTTATTTTGAATGCTCATGGGCAAGAGCCTCGTGGCACAATGACAATGTTTGGTATGACAGGCCATAATATTGTCATTTTGTTAGCCCTGACATCGTGCACTTGGGGAAAAGACAGATACAGAGAGACAGTCAGACCAGCTGCAGCTGATGGGCATGAGAAAAGTTCCATAGGAAATCCATTCTGAAAAGAAAGGGTCAGGCACACAGATACCGTGCACTGTCCTTCCCTCGATAAATATTCCCAGATGTAATGTCAGTGCCACTGATCAACAGAATATAAAAAGAAAAAGAAAAAAGGAACAAACAGTGCAGAAGGCATTGTTTAAGAGAGATCAAGCAAAGAGTTTTATAATTAATATTTATGGGTGTAAAACTATGGCAGAATCAGCATACTGCCTGCAGACGTAGAATTCATCATCCTCATAAAAGAAAGCTCTCCTCTCAGAGACTGCATTGAGAAGAGCAGCTTTGAGGATGGGCTCCTTTGAATGAAATGATTGTAAATGTCACCTCCCATCTCACCCTGGTCAGTTCTATTCACAGCAAAGTCAGAGCTGACAACCAATTTCCTGTAAGCCTTTCGCCTGCTTCTGGAAAGAGGGAATAACACTCTTAAAGGTGACCTATGAACAAGATTGAAAATAGGTTGTATGGCTGATACAGAAAGATGAGTTTCAACTCCCCCCCCCTCGCCCACATCCACACACAGAAAGACACTTCAGATATATTCCTTTTTTATTTTTCACATACATGGGTTTTTTTTGTTGTTGTTAAACCTGGGTCTTCCTTAAGTTTATGTGTGGACTACACAATAAAAACAGCAATTAAAACACTTATGTACATTCAATTTAAGACAGTCTGCCAGTTCAAACTCAAAGTCCAGGTCAGTCCATAGTCGGTCACTTAAAACGATCTCTTCCTAGTTGCTACATCTGCTGTTGAAATGCTTGATCCCACAGCTAGGTTTTGAGGTTTTTTTTACAAAAGGCCAGGAGGGAGGATGCAGATCTAATTTCATTGGGTAGGGTGTTCCACAGTTGAGGGGCCACTACAGAAAAAGCCCAGTTTCTTGCCCCCACTAGTCGTAGGGCCTCCCCAGATGATCTCAATGTCCTTGGTGGTTCATAGGCCGAGATATGTTCAGACAGGTAAATTGGGCCAGAGCCATTTAGGGATTTATAGACTAAATCCAGCACTTTGAATTGTGCTCAGTAGCAAACAGGCAGCCAGTGGAGCTGGCGTAAAAGGAGGTTGTACGCTCCTTAAATCCCACTCCAGTAAGCAACCTGGTTGCCGTTCATTAGACTAACTGTAGCTTCTGAGCAGTCTTCAAAGGCAACCCCACATTGTGGTAATTCATTCAGGATGTAACAAGAGTGTGGACCACTGTGGCCATGTCAGACTTCCCAAGATATGGGCGCAACTGGTATATAAGTTTTAGTTGTGCAAAAGCTCCCCTGGCCACTGCTGAGACCTGGGGTTCCAGGCTCAGCGATGAGTCCAGGATCACTCCTAAGCTATGAACTTGTGCCTTCAGAGGGAGTGTAACCCCGCCCAGCACAGGCTGTAACACTGACACTTTCCCCCATAGGAAGGGGGTGATATGGTGTGATGAGTTTTCACACTGCTCACTGCATTTGCCCCACTGACTGTTCCCCAGTTTCAGGACCTCAATATGATGAAGTCCTAAGTAACATGTGGGGCTTCTTATTAAGATGAGGGATGAAAGCTGTAAATTGCATATACATCCAGAATATGAGTGGCCTGCATAGGCTTTTATTGGTCTTTTTGATTAATGTAGCAACCCAGTTCTCTTTTGTGCCTGGGGGGCAGGGGGCAGCACCGGGGGTCCCAATTGCATTAGAACCAGCCGCAGCTGAGGAAGAAATGGAGGAAGGGGTTAATGAGCTAGCCGGGCCTTCCTCTCCCACAGAGAGCTTGGCCTGGGACGATGGATGGCCAGACGGCTATGAGAACTGGGAAGGTCAGGATGATTCAGAAAGTGCTGATAGCGATGATTGTTATAAGAAACCGGGTGGGTACGGATCACAGGAGAGAATTTGGGAAAACATGGGCGATGAGGCCATGGAAGCTGAAAGGGAGTTCGACTCTCATGAAGATAGTGAGCCAGGTGCTGGGAGGCAAGGTCGGAGCTTTGATAGGAGACAGAGCATTGAGTCTAGCAGGAGGGATTGGCACCGCAGCCTAGAGCGCCAGAGAAACGCTAGATCCCGTAGCACAGATTACCGCCGAAGCCTAGAGCGTCGGAGACCTCGCCAAGGGGATTAAGTATAGGATCCGTGGGAACGGATCCTCAGTAGCTCGGCCACTTCTATTCTAAGCGGAGTGAAGCGAGCTGAGGACCACGGAGCCAAGTTGCCGGCTCGTGCCTTGCCAAGAAGTTTCTTGGGTCTTGTTTGAACTTTGCCTTGTTCCTTGATCCGCATTGCTTTGCGGAGCCTTTGCCAAGCTTTTTGCCAAGCCTTGTACCAAGCCATTGGATTTGGATTATTACAGACTCTTTCCTTGGATTGATCTTTTCAATATTTTTGGACAATTAACTTTTCACCTCTTCTTTATTATTCAATAAATAGTTAGCTGATTACCGTCTCTGTGTGTGTGATTAAGGGGCCGGCCGAGTCCTTGCATCGTGACAGTTAACCAGAAAATAAGATACATGGTGTAAAACTAAACATCTGCATATTTAAGAATCCAGAAATACACAGAGTGGCAAAGTTTAGGAAATACATACTTTGAAAGCCATACTTTGGGCAGTATCACTCCCCACTGAGTTCTACAGAACTTACCTGTAATTAAAGTGCTAGAGTTCAGCCCAAGACCCATCAAATAAAGACATAAATGACATGAATAGGCTGGAAAACTGTTCATTAGTTCCACTATAATTGAGTTATTGAATGGGGTATCCAAACATATGTAAACCCCATGCATTTAATGGCTCAGTTTCTTGTTGAGATAGGAGGATTTAGACTATGGTAACAAATGATAAAAGGGTAGTGAATTTTTTTAAAGTTCAAACTCTGCTCCTATAGAAAAGAATGAGCAAAATTGAATTTGTATCACAGCCATTTTTTTTAAAAGAAGCAAAAAGTTTGATTTCTAGCCCATTGCGATAGCCAACTGATAAACCTAACACAAAGTCAGGGTCAATACAAGCCATATTATTAACATGTCTGAGTATTAAATGAAAGGAAACTAAATTACAGTGTTATTTGGTTTTCTCTTTTTTTAAAAAAAAAAAACCAGCAACCATCTACACAAGTGACTTAGCATCCATTCCACAGTATTACCTGCTATCATCAGTACTTAGTTTCGATTATTAGCTATTTGGAAGTGGAACAAATTGCTCCCTATAATCATACACAATGCACGGTTGGAATGATTGCAGTCATAGAGTTCATATACTTCATTCTCTTGTTGGGTTGTTTATGAGAACCCAGCTGGAAACCGGCATGCTCTAAACACGTTTTTGAAATAAATAAATAACACCACTTCAGATTCTTGTTGATTATTTGAGCAGGAGGGAAGGAGAGAAACATTCTACCAGTGACAACAACAATAATGGCAAAAAATACTTTTGGGTGAAATGCTTACAGTTACGCATACTGTAAGGGCTACATAGGGATTGTGAAAATCCCTCAAACCCATTTTACCAGTAATCAGCCATTGCGATGGATAGGGATACATTCCTCTGCTGATCAAGAAGTGGCTGCCTGATGTTTGCAGTTCTGCTTGCAAAAGTGCTATTTGTTGTGAAAGGAAATTGTGAAAGGGGTCCATTTTCTTTTTGTCATGCCAAAGTTTGCTCACAGAAAGGACTGGGAATACCAGGCAGCCATTTCTTGATCAGCAGGCCTGGATTAACACCTTTTTGCGCCCTAGGTCACACTTTGGAATTACACCCCCTTTAAGCCAACCTCTACCGCACACCCCCCCCCCCACACACACATACACACATCATTCAGACCCACACTAAAAATAAAACCTTATCTTCTCCTTTGATCTTCAAAATGCGTATTGCTGATTGTGGATGATTCGTCTTTAACTTGTATTTCGCTGCCACCATATAAACTACTGTGCAGGGCTAGGACTGAAGTGTTTTACAGGCTTGTGTTATGAATAATCACCAGAAGAGATGGATTTATCATCAACGCACTTCAACAGTTTATTTAAACAGTGCTCCCTTGGAGGTTCAAGAGCTTAGTAGGTTTCACTTCAACAGAGGCACAAGACTAAAAAAGGTTACAAATGTTCTATTTGTAACTAATACACAGTTGCAATGTTTAACTATTGCTATTAGTTAGATCATCGTCTAGCAATCTCAAACATACAGGCACTCTTGCCCTATCTAGCCCTCAGGCTTTACATAAAACAGATTCCCCAGCCGAAGCTACACTCTCGCTTCGCTGACAGGAAAACTCTAACTGCTCTCTCTGCAGTTTCAATAACGTGATTCCTACTCCTCAGAGCAGAATCTAACCGAACCTTCTGGCTTGACAGCCAGGCACCCACTGACTCTCTCTAAGAATTCCGAGCTAGTCTTCTGGTTGGCTCCACCCACCATCACCATGGCAACACATTCCCCCAGGAGGGAACTGCCTCCATTATCACAGCCAACCCTTTGTGGTCTGTCCCTAACGTGACCACTTAATATAACACAAATAACCACCTCATCACACACCTTCCTTCCTCCCGAAATTATTTTTAATTCTCTCTGTCCAGAGTGAATTAAAAATAATTCCGTATGGAAGACATTACATAAAACTTATACACGTTACACCATTATACATATTTACTCTAATTATATACAAATCATCAGTCATGTTTACCGAATCCAGTAAACAGAATCAGCGTAAATATGGGGCACATCAGCAATACAATCAATAATGTTAAAACATTGAATACACCAAATATAATTCCTGAAAAAGGAAAAACATTTTAAATACAGCACAATACAATATAATGTGATACAATATCATTACCTCTACCTCTTCCTACATTAACTTACCCAACAAAATTTTCTCTATTTTGAGGATTAAACAACCCAGCATTCTGTCTCCTGGAGGATGTATTAACAACAAGTATTTCTCCTTGAATATTGCTTTCTCATCCTAATAACCCTCCCTTACAGATGCTTCTAAACTAAAAACCCTTGCGCCTTCTCCAACAGTCTCTTCCAAGAACAGTTGAAGATACAGTATATCGCCATCAGGTCTTCCCTGAATACAAAGTCACTCTTATAATGGAACGGTTTCAGTATGTTATCATGGAACTTTTTACCTTCCCTTTCATCATAATCCTTAACAGTAAGATGAATTACATCAGACACCTTATTTGACATGTGTGTTTCTCTGTCCAATAACTCATGGCTCAAACACAACTTTGGTTGCAATAAACACACTGTCCTCATCAATGTCTCTTCCTGGTGGTCTCTATGTTTCTTTTCACAACCACTTCTTTTCTGTCTTTCTGGCTTTATCCTTCGTCTCTTGGTGTCTCGCCAATGTCTTTGAGGTACTGTTTCCCATCTCACTGGTTGACCATAAGTCTTTTGCTTCTCCTGTCCCTTGATGACGTGTTGATGACTACTGGGTATGGTGTTCTTCGTCTTTCGCCTTCTCCTGCGGATGAGTCTCTGAAGGGCGATGTCGCTCCCCACAGCAACAGGGTGGAGACGCCAAACCTCAACCGCCACAGAAGCAGGAACCTCCACCGGAACAGACTGGTACAGCTCTGGAAGTGGAGACCCCACAACACAAGGCTCCCGATGATCATCCTTCACGAAATGTCCAACAGAAGTTACTGAAACTGTGTTGATGGCAGCATCAGCAGATTCGCTGGATTCTGGCATCCACACAGGAACATCAACGAAACTGCAATCAGCAGAATCCTCAGAACTCTCAGTGTCGACTTTCACAACACCAGGCTCCGATTCTGAAGATGCCTTGACCTCTGGATTTAACTCTTTAGCTGCTGCCGGACCACTTGTTTCAGTCTTAACAGCTGTTATCATCATCTTCTTCTGCATGGGAAGGGACTTAGTGTCTCTACTAAGCAACTTCATATTAGCTGCATCATCATGACTGCAACACACAGAACTTGACTGAGTCACCTTGCAGCACCTGGAAGTTTCAGGTTCTTCTGGTACTGGTTGAAATATTTTGAGTTTTTCCCTTCCACTGGGATTTGCACCCTTTTCAATTCTGCTCTTGACTTCTTGGCCCTCAACGGATGTTTGTTCAACGGTTTTAATACTAGTAAGCTCTGTGCCATCTTTTGCTATACGTTCCAGAGCAATTTCTTGCTGCCCTGTTCCCACAATGGCTTCATCCTGCAACATTAAAATGCTACAACTTGGGCTTACATATTCTTCTCCATTTCTTCTCAGCAGTTGTTCATGAGCTTTTGACCTCTCTATACAGTTCCCATCATACTGAGGCACAGTCCTTTCAAATGTTTTCTCTGTATGCACAACAGCAACAGAGGCCCTCAGCTCAACCACACACACAGGAAACTTCATTGCTGCTGGAGAACAGAAGTCAAACTCCACATCTTCTAGAGATTTAGGAGTCCCATTCTTCTTCATCACTTCCCTTGAATCCTCCTCCCTCACCACAGCAGAAGTGAATTCTCTCTCATCATCAGAGGCATCTCCTTTTGTTTCACGCCTCTCCCACATCTCCTTCTCTACTAATTCCTCCTCCTCCCTTCTTATTTCCTCTCTAGTTTGGTCATTCGTCAACTGCAAGCTTGAAATCTCTTCAGCCTCTATTTGGTCGCATTCCAACTTCTCATTGGCTTGATTTCTTGTCATCTCTACTTGCATCAAATTCTTTCCTACTTGCAGCTTACTGCTTCTTTCAATTCTGGATACTTCCTTGCATTTGTCCATGACGCCTGCAGGAGTAATTTCTTCAAGTGAAGCTGAAAGCAAAACATCTTTTGAAGCTAATGGCTTCTTTAACTCTCCTTTCTCTTTAAATCTATCTGCCATGTCCACCTCACTGCTGAAGTCTTGAGGCTTTTGCTCCTTATTCACAAAGGACTGGCAACTATCATTGTGAGGATCCAAACCCTGCACTCCTTTCAGGGAATTATTTCTCTCACTGACAATATTTGGTTTCTGGAAACATTGGACTTCACCTGCCATTATTTCCTCACTTTCTTTTTCTATAATTGTCCAGAAATCACTTATAAACATGTCATTTCCTTGCCCTCTTTCAAAGGCTATTGCCTTAGTGTCAGTGATAGGCAATGTTACAGAGTCATCACTTTCTTCTATTGTGTACCTAGGCTTCTCTGTATCAGAACCACCACTGGTTCTCTCTGGCTCCTCTTGTTCCTTTACTCCATCTTTTACTTTCCTTTTAAAATCTGAGGTAACCTTAGATTTTACCTTACTGGTAACTGTGGAGTCTTTCTCTTGTGTGGCTCCAGCATCTGCACTCCTTCTCCCTCTTTTCTTCCTTTTGGAAGGTGAGGTAATTTCCAGCTCCCTACTCTCAAACAACTGCCAACAATTGTATCTGCCATTTTGCTCTGCTCTGACAGAAACATTTTCTATTACACCTTTCAGCCTACTGGTGGTGTTTTCTAAAGCAGGTTTCTCCTCAAGCTGCTTGTGGGGTAAGGGTTTAAACGGAGGCTTGGAATTCTCTTCTTTTGAATTTCCCGCCTTTTTCTCAAGTGGCCTCTCTTCCCTCACCACAACTGAAACTGGCCCTTTCTCTTCACGAAAGGCATCCTTTTCTATTTTAAGCCGTCTCTGGGCTTCCTTTTTCACTACAGCCGAAACTGGAAACACATCTCTCTTCACCTCACGTTCTTTCTCCTTTTCTACAGAGGCATCTCTTTTTATTTTACGTTCATTCTGGGTTTCCTTTTCCCTTCTCCATTTTTCTTCAATCTCCCTTCGCCTCTCTTCAAATCTCAACTTATCTTCAAGGTTTCTAATCTCCCTTTGTAATTTTGAGATCTCCTCAGCAATTGTCCGGCTGCGCACTGACCCCTTACTAATTTGGCTTCTCACCATCTCAGCCTGCGCCCATCTTTCTTTCCATTGCTCATCATCCCTCTCAATCAACTGTTGGAGTTCTATTATCCTCCTTTCATCGATGAATTTCCCTCTCTCTCTATCATCTTTAATTTCTTGTATTCCCTTTTTGTAAATTCTTGTAACCTCTTCTCCTTCAGCATCAATCTCTCTCCTAATCCTCTGTTGAATTATTTCACTTTTCTCGATCTCAGCGTCAATTTGCTGCTTTTCTCTTCCTTGCAACTCCAACTGGCATTTCAACATTTGTATCTCCTCAGAGACTGACCTCTGGGATTCTGCCATCTTTGTGAGTTCCATTTACCTCACACTTTTCTTTCAGGCCTTTACTTCAGCCTTCTCTTTCAGGTTTACCTCAGGACTTTAACTCAGCCCTTTACTTCAAGTTTGCCTCAACTCTCTCTTTTTAATCTTTTTTTTTCTCAAGCCTCCTGGCTTCTCTTCGTTCCTCAAGCCTCCTGGCTTCTCTTCTGCTTTCTAGTAGCTATATTGTGAGATTTAACTTTACCTCACAACACTTTTTCTTACTCTTTACACAGTCTCAAGTACTGAATTCAGATGTTACACGGATCTAAATCTTGTCACAATCTTAGGCACTAGATCAGATCTCTAACACGCATCCCAATCTTGTTACAGTCTTAGGCACTAGATCAGATTTCTTATACGCATCCCGCCGCTGTGCCACCATTTGTGGATGATTCGTCTTTAACTTGTATTTCGCTGCCACCATATAAACTACTGTGCAGGGCTAGGACTGAAGTGTTTTACAGGCTTGTGTTATGAATAATCACCAGAAGAGATGGATTTATCATCAACGCACTTCAACAGTTTATTTAAACAGTGCTCCCTTGGAGGTTCAAGAGCTTAGTAGGTTTCACTTCAACAGAGGTACAAGACTTAAAAAGGTTACAAATGTTCTATTTGTAACTAATACACAGTTGCAATGTTTAACTATTGCTATTAGTTAGATCATCGTCTAGCAATCTCAAACATACAGGCACTCTTGCCCTATCTAGCCCTCAGGCTTTACATAAAACAGATTCCCCAGCCGAAGCTACACTCTCGCTTCGCTGACAGGAAAACTCTAACTGCTCTCTCTGCAGTTTCAATAACGTGATTCCTACTCCTCAGAGCAGAATCTAACCGAACCTTCTGGCTTGACAGCCAGGCACCCACTGACTCTCTCTAAGAATTCCGAGCTAGTCTTCTGGTTGGCTCCACCCACCATCACCATGGCAACACATTCCCCCAGGAGGGAACTGCCTCCATTATCACAGCCAACCCTTCCCCAGATTCCCCAGCCGAAGCTACACTCTCGCTTCGCTGACAGGAAAACTCTAACTGCTCTCTCTGCAGTTTCAATAACGTGATTCCTACTCCTCAGAGCAGAATCTAATAACCTTCTGGCTTGACAGCCAGGCACCCACTGACTCTCTCTAAGAATTCCTAGTCTTCTGGTTGGCTCCACCCACCATCACCATGGCAACACATTCCCCCAGGAGGGAACTGCCTCCATTATCACAGCCAACCCTTTGTGGTCTGTCCCTAACGTGACCACTTAATATAACACAAATAACCACCTCATCACACAGATGTTTTTTTGTATTGAGAGAAACAAATAATTAGTAACTAGTCTTGGATATTAGGTTATTATTAACCCTTACAGTACCTACATCCGGGCTCGAGACAGCCCAGGGAGTGTTACAGTAGTGTACTACTACCGGCACTGAAAGCGTTAAAAATACGCAAATAATGAAGGTTATAATAACGATACCATGCACAGTAAAACATATGTTATTAATCACAGTAAATAATATGTTACATTATAAGTAAAAAATATCATGGGCTTACAAGCCATCGCACAGAAAGGCTGTGTCAGGCCTGTTGAAGAACGCGCCCTTATGTACAGGCGATCGTATAGCCTATTTTAACAAGTGTAGTAACTGAAAACAAGTTTCAACTCAGCGTGCTATGATTATTTTATCACAAGGAAATTAACATAACCAAAATGTAATGTTACGGTACGCATTATTTATAATATTAACTAATGTGAATGTGATAGTTAATAATGATCATAAATAGTGTTGATAATGATTATCATATCATACAACTTACCTCAAATTCACTCAGGTAGCCCAATACATCTCAGTTGATCAGTAATATCCAAATAAATCAACAACAAGCTAGCAGAAAATGTCAATAATTCACCGACACAAACAATACAGTGACATTTCAAGGTACAAAACGATCTGCGAGGCAAGGGGAGGTGATGGCTCATCTAGTCATCTGTATTTCTGGTGAGTCATCGCCTGACACCTGCCCCATACCAGCTACCCTCCCCCTCCCTCCTGCAGGCTACGACATTCAAGTAAACTGCATAATTCTACTCTGCAGACAGAGAGCAATCCGTTCACACTTAAAACTTCCTTCCTCATCTCCATGCGTGTTGTGTTTTTATTTGTTTCAACATATTTGTTTTTTGGTCCTTGATCTGCGCCACCCCCCCCCCCCGGCTTGCGCACCTAGGCCATGGCCTAGGTTGGCCTTATGGGTAATCCTGGCCTGTTGAGCAGTAGGGAAACAGTCACTCATCAGTCTCAGCAGCTATTTAAAGCCAGGGCTGTGTCCACACTGTAGAATTATAGGAGCTTGAGACCGCATTAACTGTCATGGCTAAATGCTATGAAAATTTGGAATTTGGAGACACATTTACTCTTCTTTGTCAGAACAACAACGAACTACAAATAGCAGGATTCCACAGGATGAATCTGTGGAAGTTAAATGATGTTCACCATTTATAATTCTATAGTGTGGATGGTATCTAAGTGAGGTGAAGTAAGTTGGTCTAGAACCCATTACATGCTATGATCATTCCAGTGCTATGTAGCAGGTAGTGGTTATACAGAATTCTGCCTAATATTTCTAGTAAACATGTGTATTAGTTTTCTTACACAATCAATGTATACCACACATCACATATCTGTGACTCTTACTTCAACCTTGAAAGAGGTGTGAGGTTATAGGGAAGTGAAGAATATTTACCAAATTTCTCAATGAGGGGGTCTCTTGATGTTGAGACAGACTGTCTAGACAGTGCCTGTTACTGTGAAAGACCTCAGAACAAGTCAAGAAGCACATTTTTTGGTCATGGTTTCCATAATTTGCACAATCTCTATCCAAATTTTTTTCTGTTTTTTCTAAAGCACAGTGCACACATAAACACATGCAATGAGCACAAAAGGATTGTCCATTTGACAAAATAATCCATCCAGTGTTTCTGGTTTATAAAAGAACAGGTAACAAGGCAGAAGCGATTGCAATTTCTGTGCAATTGGCACAATTTATGCACTTGGTAGAAAAAAGTTCTCGCAAATGTAAAAACTCTTTTCAATACCAGCAAAAGAGGGCAAAGTATGGAAGAAATGCTACTGTTTCTTCTTCCCTGAACGTGAAGGAAACAAGAAAGCAGACCAATCCCTAACAGGCCAATGCAGTTAGTTACTTAAACAGGTTTTTAAATGTGTAATTCCTTGCAGGGAGCCCCGTTCTGAAGAAAGTTAACATATGAATGGAGCAGGAGGAAAGGAGGAGGAAGCTCCACTGTCCAGCTTTCACAGCCATTTACATTGCTTTGGATCAGAAACAATGTAACATGCATGGATGGTGATGGCCTCAATATTAATGATATATCTTCACATTAGATGATCTTATCTAATGTGAAGATATATCATTAATATTCTGCTCTATTCTCCTCTATGGGTCTGAAACATGGGTCATCTATCGCCAACACCTACGACTTCTCGAACGCTTTCATCAGCGTTGTCTTCACACAATCCTAAATATACACTGGACCGACTATGTGACGAATGTTGCTGTCCTTGAGCAAGCAGGGATCACCAGCATTGAGGCCATGCTATTGAGAACACAGCTGCGCTGGGCAGGGACGTCTCTAGGATGGAGGACCACCACCTCCCAAAGATACTACTCTATGGCAAACTTGCCATGGGTCAGCGCAAGAGAGGAGCCCCCCAAAAAGAGATACAAGGACTCCCTTAAACAACATCTCAGGCTCGCCCAGATTGATCACCAACAATGGTCCACCCTGGCCTCACATCGGGAGGCATGGAGATGCACTATCCACAATGCTGCGGCCTCTTTCGAGAAGACACACCAAATGGGTCTTGAAGAGAAACGACAACGCAGAAAGAACCACAACTTGGAAACAACATCACCCAAGGAGACTTTCTGCTGTGCTTTCTGCAACCGAACTTGCCTATCTCAGATTGGCCTTTTTAGTCATCAACGCGCTTGTAAAAAGCGTGGGATGAGTCCTTCCTGAATCTTCGTTCGCGAAGTAATGCCGAGAGATGACCTTATCTAGTCACTCTTCTCGGTCATTGAAATGAGTGACACAGAGGCCAACCAGAGCCAAGTGGAACAACCGTCCTTTGTGTGGCTGCTTGAACATATGTGACATTTCCCATTTTGGTATGGAATTTGCAGTCAGGAGAACCATGCCACTATCTTTGGAAAAGCCATTTCCCCCTTTTCTTATTCCCAATCACCAGACATTTATCCTTCCAGGGATGAGCAATGCTTTCTGCAGGAACTTGAGGTGTACGGAACTCCTGTCTCTATAGGGATCCACTGCTGAAGTCACACCAACTCAGCCATTCACAATGAAGCTGGGTCCAGTTGGGGGCAGCAAGAATTTTGAACCTGAAACTGTATAAAAAAGTATGTTTTACTGTGTTATGTATCTCATCTTATTTTGACCCTAGGCTGACATCACTTTCAGCTGAAATTAAATAAATACCTTGGTGGCTTCTGCTTCAACTTGGTGAGATTTATTCTGTAATATTAGCTTCTTTTTCTCACCAGGCTTAACCCATAGTGGCCTGGATCTCACTATCCACTGCCGTTTTAAATTGCTTGATAACATCAGCTCCTTTCTTGGTCTCTATGATCCATTGCAGTGATGTAGCTAAGCCAAAGTGCGGCAAAATGAGAGCAAGGCCCCAATAAGAATTCTGCTCACCAGGGCCCCGGTTAGATGCCACATAACTCCCATCCTGCAGCAGCTGCACTGGCTTCCGGTAGAGTACCGGATTACATTCAAAGTGTTAGGTAGATCGCGATCTACTGGTAGATCACATAGGGTGTCCTGGTAGATCGCGGGCAGGGTGGGAGAAAGGCTCAGTCCCACCCCACAGGCTCCCGACGCCACCCAGGTGCAGAAGGAGGTTGGACTGGATGGCCCTTGGAGGTCTACTCCTATTCTAGGAACCTGTTGTTGTTGTTACTGCTATTAGTAGTAGTAGCAGCAGAGGCTGAATGAATATTATCATCATTATTATTATGAATAAATTCAGAGGCGTATTATACTCATATTTAGTTGAATTCAGTCTTAAAATATATTATATGGCTCTCACAGAAATACATTTCCAAATATTTTGCTTTTATGGCTCTCTGAGTAGTGGGTAGGTAGATCATTTTGACTTGGTTGTTTTATAAGTAGCTCGAATGCTGAAAAAGTGTGAGCACCCCTGGTCTAGGGCCTGTGTACTTGAGGGACCTTCTCTCCCCCTGTATGTTCCCCAGAGATCACTACGGTCTAAAGAACATAACTTATTGGAAGTCCCTTCTGTCTGTACTTATCACCTGTCCTCTACCAGACAGAGAGCCTTTTTGATGGCAGCCCTGACTCTTTGGAATGCCAGATGAGGTTCGGGCCCTTAGAGAGTTGCCTGCGTTCCGAAGAGCCTGCAAAACAACTTTATTTCAGCAGGCTTTCAATCTAAACTGACCCAATGCAACTAGGCTTACTAGGGTCTACTGTTTGATTGTTGGTTTTAGAATTGTTTTTATTGTTTTTAGTGTATTTTATTGTTAATGTTGCCTTATGTGAACCGCCCCGAGCATGTTTGGATGGAGCGGTATATAAAATCGAAGTAATAAATAAATAAACTTCAACCCACGTAGGCCCCCCAGCAGGCAAATGGTAATAGCTTCTGAGAACTGTAATGTAAAAACATTGTGGGAGCTAAACATTCCCCGTGCCGGCTCTGAGTATTTGTTGGTTTAAATACACACCTTAGACAGGGCATCGGAATGTGTGCCAGTTCCTCACAGACACAAGTGTTTAAAAGTTTCTTGGCTTTTTACCTAGTGTAAGTTCGGCCCAAGGATTCCAGCTGAATTCTAAGCTGAAGAGAGAGCCATTACCAAGGCTGATGTCATTGCCTTTTTCCAGATATAAGGAGTTTGGCTGGGTTTCAAGATGACTTCAGTTTGTAACGAAGCACTTGCCAGCTACCATTTAAGTCCTTGCTAATCCACATCTACTTTGCCTGCTGCAACAGACAAGTCTTTTGGGATTTTGATTGGAATTTTAAAAAACTGATTTTTAAAAAAATGCTGAGCTATCTCACCAATGTCTTGAGCAGAGCTGAACTCTGAATACCCCCCAAGCCCATGCAATAGGACCAAATGAAATATGGGACAGAAGTGACTCAGGGTTGTATTACACAAATGCTCTTCAAAACCCAGTCAACTCAAATTCTATTAATTGATCAATTGCCACGTCCTGGTCCTTTACCTTTCTAATTTGGTTGCACTCACATGCCTGGCTGTGCCAGCTGTTGCTCTGGAAATTAACGCAATCATCGGTTCTTCTCTCCCAAGAAAGCAAGTGCTGAACTAGATTTAACAAAGATGAAAGGCTTAGATAAAAGTCACCCGCTCTAGCAAGCAAAATTTATGTCATGTCAGTGGTGAGTCTTCCTCAAATAAAGCTGGCTGTAAACATATTTGTTCTCAAATATTCTCCATGTTCTTGTGCTTTATCTCAGCAGCAGAGACTGGCCCAGACGTAACGCACTCCATCCTGGGCTGTGATAGCAGGCTATGACAAGACTTATATCCCCCAGCCAATAGATTGGCAGTGGCTAAATATGTCACAGTCTTACAGAAATAACAAATGTTGTTTGTGGAAGCTGGTACAACAAATCTCACTTGCCGGCTAAGCCAAGAAGCAGTCAAAAACCTATTCTTTAATATACTCACTATTAGAATGGATACTGTGTGAAAACCATAAACTTGTAGTGTATTAAAAGCTAACTGCTTTTCCAGCCGTGCACATTCCCCTGGAGTCTAAGATGGCTCTTCGCAGGTGATATATTCACTTCGCTTCTCTTTGGATTTTGCTCTCACTTTTTTTGGTGCATTTTTTAGTTCTCTTTAAAGCATACAGCTTAGCGGCTCAGCCATTTCCACTCATCCTTGGCCAATTCTACTGCTTGTAACAGTATTGTCTCTTTTGTTACCTCCTGCCATCTCCATCCCTCATATCCATCTCCTCTGTCTGCATTGTTTGAAATGGTAAGATGCCAGCTGTAAGTGTTATCTAAAAACACATTTGGAAGTCTGAATGGTGTTTCAGTCCAAAGCCTTCTGCCTCATACTGACTTCTGTTCACCCACTAAGGAGACATCAATGCAATGTAGTGCCAAATCAGTGGATTAGTAGGGAAGTTACAAACCCTCTCCTTACTCTCCTTTCTTGTAGAAATGTAGAATAATGCTAGCTTGTTCTTTTTTTAAAAGGTCATAATAATACAATGATACAATTTGCTACATTCCTTTAAAACTTTGTGAATGTATGGAATCTACTTTGCACTGGGGTTCCTCATCTATGTTGTAATTTCTTACTTCTTTTCTCTCTCTTTTTATCTATTCATAGGGAGGAGGGAGCCAGCTTGTTTTCTGCTGCCCTGGAGACTAGCGCATGGAACTTCAAACTACAGGAGAGTCCACCTGAACATTAGGAAGAACTTCCAAATGGTGAGAGCTTTTCGGCAGTGGAGTCTCTTTCTTTGCAGGCTTTTAAAAAGAGGCTGGAAGGCTATCTGTCGGGGGTGCTTTGAATGTGATTTTCCTTGTTCTTGGCAGAAGGTTCTTGGACTGGATAACCCACGAGGTCTCTTCCAACTCTATGATTCTATGATCTTGTCATCTGTGATGAACTGCCTGTTTTTTAGACCAGGATAAGCTCAGGAAAGAAGCCCAGTTTAATATGGCGGCCATTTTGAGTGCTGTTTTAAGAGAATGGCCATTTTAGGGTAGGTATTTCCCAGAGAGGGCTAAGCTTAGAAGCAGCCTGGCGGGAGGTGCAGAGAACCCTGGTGATTGGCTAGAAGCCAGTGGGTGGAGCTTATTTATTTATTTATTTATTTATTGTTCGTTTTTTTATATACTGCTCCTTCCAGCAAGCTCGGGGCGGTTTACATAAAATTACTAAAAACAGCGACATTTCAATTTAATAATAACAACAATATAAAACAGCACATAAAAACAACAATCCACATAGGACTCACAATTTGAGGAATTTCCTCAGGAGCCATTTAGGTTAAAGGCCTGCCTGAAAAGGGTCGTTTTGCAGGCCCTCCGGAATGGGCCCAATTCCTTGATGGCACAGACTTCTTCAGGCATTGAGTTCCATAGCGACGGCGCCGCTATGGAAAAGGCTCTTGATCTGGTTGTAGACAAGCGGCAGGAGTGCATGGATGGAACTACTAGGAAATTCTGTTCTTCCGAACATAGTGATCTCAGGGGAACATACGGGGTGAAGTGGTCCCTCAGATACACCGGCCCTAGACCATACAAGGCCTTAAAGGTCAACACCAACCCCTTGAAAACAATCCGGTACTCTATTGGTAGCGCGTGCAGTTGCTGCAGAATGGGCATAACGTGCTCTCGTGCGGGTGCTCCCACCAACAGTCGAGCAGCAGCATTCTGCACTAGCTTGAGTTTCCGTATTGATGGCAAAGGAAGGCAAATGTAGAGGGCGTTAGGCCAAGGACAGAGGGAAAAAGTGTGTGTTTTAAATTCAAAGGACAGTTAGGCTCTGGCAGAGGAACAGTTAGGATCTGAGAGCTAGACGAGACAGTTAGACTCAGGATTTTAACTAAACAACAGTTGAGAGAGGGAGAGAAGAAGTTTAGTGAAGCCGTGTAGTTAGAAGGCTTTCCATCTTACTTACAATCTTCTTCCACTGTAATGGACTTAGAAAAAAAATCACAATAACCTTTTGTTTCTTCTGAAGTCACTAGATTTCACATTACCAAATTAATGCAATCTTTGGGATACATGGCCAAGCATATTTCCCTTCTGATATACGAATGGATTGGCTTCAAAGTAGACTTGTGAACATAGGAATTCAAGGGAAATTTCCTTGTCCTAGAATTTACTTGTCCAATCAATTTGGAGAATTAGAAAACTAGGCTTGGTGAATCAGGGATCCAACTTTATTTAGTGACACAAATAAAGGGAGATGTACTTTTACAAATCCTTTACCTTTCTTTGGGATCTCACCAAACTACAATGTGCAGGCTTCCATAGAGTTGAGCCATGGCAATTAAAGGGGTGTCAAACTGCATTGATTAATATAGATGCACCCTGAAATAGCACAGATGGCCAATGAGACCCTGCTACTTACTCCACACCCATTGGCTCAAAACTTGTACCTCAGTCGAAGGAATCAGCTAGTTAGATAAAGCTTCCCTCTTTCTGCCTGTAAAGGTAAAGGTTTCTCCTTAACATTTAATCTAGTTGTGCTCATCTCCTTTTTTAAACTGAAGAGCCAGCAGTGCCTGTAGATGCCTCTAAGATCACGTGGCCAGCATGACTGCATGGAGCACCATTACCTTCCCACCAGAGCAGTACCTATTGATCTACTCCCATTTGCATGTTTTTGAATTGCTAGGTTGACAGAAACTGAGACTGATAGCAGGAGCTCATCCTGCTCCCCGGATTCAAACCTTTTTGTCCATACTCATCACCTGTTTGATTACTTATCTGCTTACCAAATCAGATTATACATTTGCAATATCTGAACAGTGACTACTTTCCCTCCAGATCATCTGATATGAAACTTGCATGAATGAGATGCAAAAGTGTTCATGCATCATCCACAACAAAAAGAGCAGATTTCATAATAGTAGGCAGCATACATTTGTGAACAGGAGCCCCCAGGTACTCCCTATGAAGGGTTGATTTGACAATGTATATGAATAAAATGTAGAACTGCTTCCCTCCCTCATTTCTGGGAAGGTTTCTCAGAGAAGCTGTTGCAGTTTCCAACACACAAAAGAAGAATATTAGAGTGATTCCTATGCATTACAATTTTTTTAAAAAACATATTGTCTTGTTCTGCTTCCAATACATTTGATCTCCAGTGACTCTGAAAAGAGAATGTGCAAGTGAAAATTGTTGCTTATGTTTAAAGCTAATGCTTAATGTCATGTTGGTTAATGAAGTGTTGGCGAATATGTCGCTTTTTTGTGATGGGGAAAAAATCTTTAAATAAAGTAGTTTTTTTAAAGCAACAGCAACAAGGATGTGAGGATTTCTTCAAGTTCTGCACCTCCGTTTAGCCTTCTACAAATCAAAGGAACAGAAAGCCGGCCCACTTGCCCACAAAAGCTCAGAATATTTTCTTGCCTATAGCTCCCCCATCCTGACTCATGCCACAATTATGTAATATGTACTATTAGTAACATTCCTAACAATATGCCTCACCCCCATCTTAAATATAAAGCATGCACTCCAGTACAGATATAATGTAGGGTTTTTTTTTTCACCCCCTGAAGCAATTTCAAAAGGTCACTGTCAAGTTCTTGTTAAGTTAGTGAAAGCAGATGCTTCCGTGACACTCTTGGGTGGGAGATGGGGATAAGATCACCAAGTGTACTCTTGCAAAGACAGCCAGAACTGGAAAGAGACATGACTGCTGTCAGCCAGTCAATAAAGTGCTCAGAGAGTATTTATTTAATGTTTAGTGAAAGAAGAATTATTAGAAAGAAAACCCTGCTTGCCCTCACTTCGGTAAATGCTTAAATTAAATGGAAAGTAGCAGGAATGCATTGCTCCACTAAAGGCACGGGAGGTGATAGGTCCTCAAAGTGTTCTCAGCTTCTATATGTTTCATCCACTGCATCTCAAAACCTGCCTCCCAAGCAGCAAATGCCTTCAAGCGTATTGGCTAGAATGGGGAATTAAAAAGAGTGGTAAAAAAGAAAGCCCCTTTCTTTCCAGAATAGTGACTAAAACTGTGGCCTTTTTTATCCCTCACTGTTTGGGCAATGAGTTCCTCTCTTTTTTTCACAAGCAAATGAGATGTCATCTGAACACAAGTTGACAACTCTCCATGAAAACAGTGGCTATGTGCCAGGCTTTATTTTGTTCTGTGTTGAGAAAACATTTATGTCCCCATAAATACAGTTGTTCCTCTATATCCATGGATTCAATCATCCACTGCTTGAAATTATTTTTTGAAAAACCAACCCAAAACACCTGAACTTTACTATTTTATATATGGAACACCGTGTTATTATGCCATTGTATATAGTGGGTTGTGAGCATCCTAGGGTTTTGGTATCCACAGCGAAACCTGGAACCAAATCCTAACAGATACTAAGGTTCTACAACAACCTGGTCAGTAGAAGACCAAATAATGTCACACATAATGTTCGCAGACGAACTTTAATCAAGATCAAGGATTACTATGACAACGAAACAGAAACCAATTTTAAGATTGTGGAGCAGAGATTTGTATTTTGTAGTTTTTAACTGTTAATTTTATAAGTTTTTATATGACTGTTTTTATCTTGTGATGTATTGTATGTGGGCACTTGCTGCCGCTTGTTCACCGCCTCGAGTTGCCTTCGGGTTGAGAGGGGCGGTATAGAAGCATGGCAAATAATAATAATAAGGTTCAATCAGTTTATCATCTTGTAATATTTGTATTCTATGAAGAAAATCTCCATCAGCACCACAACCATCACTTCTCTCCAGGATGAAAAACAAATACTTAGATCTGAAAACTAGTTACAACTCCAACTAGTGCAGGGGTTCTTAAAAAGGGTTCCTACCTATTAGGCATGAGGAAAAAGTTCTGAAAATTAAATGATTCAGAAGGGATTCGTAAGAAATGCTACTTTTGAATATTTCCGCATCTGGAACGCCAACCAGGAAGTGGACTTTCTTTATAGAACTTCGGGGGCCAGGATTTTCTTAAGTATCGTAATTAGGTCGTAAGGGGGGGCACCCTCCTTCTCTCTCACCACCCTCCGCCTCCCTTGCCAATAAGTATTGGCAAGGCAAGCCCTAAACTCGCTCCTTCTTTCGGCTGGAAGCCTGGAAAAATGTAAACAGAGAAGTTTACTCAGAAGTTAATCTGCAAAGGATGTAAACAGAGAGGTTTTCTCAAGAGTAAATCCACAAAGGAGGGCACTTTGGATGAAGTGCCCTCCTTTGCGGATTTACTCTTGAGTAAACCTCTCTGTTTACATTTTTCCAGGCTTCCAGCCAAACGGGGGGGGGGGGGCTCCCTGCCCCTCCTGCCTGCCAGGATCTAAAGCATCAAAGAGTATTGGGGTAGTTGCACACAACACATGAGAAACCAACCTAATGTATAATAGAATGAATGCTAACTTATAGAGTAAGTGCCTAATATTATAAGTAATCCAACTGGTCATATACCTACATTCCATGCACATGCAATAATACAGCAGTAATAACAATGGGTATAAGAAGAGATAGGGGTTAACAACATAAAATTCAAACCAAAGTATTCTGACTCTGGTCCCTCCTCAAGCGGTGCAAACGGGCTCTTCTCTATGAGCCCGGGAGACAGCCTCTCCCGGGAAAAGCCCGGGCACAGCGTTTGCTGCCTGCGTGCACATACATATTCTTTGGGGGAGGATTTGCTGCAGAATCCGGGCTCATAGAGAAGAGCCCGTTTGCACCGCTTGAGGAGGGACCAGAGTCAGAATACTTCGGTTTGGATTTTATGTTGTTAACCCCTACCTCTTCTTATACCCATTGTTATTACTGCTGAATTATTGCATGTGCATGGAATGTAGGTATATGACCAGTTGGATTACTTATAATATTTAGGCACTTACTCTATAAGTTAGCATTCATTCTATTATACATTAGGTTGGTTTCTCACAGGATCTAAAGCGTGCCAAGCCTTGATGCGCTTTAGATCCTGGCAGGGGAGGAGGAGTGGACGGGCCCTCCCTGCCCCTTCTGCCTGCCAGGATCTAAAGCCTTGAAGAGGCTTCATGACGGGCCAACTTCAGCCCTCCAGGTGTTTTGGACTTCAACTCCCACCATTCCTCACAGCCTCAGGCCTTTTCCTTTTCCTCTCAGCCTGGGCAAACTTGGGCCCTCGCTCCCTCAGGATCGGGGTGAGAGAGAGGCAGCGAGGAGCGAGGGGGGGCCTCCTCCTCCTTTTTTGCTGCTTCCAAGAATAGAATACCCCCTCCCTCCCTCCTTCCCTCCCTCCTTCCTATTTGGAGAGTCCCATCTAGAATTCAGTGTGATTTATTCAAGTTTTGGCCTACAACTCCCAGAAATCCCAGCCAATTTACCAGCTGTTAGGATTTCTGGGAGTTGTAGACCAAAACCATCTGGAATGCACATGCGCTGGCATACGAACTACTAACGAATTTCATTAGTAATTATGTTACTTTTTAGAAATTTGTGGGATTTTTTGGTAAGTCTTTCTATTATTAATCAACCCCCCCATTAGATTTTTGTTTCCCTATTTTTGGGTTCTAAACCATGCCTACTACCTATGGAGGGATTTCAGGGGATTTTCTCTCTCTCTCTCTCTCTCTCTCTCTCTCTCTCTCTCTCACACACACACACACACACACAATCTCTCTGCATATATATATTCTAAACTAATGGTTTAGAGATAGAGGAAGGATTGCAGAGAGATAGGAGAAAGATGGTTCACAGATAGGGAACTGCTATAATAGAGATACAACACAGCTTAGAGAAGAATTGAATATGATTTTTGGAAACTATGAATGATTTAATACTTCAGAAGTGAATTTGTTGTCTAAATGCGTATTAATAAACATTTCCTTGTTTATTCTTACTTAGAACTCTGGATGCTCTTGTTAAGTTTTGATAGAGAGCCCAGCCACACATATCACAGTAAACCCACTTATCAATTGGTTCACAGATGGGGTTACTTTTGGTGGCATGCATTAGATCTATAGGTTTACAACCAAGCCTACTGGCTCCCATCTCACAGCACTGAACTACTTCCAGTGGGCTCCATTGTAAACTATAGAAGATCTGGTATATGCCACCACCATGGCAACACAGGAGGCTTCCTGTACTACATTTGAAACAACAGGGGAAAGCTGGGTGGTGGATGCTTCCCCCCGTGGGATGAGGTAAGGTAGAAGCCAGGCGATACAGGGCATGGGGCAACAGGTGCATTGTGATTCCGGAGGTCCATGTGATGAGGTCGTCAAAGAAGGAACAAAGTTAGTAAAAGGCAAAAGATATATACGATCTGAAGAGAAACCAGGGGATGCCCGGATGTTTGACGTTTTACCATCCTTGTGAGAGGCTTCTCTCGTGTCCCCACATGGAGAGCTGGAGGTGACAGAGGGAGCTCAACCTGCTCTCCCTGGATTTGTACCGCTGACCTGTCAGTCAGCAGTCCTGCCATTGCACCCCTAGGAGCTCTTTGGATGAGAAAACTAAAAATAATGTAAAACAACCCCCAAGATTTCATAACATTGAGCCATTTCAGTTAAATGGTATCAAACTTCAATAATTCCACAGTGTAGCTGCACCCATAGGTTATTCCTTGAGTTCCAGCTAAGGAAGTGGATTTAGGGCACATCTACACAGATTACTGATCCAGGTTAACCTGGGAAAAATCTACATTTGTTTAACTTTTTAAAAGATATTTAATGGATGTGTATCTTCCTTGACTGCAGCATGTTATTGCTCATTTACATGGTTTTAGTGGCACAGTGTGGCTTGGTGCATCTCACAAATATCCACACATAGTTGACCACAGTATTCTTCTATGCAGTATATACATCCCTTTCTAAATTTGTTTAGGGATGTGCACATAAAGTAGGGGGAAACCCTTAGGAGAAGAAATTTATCACAGGTGTTGCTCTGAATTCATCTGGCCCACAATACACGGGGGGGGGGGGGCAGGGAAGCATAGGCTCAATGCACACAATTCTCAAGTGTATGAAGTGGAAATATTTTTTGCAGTTCCAAGTCTTTCCTCTTCTTCCTTTCGCCTTTTGTACAGAGTTTGCATTAGCTACTTCGCAGTAAGGGCAAGCAGTATGAGCCCCATTAACATGAATAGCTCAGCAATCTCTAGGACTCTTGAGAATGAAATTTGGCTCAAGTCTCTGATGTTAATAGAGCATGCCTAGCAAGATATAAAACCATCATTTGGAGGTGAGAAGGCAAGAAGCTCCTGCCAAAATGTCACCGTTTCAAGGCAATTTAAATGAGAAAATTGTTGCTTCAAGTAGTAGAGAGCAACCTACCTGGACCTAAACAAGCCTGAGCAATTAGAGAATTGAAGCTTCTTTCAGGGGAAGGGATGTAGCTGTTACTTCTTTTCCGTCTTGAGAGGGGAATTAAAAGAAATGAAAGGAAAGAGAAAAGGCAGGGGTGACCAAAGTACAGTCAGTCATCTATTCTAACAGGATAAATAATGGGGGACAAAAATATAACTGCAAGAGCATGCAATATTTCTAGGTCTGTGAAGTATTCTAACTAGGAAAAATCCATCTTATTCAAAATTTCATCATCAAAGGAAATGTATCTCAGTAAACAACTATTTTCTCCCTTGGTGAAGCAAAGTACACACACACACACACACACACACACAGACAGACATGCAGACATACAAATACACATTTGCAAGCTCTTTGAGTCTCATTTAAGAGAGGAGAGTTGAATAATAATAATAATATAATAATTATAAGAAAGCACAGACAAATTGTCTAATTTATCAGATAGGCCCCAAAAAGCCAGCCAATTTTTAAAAGTCCATGCAACAAGATAGCTATATCTAGGTAGAAAGAAAACACCACTACCACCAACATTTTGCTTGCCTCAAAGCTACAAATGGGGACAAAGAGTTAAAACCTGATTATTTGAGCAGGCTTTTCCAAATGCAGTGTAGCCGATAAACTCTATCTTAAGATGGCTGGACAATGCGACTGGACAATGACTGGTAATGAATTGAGGAGGATTTATGGTTTCATCATGTTTTATCGATATTATGTAATTGTATTTTTATCTATGTTTTAAATGTGTTAGCTATTTTATATTGTTATGGGCATCGAACTGTGCCGTTTTGTAAACCGCCATGAGTCGCCCCTGTGCTGAGAATGGCGGTATACAAATGTAGTAAATAAATAAATAATAAATAAATAAAGTGTTTTCCCATTTACACACTCAATGCCTGAGGTGTATTTTGTGCACATTAAATAATGAATATACATAAAAACGTGAACAAATACAATGTGCACAATTGAAAAAAACACAAATAATCATGTTTTAGTTGATGGAGAAAATCTGTGCAAAAATACCCTTGTTAGGAAAAGTGTTTAAATAAAGGGTGCACACTGGGGAAACTGGTAAAAAAGACACAAGTGAACCATTTCAATGATGCATAAGTGCAAATGTTCAAAATAGTGCATAAGTGAAACAAATGAAATCAGACCTCTATATTCTTATTTCTTTCTAAGATCAACTACCTCTTGCTTTCATGGGTAGAGAGTAGAAGTACTTGGGAGTGATTATCTATTGCCTGAACTGTTCATCACCACAACAATGGCCATTTACCATCCTCCCCGATTAAAATGATTTGCGGTATTTTTCTCTGTGAGCACTACAAGCCACATCCTACATTGCCAGTGGAGTGAAGAAATTATCCAATGCATGGAATAAGTCTGTAAATCAAAGTAAATCAAGATCTTCATCTACAAGGAAGAAAAGGTTTTGACATGTCTATGACCCCTTTGTTATCACATCAAAGGGCTTGTGGTGATAAGGCTTCCAGACATAAATCAAACTCCACCTGCACTCTCCAGAGATAAACAAACGAGTGCTCATTTTTCCTTTGACCACAATAGCTTTCTTGTAGGCTGATGGAAACTTGAAGTTTGGAGCTCCTTCCATTTAATCACCAATTAGGCTTGACTCATACCTCATTTATGTTTAGAGTTTACATTAATTTTTGTACTAGAAAAACCAAAATTTCTAGGCAACATAGTCATTGGGAATTCAGGAGGAGGAGGAGGAGATTGTGGTGAAGGAGGAGGAGGGGGAGAAGTTAAAGGTGAAGGTAAAGAAGAGGAGGGGGGAAGGGAAGAAAAAAGAGGGAGGGAGGGAGGGAGGAAGGAAGGAAGTTAGTTTTTGTCACACTCCGATTCACTAAATTCTGATTATCATCAATTCCTTTTTCTATTTGCAATCTTTGGAACCATGCGCCACAGACAAGCTCAACAACCCATAGGATCACTGATTTTCACAGACCTTTTCTGTTTTGTTCCTATAATTAAGATCAGAGAACACAAGAGTGTGATTTTAGTGTAGCAGTTTGAATGTGAATCGTATGTAGTGTTCATTTGTGTCAGAGCCCTGTGCTAATAACCCCATCTCACCTTTCAGCTAAAGCCGCACACTGCCCTTATCACCAAATATGAAAAGCTACACTGTGTCGCTCCCTTTGTTAAGAGTGCCAAAAACAGATTTCAGAAAGTTACAGTAATAAATGAGTTGCTTAATACAATTTTGCTTTTAAAAGAAGGAAACGTTTGGTCACCCGTAGAGAATATTGCCATGGTTCCTTCCCACCAAGAGTAATAACGTGTTGACTTTCCAGCACTGAGTATTCCCTTAGCAACATGGCACCCACACTTTGAACTCACAGATTAATTGCTGCTCTTTCACATGGGCATTTGAAGGGGAATACAAATCAATATTTCATATCTGGGTTATGATGTAACAAGGAGCAAAGTGGAAAGTGCCATTAATCATACATTAAGTACAGAGCACTACTAGATAATATGCAGTAAATAAACAGCAGCAGAGTGCTGAAGTTTGCACTTGCCCTAATGGAGAATTTTATTAAGAAGAAAGCTAAGTAATCATTTAAAATGTGTGAGTGCATTTTAAAAAATAACATTTTCTACGAACTAATGTGGTAGTCCAAGTTCATTTTACTATACAACAGGAGCTTTATCTATTGCCATGGAAGTAGTGCCTTTAATTGTATTGAAACTCAGTTAGTTTTGTGATGCTCTCATTACCCACAAAAATAAGCACCTTGCTGAGCTGATGTTCAAAACATCTCTTGGATGTAGAGAAAACCCAAGCGGGAGACATTTTCATTATTCTGATTTTGCCTCCACTGAAACTAGAAGAACAAATCTAAGGAAGCATTGCTTCATATTATACTAGACTGGCATATGTGGAATTCACTGTAATGGGCTAATGAATTAAATAAATGCATGAATCGGTCACAAACAGTCCCAGTGGAGAAAAGAGCTGAAAGCGTTTCTCAGCACTTCATACTGAGGATTCATTTCAGAGCAGAAAAGAACCTGTTGTTGTTAATAATTATTATTATTATTATTATTATTTGTTGATGCTGCTGCTGTATGGACTAGGGCTTCTCTCAAGGCCCAATGATGTTCACTAGAGGGTTTTGGGCATTATAATCTGAAACTATAGAGCCAAAGATTGAGAATCACTGCTTTGGAGGATCTCTGATTACCATTCATCAGTGGCAAGCCTGGAAAACATGTGGCCCTTCAGGTGTTTGGGACTCCAGCTCCCAGAAGTCCTAGCTAGATTGTCCAAAGCACCTGGAGGGCCACAGGTTGCATAGGCCTGATTTGCGGTATTGCTTTGGAAAATTAAAATTCCTGTTAATGGTGCCAAAATCATTATGAACAGGAATTTGTTCATCCTGCCATCAGTCATTATTTTTCTACTCCATGGAAATTTAATAAGATATAATCAAGCTGAATGATGAGGCACTTTGATGAGAGCCTTTTCAGGTCCCATCTACACTACCATATAATCCAGTTTTAGATTTTTCTGCTTTGAACTGGATTGTATGGTGTCACGACTTGACCCTGCAGATTAATTATTAATACTCCCGGTAATTACTGCCACCAACCTAATCTGTGATCAGGATTTAATTTAATAACTAAGATGTTTAATTAGGCTCCCTTCACACCAAATCACCCACTGTGAGGAAAACTGAAAAGACAGAAAGATGGAGGCATGTGAAAGTTAATAAGAAAAGGATTTATTAACTATCAAACAGGCTAACAAGTAGGCACAGATCGTATTGGTTCTTCAGTGAGGCAACAAGAGCGTGCGGTTACAAAAAAACCAAATAATTAATTATTAGCGTGATGGTTACAGAAAAGAATGTTTGAATTCTAGCGTGATGGTTAACTGAATCTAAACAATGTGCTGGTGCGTAGTGGTTTCTATATAAAGGCTAGTGCTTCTTCTTAGATCTTAAATTCAGTTCCACAGACAGTACTAAGACTTGTCTCCCAACTCCCCAACTAATAATTAAACTAGAGGGTAGCTGATGTAACTAACTGGAACTTCTATACCATAGACAGTTCCCTGAGTCTTGTTTACAGTAGCTAATAACTAGATTAGCACCACAGTCTCAGAGCCCCACCTGTCTCTCTATCACAAGAGACGACAAGGTGATCTAACTGACTATTCCCAGTCAGTCCTTCTGGCTCTAAACTAAAGCGTCACCACTGGAATCTCTCCTGGCCCTAAGAGCTGTCAGTGCTAGGTTTTGACCCCCTTAGTCCAGCCTATTCCCTTGTGGTGGTTAGCTATAGATTAGACTGTCAGTCTCTATTGCAGAGGCTCTGATGATACTCTCCCAGAAACCTCGCTCAAGACTCCTCGGGCTCAGATGTTTCTTATCTGCAGTCTGGTACCAGACAGAGAAGGCTCAGATGCGACTTATCTGAAGCCTCTCCCAAGACAAGACTCACGAGGCTCAGATGCTTCTCATCTGAAGCCTCCTACAAGACTAAAATCTTTCTGACAGGAATCCTTCTCCTAGTCAGCTCAACTCCTCCCCTCTGGCACTCAGCCAATCACAGGAAAGAAACTGTATCTGAGCAGAGTGACTCTAAGGCCACACCCCCCTTCTCTGGCTCCGACCTTCTCCTGATGGCTGCTAGCTGAAACTCCCTTACTAAAATGGAGGCCAGCAATTTCTAAACAGGGATCCAGACTTCCAAGCAGGATTCGGCCTGCTTAGGACGGGTGAGTCCTTACATATGGTAATGTAGACTCAGGCTGGATCTACACTGCTATATAATCCAGTTTTTGAATCCAGGTTATCTGCTTTGAACTAGATTTGATGAGATTAACCTGCCAAATAATCCAGTTCCAAGCAGATAATCTAGATTCAGAAACTGGATGATATGGCAGAACAAATTCAGCCCACATCACTGCTCCTCAGATGTGGAATTCTTTACTATGGAAGGCTAGACTGACTGCCTGATCTCCTTTTGTTAGCAGATAAAAACCATTTAAAAATTAAATAGTCTCTTGAAGATTAAGTGGTTGTGCAAAACGGTCTTTTTACAGGTAACAGTCCTTTTTTATAATGCTTTTAAATGTATTTAAACTTTTTAAATGAAATGGCATATTTGCATATGATTACTTGTATATGATTATCCATTAGGCTTGTGCGGTTCAATTAAACCGTGATCTGTTTCTGCTATCTGAATTTCAGTGGGCCCGTTGATCCATTTTTGCACGCTTCCTGAAAACAGGGGTCTGCCCAAAAAGGATTTTTGGTCCTCAGCTGGAAAATGTGACACAATCCGGTCCATTAGAAGTAATGGAGGGATTTCACAGGCTCCCCTTCCTGTCATTTTTAGGGCTATCAGGATGAAAATGGCCACACTTGGAGGGCACATCTACCACTGTTATACCCCTAAGTTTCATAATTTAGACTGATTTATGATTCCATAAAGAATCACTGAGGAATGCGAAAGAAACAACAAAGCGACGCTGGAAGGAAACGCTGAGAGTGAGGAGGAATACGTCAGCTCCCCCTGGTGGCCAGAAAGTTTGCCTCTGTTTGTCTAAAAATGTCAAATGTATGTACTGTTCTGTATTGTGATAAATGTCACATGTTTATATGTCATATGTTGAACTGCAGGGATTGTCTGCAAAGTATGTGTACTGTAATCTGCTCTGAGTCCCCTTCGGGGTGAGAAGAGCGGAATATAAATAAAGTAAATAAATAAATAATGTTTGGGTCATCTCCCAAGGAATAGCAACAGGGCACCATTCCTCCTGACAAATGTCAAAGAATCACTTCCTCATCACACAGCCCAGTATTACACATTCTTTACTAGTAAAAAAGCAACTTCTTTCAAAGCTTTTGCATTTTGTTCTCATAATGTACTGGAAGAGGCCAACATCCCACCATCTACAAGCAAGCAAGCAAGCAGCATGCCCCCTTATAAGGAAACAGTCCTGTATAATCCACTGCGGGGAAAACATTTTTTAAAATGTATTGTGGGAAATCTAGTCATTTTGGGAAGAAATCCAATATTTTTGGAGCACATTATATTATTTTAATTCTTAGTGGTTCAGAGTAGATTATCAGCTTAACTGATTCAGAAAGGAAAGGAGGTGGCAACCCCCCCCCCCTCCAAAAGGGGCTCATGGACAAGGGGAGAAGATGGGGACTGGGGCTTCTGGCTGTGGCTGGCTGATTGCTTCCACCATCCCTTAAGTTAACCACAGCTCTCCAAACAAGGGAAAGGTAGCAGCAGTGTTGGGATATGGTAGGGCAGGTGCCAAAGGTTACACCACCTGAGAATAAATACCATAAGGGAAACTTGAAATAGGCTTTGTCTACCAGACTGGCAGTGGCTGAAGGGGAGGACTTGCAGTAGAAGCAAAGCACCTCAGGTGCAAGCGAATCGGAAAATGCAATATCAGCTAAAACGGTGGCCAAGCTTAATCCTTGTTTGGAAAACTGCCCTACTTTAACTACTTTTCCCCATCTCAGACAGAGCCTTTTCTCCATGTGCTACAACCTTTGAGCATACAAAGAGAGATTGCAAATAATAAGATTGGTAGAGGAAGGCTAGTAGAACTTGGGTTGGTGGTGTTTTGCTGGTACAATTCTTATGAATAGTAGAAATAATTATAACAATAATATTGTACGTCCTGATGAAGGTTGGAATTAGAGAGAGATAATGGGTTCTGTTGGCTTGGCAAAGTTTCCACAGAAGCTCAATAGTTTAATTATTAGATGGCAATAGCCAAATTATTATTATTAAATACAATTAAGGAGGCAAAGAGAAATATAATAAAACAATAGAGCAAACTTGTGATGAGATTGCAAAGGAAAGAAATGATGAGGTATTGGTGGTAGGTTTAGGTAGGTAGTTTTTCTGAGAATGAGGATCTTTGCGGGAAATCTTCTAATTATTAATAACAAAAATCTTTTAAAAGTACAGTGTTCCCTCGCTACTTCACGGTTCGCTTATTGCAGACTCGCTGTTTTGCGGATTTAAAAATATATTAATTTAATATATATATCATGGTATTTTCGCTGTTTTGTGTGGTTTTGCTGCTGCCACTCTCCAAAGCACTTTCCCTTCTCAGTCCTCCCTCCCTCCTGCCTTGAAGGGCCTTTCCTTCCTTTCCTTCACTTTATTTTAAGATTATAAAGACTTAAAATACTGTATAACTACTTAAATAATGTATAAATATTAATATAAAAAGAATCCCTACATCGTAGTTTTTCACTTATTGTGGGAGGTCCTGCAACCTAACCCCAGCAATAAGTGAGGGAACATTGTACTTTCTAAAAGAGGGGAGGGAAGAGAGAGAAGACACAAAAGGCTAAAGAGTGAAAGAGTGAGTCAGCTCAGAGCCATTCTAAAAGAAAGTCACACCTTCCCACATGTCCCCAATCACCTCCCACCCACCCATACTTTCCAACTCTCAGTCCTTTAATAAAAAATCAAGAAAATGATCTAGGGAAATCTAGGAAACTAAAAAACTAAAAATAGATTTGATGAGCCAAGCCAAAAGATAAAGCTGTGAGACAGCATCAAGGTAACCGGACTGATGCACCTCTCTTTAGAGCAGGACACAACTGAACAATGGAGGTGCTTTCCCCATTAAATAGACACAGCTTATGTAAAGCACATCACAACTTTCTTCTATTCTGATTGGCCCAACAGGCAGGGCTCGCAGGGAAACCCTGTGTGAGCATGCAGTAACCTCTCCATGTGCATTGTGATCCTAAATAGAACAGAAGTTGCCACAACTGGTAGTCCATTTCAGGTTTTTTTTTTAAAAAAAACCAAACATGGTGGCAGAGCCCTTGCCATTACAGGTGTCCAAACAAGCCAAAGGCAAACACCCAAAACAAATCCTTGCATAAGCCTAATATCCATATGAAGTCCTGGGATGTTTTCCCTGTAGACATGGAGGTCAGACTGTAATCTGGCTTTTGGCTGTGTCTTATTTTAGCTTTGTAAACTGCCTTACACTCCACCTTAGGTGAAAGGCAGGACATTAATTAATTAGCCTTGAGATTTTTTTTTACAACTGGTTGAACTACTATATATATGTTTGATATCTAAGGTGACAGGTCACCAAAACCTCCCTAAATTGAGACTTGGGACTTTTATATTAAAGAAGACATTGTACTGCCATCTGTCCTGAACTTGTATAACCTTGAGCTGTTTTGTTCTTTTGTCCGCTTATTCAACTTGACTGTAAGTTGGTTGGTTCTGCAATGGCCTTGAATCACTTGTTTGTGCAAGCTTTCTCCAAACACAAGATTGCTTGTTAAATTAAATTTATTAACTTTCTGTTTTGCCAGAAAACACAAAATGGAAAACATAAGACCAGGGAAGTAGTTTTCAAATTATTATCTTGGAAGTAGGGGGTTGTGATCATGCAGAGGCACATTGTGTTTACAAAAGCAAGCTTTTGCACGTTTCTGATCATGTCTGGAATTACAATAGCTAATAAAGCTTTTCAAAGCATACATATGTCTCTACATACTTTTAAAAGCTAAAATCATCTCAGCTGCTAAGGCTATCTCTGCCTTTCCTGGAGCTAATAAATACAAACAATCTGGACAGAGTCATAAGTGACCTATCAAACTTGCCTCGGAGAAAAAGTTAATTATCCCTTGACATAATTATCACTTTAACATATAGCACATGGTTCATAATGAGGTCTTTACTATGCAGATGTATTTCAAATAACTGTCATCCTATGTAAGCACATTTTAATTGGACCTACAATTTCATTTTATGCAGCCTTAAACTCATTGAACCTGTCCAAAAAACAAAAACAAAAAACAAACAAACATAAAGTTGCATTTCACTCTATTTGTCTTAACTAACTTTTAAATATCAATATCAAGACAATACAGAGTTTATAGTATAGTATGATATGGTATGGAGTATAGCATTAGTTACACCGATTTTAATGATAACTCTCAAGCAACCAGAAACTACATAATCCCCATGTGATCCAGTTAACTGAGGGTCCTTCCACATAGGCCCATAACCCACAAGGGGTCACACATCAGGTAAACCCAAATTAATTCAGAGTAAACAGGAATTTCCCAGTTTACTTTGGATTAATTTGAGACCTAGAAAGATCTGGTTCTTAATGTAAGATCTTTTCAGGTGTGAGCAAGTGGGGATTGACTCCCAGGACTGTATTGTTGATCCCAGGGGTCAATCTCCTTTATCATCCCAGTTCTTTGTGCTCGCAGAGCCTGAATGAGGGGGATGGGTTGTTGTCAGAGGGTTGTTTTCAGGATAAAAACATATAAAGAGCCTAGTTGGATTTCTGGTCTGCCACAAAACTATCTAGCTTAGCATTTTGCTTCCTAAAGTAGAAAGTCTTTGGGAAGTCCACAAAAATGACATGGTCATCATATTAACACTCTCCCAGTTTTCTAGCAATCTCTATTCAGAGATTGCCCAGTTTATTCTGGATTTATTTGACACCTGGAAAGATCTGGATCTTAATGTAAGATCTTTCCAGGTGTGGGCAAGTGGGGATTGACTCCCAGGACTGTATTGCTGATCCCAGGGGTCAATCCCCTTTATCATCCCATTTCTTTGTGCTGTCAGAGCCTGAAGGAGGGGGATGGCATTATTCCTTATCCCAGGGGTCAATCCCCTTTACCATCTCAGTTCTTTGTACTCTCAGAGCCTGATGGAGGGGGTGGCATTCCCATCCTTCCCTCTTAGCCCACTGTTTTGCCCTTCAAACCTACCAGAGGGGGCTGGCTGCATGTGCGGGACCCTCAAAGACAGCTTCTGATGTATCTAAATGATGCTTTGTGAAGTTGGGAGAGGGAGAAGTAAAAAAAAACCTCCTCAACCTCCGGATGCATCATTTGGATATGTCAGAAGCTTTCTGGTTGACTCGGGAGGGCATATAGCCACCCGCGCCCAGGAAAAGCATAGGGTTTAAGGGAGGTGTGGGGACTAAATCCCAGAAGCAACTGGGATAAATATTCCAGTTCCTCCCAGAATTTAGCCCTGGCGGAAAGGGCCCTGAGAGTCTACTATATTCTTCTTTCCCTGGTTTTAGCAAAATCTCAGGGAGATGTTAAATCTTACATGGATTCAAATTACAAATGCACAGAGACAAAAAATCAACTGAAACATTAGGAAGAATTTCTAATTTATAAGAACTATTTGACAGTGAAATAAACCACCTTAGAGGGTTGTAGATCACCCTTTTTCGAGGAAGTCTTTAAATAATATTGCTATTATAATAAACTAACATAATTAGACAGAGATATGCATTTGATTTGATTGGGTTTTACGCCACCTTTCTCCTTCCATAGAACTCATGGCATTGGACAAGAAAGACTAAAATAACAAATAAACAAAAATGCTAAGAGCCTTATAATAAAAATGTCAAAACATCATTAAATTACCGCATTAAAGCATCTTTAAGTGTAAAATGTTTTAAAATTTAACAATAAAGTTTAATATATAGGACACAGAAATGCACACACATGTCACAACAGAAATTAATCCCTTCAACTATTGAATCTTTATATGCTTTTTTGAATACAAAGGTATTTTCCTTCTAGCAAAGAATATCAGAGAGAATAGAATTTTACAGCCTAAAAGCAGGTGACTCTCATGCCTTCTGCACCAGATAGGCCTTCGATGATGAATTATTACTTTATTTATCACATCAGAAGCAAACCGAGGGTACAGCTGTGATTTTTTTTAAAAAACACAGAATTTAAAAACTTGGTATTATACTAAATGTCCTTTGACCAGTAGCTGGACACTTGGAGTGCCTTTGGTGTTGCTATGAGAAGGTCATCCATTGTGCATGTGGCAGGGCTCAGACTGCATTGTAATAGATGGTCTGTGGTTTGCTCTTCTCCACATTTGCATGTTGTGGACTCCGCTTTCCTAAGGTTGGCTCTACATCTGGTGCTGCCAGAGCACAGTCTGTTAAGCCGGAGAGATAGCACAGCGGTAACAGCAGCTGTGTTTGCAATCAGAAGGTTGCATGTTCGATTCCCGGGCTGGTCTGGACAGCTGTGAGCCCTGTCCATTGTCCACCTAACAGATCGAAAAGAAGCCAGCTGTGAGTAGATGAACTAGGGACCACTCAGCGGGGAAGGATTTTTAAAAGGACTTTACAACACCTGAATATAAATAAGGAAGATCGGCTGCCGGAGGTGGAATGCGGAAACAGAGGCTCTCGTCTGAGGATGAAGCAACAGCACCGCCTTGTGACATAATGGAGAAACCACACCCGCGATGCAGCCAAAAGAGAAAAAAATCCTTCTAATTGCACGTTTGTCTGCACATGTTTGTCTGTACAATGTATTGTAATTGTATGTCAGTCAGCAGGGACTTTCTGCCGTATGTGTAATGTAATCAGCTCTGAGTCCCCTTCAGGGTGAGAAGAGTAGAATATAAATAAAGTGTATTATTATTATTATTATTCCAAGTTATTCAGTCTTCTGTCTGGTGATAATGATGATGCCGAGATGGATAGAAAGGAAGGATGAGGCTCAGTGTTATGTATCCTGTCATTCCTAATCTCCCATGTTGTTGTTGTATGCCATATCACCATCCTAAAATGAAACTATTGGCAAGATTTCTTCTGAAGTGTGTGTGTGTGTGTGCACACACATGTGTGTGTTGTCATTTACTATCACTGAAGCTTGGAGGGTGTGACTTGCCCAAAGTCACCCAAGGTGTTTCTATTTCTAAGTGGACATTCTATGTCTGGTCCTTAATACTTAAACCATTATACTATGCTGGCTCTGGCTACATGTTGCTGGACTAAAATTTCCATCATTGCCAACTAAATTGACCAACAATAAAGGATTCTGGATTTGTAATATAACATCTAAAGAACCAAAACTGGAAAACCACTAATCTAATCTGATAGGAAACAGGCTTCCACTGTCTCAGTACAAGATAGCATTAGCTGCTAGGACATCCTTTTTAAAGGAAATCTTGAGGTGCCAGGATTGCACCATCTTGAATCATATGCTTCAAAATGCAACACATAGGATGGCCTTGAAGACTGGTAGCACTACTGAAGCTTTGAGTCTCAGCAATCATAGGTTGGCCTTGTTCTATTGGATTGTCGATTTAATCTTATTATGTTCAATAGATTTTAAAATGTTTCAAAATCCTATAGAAGCCTAATGCTTCTTTCTTGATCATCTTGGGAGCTTCAGTTGTTGCTGTTATGTTTATACCCCACTTTTTCTCTCCAAAAGGAGACTCGGTTATGTGGGACAGAACGTCAATAATTGACTATTGTAATGCTCTTTATGTTGGCCTTCCCTTGTCGGTGACCCAGAGACTTTGAGTGGTGCAGAATGCGGCGGCCAGATGGCCAGACTCAGGTTCCCGTGAGGAACAATATAACACCTGCTCTATGCCGATTGCACTGGCTTCCGATCGAGTTCTGGATTACCCACAAGGTGCTGGTACTAACCTTCAAGGCCTTGTACGGCCAGGGGGCGGCATACCTACAGGAACGCCTTTCTCCCTGCCAACCCTGGAGATCAACACGCTCAGACCATCAGAACTTATTACAGATCCCTGGCCCTAAGGAAGCCCATCTGACATCAATTTGGCATAGAGCTTTTTGGTGATTGCTCCATCACTCTGGAACGCCCTCCCTTCCTACATCTGAGCTACACGTGATTTAAAAGATTTTTGCACGGCTTGTAAAATGTGGCTTTTTGAGAGGCCGTTTGGCTGAGGAACTGTTTAGATTGTCTAAATTGTTTCAATGTTTTAGATATTTATTGTAAATTGCCCAGAGCCACCTGGGATGGGCAATTAATAAATCTCAAAATAAATAAATAAATTTTAATAAATAGAAACTATTTATTTATTAATTATTTATTTATTTATTATTTTGATTTGTATACCGTCCTTTCCAGCTGGCTCAGGATGGTTTACAGCATAGCAAACTACAACAAAAAGCATAAAACATGAAAATTAAAACGGTACCACATAAGAGCATAAACACAGAAGAATTGTGAAAGCAATTCCATGTAGGACAATTCCACCTTCCCAGGATATTTATAGACTAAATGCTTGCTGGAACAAAGCAGTTGTACATGCTTTCCGGAAAGCCGTCAGCTCACTGATTGAACACACTTCAGGTGGTAGGCTATTCCACAGATATGGTGCAGCCACAGAGAAGGTTCTCTGTCTAGTTGACGACAGACGGACAGTCCGTAAGGGCAGGATTTGTAAGAGGTTAAGGTCTTCTGAACAGAGAGATCTCTGGGGAAAATATGGATAATTAATAAATAGCCATAAGATACTTTTGGAAAGCCCACAGCAGACCAGAAATAGAACTCCCCCTTGCTCTGATCTTCAAAGGAATTCCACCTCTGAACTTTGCAGAACCATTTAGCTATTTCAGCTAATGCCTGCTGTTAGTTCAGTCTGTCTAAATGAATGTAACATAATCACATTTCAAAAACGTATCGGCTAGTGGCCATCACTGCAAGTCACAGAAATCTTATCCTTACATTTAAAAATTATGTTTTGTAAGCATGTGTTGCCTGCCAACCAATTCCTTTGGATAATACCCCAACAGGGTACAGTTAAGTATTCTTTGTTTTCACTGGGATTGAGAGGCAAAGTCAGACTTGAAAGAAAGGTCAGGGCACATTAGTGTTTTCAGCAGGGGTGCAATGGACATCTAGGTAAGCTTTAAAGGGAGCAGAAAACCTTTAAGTAGCTCAAGAAGACATGAAGATGATGCACAGGGAGGTAATAGGACATATCAGTTGGAAGCTATAGGTGGGAGGTGTAATATAGAAAACAAAACAAGTCCATGAAATGTATGCATAACTGAGGTTTGTTTATTTATTAGTCTTCATTATTTGCCATCAAGTCAACTTGCAATCCTACGAATGAGAGAACTCATTCTACTAGTTATTTACTACCTTACAAACCCACCCCTATGGCTCCCTCAGTTGAATCCATCCATGTAGTACTGTTTTCCTCTTTTGCTCCTGCACTGAACATTAGCATCCTTTCCAATGAGTCATGTTATTTCATGAAATATCCAAAGTATGATTATTTCAGTTTGATCATCTTAGCTTCCAGTGAGATTTCAAGACTGATTTATTTTAGGATCTGTTTTTTAAAAGATCCATGTTATCTCCATAAATGTGTTTATTGTTTAATTACATTTATATCTCATTTTTCCATCAAGATGTTCAAGGCGTGATTCTTTTCATTCCTATTTTATCATCACAAAAATCTAACTGAGATAGTTCAGTCTAAGTGAATTTCACGGCTCAATGAAGACTTGAACTTGGATATCTCAAGTTCTGCTTCAGCCTCCTAACCCTGACATTGCATTCACTCCAGGTCCATGGATGCTAAATGAAAATTTCTCTTGGCCAGCATCCCATTACAACTTTTCTCTCTCAGGATCACAGTCAGAAAACTATTTCCAAGTACTCAATTACTCTAACTGGATGAGAGAGAATGAGTTCACTGAAAGGACGGTATAAGTGTCACTGAAGCTGTCCAGCCTAACAGGTTTCCTGCACTTTTCATCTCCTCTGAAGAGAGCACATTCACACAGTATTCGAACTTCTTTAGCTGTCACCTGCAATTAGAGCACAAGTGAGGCACGTTGTTGATAAAGTGACATTTGCTACAAGCCCTGTCACACTGAAGAATATCCAAGGACCAAAATGGAAATCCATGTAATTGCAAGTTATAAGCCTTAGATTTTCATTCAATTACACGATACAGTAGAGTAAATTGAGAATAATTTCAGTTTACCAAGCACAGTGATTTAAAAAATGTACATTCTAATTAAAGCAACACCATTCCTAAATTCATGTGTATTACAAGAACAACCAGATGAGATAAACTAAAAAAAACCTCATTGGACTATGTTTTATTCTTCTTTCTGAAGCAGGAGTTTTGTGTGAAAATTCCAAGCTGGTGCAATATGAATTTGAACAGCCGACCTAATATCCTTAGGACTTGGTAAAAAGGTGCTACACCTACTTCCAGACCAGAAACAATATATATGTTTCAATGTTGAATTATTTTAACCCATTCTTCAAGCATTGACAGGGTAGAACTGTTTAATATGTAAATGTTTAATAGGTATTACATTTTAATTTAATTTAAATGTTTAGTAGAATTGTATGTTGCTCTAAGGCAGTAGTTCCCAAACTTTTTTGGCCTACCGCCCCCTTTCCAGAAAAAAATTACTCACTGCCCCCCCAGTAGAAATTATTATTTAATTGAAATTACACAGAAAGATATATGTATTAATGCAGTGGTTCTCAACCTTTCTAATGTCATGACCCCTAAATAAGGTTCCTCATGTTGTGGTGACCCCCAACCATATTTTTGTTGCTACTTCATAAATAATTTTGCTACTCTTACAAATTCTAATCCAAATATCTAATATGCAGGTCACAGCGAAGGGGGCAGGGCCAAAGAAGAGGGTTGTGCAAACCCTCCTAAATGGCCAAGGGGTTCACCGCCCCCCCCCCAATTCTCCTGAGCCTCCCACCACCCACCAGGGGGCACTACCGCCCACTTTGAGAATCAGTGCTTTAAGGCATTGAATAATTGCCTATATGTAAGTCACCTAGAATTACTTTCAGGGTTGAGAAAGGCGGGGTATAAATAGGGTAAATAAATAAAATAAATAAATAAATAAATAGAGAGGCCCCTGTACAAAACGTCATTCTTCTTTCATCACTCCACCAGCAATGATTTTCTCTCTCTCTGAAATATATTTTTTTTCCTTTCCCATTACAGGAGTTTTTTGCCCTCTTTCCATTTGCTCTCTCTTCTTGAACTAAAAGTTGTTTGCAGACAATATATACTCTGCATTCCCTACACTGTGTGCCATTTTTCATGTGCAAAAATGCATCCCATACAGAAATCCACCCTATTCCAAGAAATATGTTGCCTCCAAATGTGGTGGAGCCACCTTCTTCGGAGGTTTTTAAAGAGAAACTAGATAGCAGTCTATCAGGAGTGGTGTGCATGGTGGAGACGTTGTACTGGATGGTTCTGGTGGTCTCTTCCAATGATTCTATTATTCATTTCCTTGAACAACAACAAAAATCCTAAATATTTCCTTTTTAGCTGAAGTCTATCAAAACCCTCAAGATAAATAAAAAAATCAGAAAAATAATTAAACATTAGAAACTAAAGGAATTCTTGATGTGTCAAGAAGTTATGGAGTGCAAGTGAAACTGAAACCAAAGGGAAATGTTTGTGAATGCACTTGTACAACCTCTCACCATCAGGAGCTTCTGCAATGCGCAAGTGGAATTCGAAAAAGGAGGTACAAGATGTCCCCTTTGAATGTGATGGAGAAATGCAGAGAACAAGAAGAATGAGTCAATTATGTTTCCTTTTCTCTGTGCTTATCATCACATCAAACAGCTCCCAGCTACATCAAGCCAATGTCACTTGGGTATATTACTCAAAGCAAACAGCATTTTCACCTGCAGTCAGTGAAGTTCGATTGGACTTTTGAAAGTTGATAAATAAGACATGCCAGCTGAATGGGCTCATGGCTTTTGTTTCCTTTCATAATATCTCTGGGTATCTATTTTCCCCCTCATCCTTGATATCTGACTGGGAATTCAGTTACAGGGTTCACAGCTTTCTTCCTATTTTTTAATCATTTATCCTAGAGCAATTTTCTTTACCTTGCATTTTTGGAAAGAGATTGTTAGTCATGTGCTATTCTGGATTCCTTGATCATTGCACTGACAGGACATCCCCTTCATACCTAATCAGGATTCTGTATATGACAGGTTGTTTTTTAAAAGCCATGCTGGTTCTCACAGTAAAAAGTATGCTACAGCCTCTGCTCTAGCAGAAAATACATTGCTACCAAATGCTGTAATGTTTGCCCCCAAACACGTAACTCCTTTCTGTATATTATACTTCCATTAGATAACGTGGATGATTCATATACCCAGTTGAGAAGTGGATGATCAAAACTAACACAAAGCTATCATGATGGTATGAACTGATGATGCAGAGTTTGAACACCACAACTCTTAATATTTAGATTAATGAATGAAATGCCTCCTTATATTCTTCAGCTCAACAAATTTACATAGAAGCAAAGCTAGGCCAACTATATGCTCCCTCAACCCATGCCCCTCCTGGCTAGTTAGATCTTGTCGGGAGGGGTTACAAGCCCCCCTGTGTAGGATAATTAACTGCTCCCTTGAGCAAGGAGTGTTCCCAGGGGGTTTGAAGGAGGCCATGGTAACACCGCTACTGAAGAAACCGAATTTAGATCCTTCGGTTCCCTCCAGTTACAGCCCGGTTTTGAACTTGCCATTCCTGGGTAAGGTGATTGAGAGGGCAGTAGCAGGTCAGCTGCAACAGTTCTTAAATGACACAGCTGAACTTGATCCTTTCCAGTCTGGCTTCCGTATTGGGCATGGGACGGAGACTATGCTTGTCTCCATTACAGACCAACTTCGCTGCCAGTTGGACCATGGTGGGTCAACGCTGCTGGTGTTGTTAGATCTCACGGCAGCCTTTGACACGGTCGACCACGCATTATTGACCCACTGTTTAGCTGTGACGGGAGTTAGAGGGACTGCCCTTAAATTGGGTGGCCTCCTTTCTTCAAGACCGGGGACAACGTGTGGAGGGGGGGTGGCTTCTGGGAGACTTACATTAAGTTGTGGGGTTCCCCAGGGAGCTATCCTCTCCCCTTTATTGTTTAATATCTATATGTGTCCACTTGCCCGACTGGTTCATGATTTTGGTCTGGAGTGTCATCAATATGCTTATGACACCCAGCTGGTGCTAACAATGGATGGCAGGCCAGACACCATACCCGATTGTTTCTATCAATGCCTTGAAGCTGTGACTGGATTGCTGCGTTCTAGCTGGTTGAAGGTGAATCCATCGAAGATGGAGATCCTATGGCTGGGTCATCCTGGTGTCAGTGAATGCCGGTTGCCTACCCTGGATGGCGAGCGGCTAAGCCCGTCATCTTTGGTAAAAAGCCCGGGGGTCCAATTTGACCTACTGCTATCGATGGAGACTCAGGTCTCCATGGTTAGGAAGTCTGCATTCTTCCATCCCTGACAGGCTAGGCGACTGGCTCCTTACCTATCCAGGAATGACCAAGCTACGGTGATCCAGGCGACGGTCATCTCAAGGCCCTCTTTATCGGCCTTCCCTTGTCGACAACCTGGAAACTAAAGCTGGTGCAAAATGCTGCTGCTCAATTGCTGGCGGGAGCATCGACCAGAGAGCACATTACATCATTTCTACAGCAATTGCACTGGCTACCAGTAGAATACTGGATTGTCTTCAAGGTGCTGGTTTTGACCTTTAAGGCCTTGTATGGTCTAGGGCCAGTGTACTTGAGGGACCATCTCAACCCATATGTTTTCCCCAGATCATTGCAATCAGAAGAACAAAATCTTCTGGTGATCCCATCAATCCGTTCCTGTCGCCTTTGAACAACAAAACAAAGAGCCTTTTCTGTGGTGGCGCCGACTTTATGGAACGAGTTACCAGATGGAACTCGTGCCATCACAGAGTTAGAGCCCTTCCGGAGGGCCTGCAAGACGTTCCTTTTTAGGCAGGCTTTCAAACTAGGTGCCTCCTGATAATTCTGTCCATACCCTTATGTTTTTATATATCCAAACTGTTTTTATATGTGTTTTTTTTATGTAAACCGCCCTGAGCCTGCAGGGAGGAGCAGTATATAAAAGTGAATAATAAATAAATAAATACTTTTTAGGGTGTGGTGAAATACGAATCCGCTGTTGGGATTGCTGTTCAGCTAGATGTGAAATGGCTGCCTGATTACATGAGCATATACAGAATCATAGCATTCAAAACTACTCAAAGCACCATATATCCCATCTAGTTCATCTATATCAAAAGAGTTTTCTAGGCCATTTTATCCTTTTAGCAAGAATCTACAGCTGAAGTATCCCTGAAAGCTGGCCATCCTATCTCATTGAAAAACTATGAAGAAAGGTTCAACACCTTCCAAGATATTCTATATCACCATTGGACCTTTCTTACCATTAGGAAAATGTTTCTAATACATCTATGTCATGGAACACAGACATCGGAAACTGTCTTATATTAAGGACCCATTTATATGGACTACAAAATCAGGGGCTGGTCCAGAATGGCAATTCTCTGCACCAGTCTTGGAAGCACTGCCTATCTCTAGTCCAATATGGTTGCAGGATAGAGTCCCGACTGTCCAGTCAGGCCAAACTTGGTATAGTCCCATTTGATGATAACTCTTGCCTTTTTCTGTCATTTGTTGTCACAACAGCATCCATGGAGCTCTTAAGAGCTCCCAGATGTTGCCAGTACTCTTGCCAAAGTTAGCAAAAGCACCTGTGTGTCTTGAGGAAAGGAAGAGGGAAAGGATGAGATTTCCCCTTTCTCTGCAGAGTGAAAAGAAAATAGGATGGCCATGTGAACAGCTGAACTATTTCAATTTAGAACTATCTCTACTGTTCACGCCAACCCCAGATTTAGGGCTCTTCCAAAGTTTCAGAGTAGATTGAAATTATTCCCTAAATTCAAATAGACAAGGATAAAATTAGGAAAACTGACTTTAATGTGTGTTAAGGACCCTGGATGTCATCTGGATGCCCAGGACCAATTTCCAACATGATCTGGAGTATGTGACCTGTGTAGATAGGTTTTAAGTCAATCCTCTCTCCTTCATCTATATTAACACGTGTATGATTTAAGATCTTTTGAGAAGGGGCCTTTCTTAGTCCTACAGTCATCAGAGGCACATTTACTGAATATCCAAAAGAGAGCTTCCTTAGAGGCTGGAGGAAATTCCATTGATTAATGATTAGTGATGTGTTTTTAATTGATTCTTATATATGTGTTTTTAATTGATTCTTAAAGTTTAACTGGATTTCTGCCTTTATTTTTTGTCTCCGGTACCCTTCTGTCAACAAGACAGGGTCGAGATCAGATATACAAAATAGTAATCTATTCCAGCTTTAAAATATTCACCTTATTAGTTAATAGTTATTTAGAAGAAGAAAATTCTTTATTCAATGATCAAGTATTATTATAATTTACATTGTCAGAAATGCCATATCATAAACATGGTATGCTCATGTTAAGAGATAAAATTGTTTTTTTCTTTTTTAAAAAAGCTTATCTTATATATAGAATAGAAATATAAATCTTCAATTATTTTATCCTTGAATACAAGGCAAATAATCACAACTCATTTGTCTTCTCTATGGGGAAAAAGATTATTTCTGTGTAGTTTTCTTCCCCAATATTGAGGCACCTTAAAATATTTGGGTAAATGATTTTATGCAGAAGGACATAATTTAAAAACAAAACAAAACAGAAAAAACATGTTTCTACAACCCCCCACCCCCTGTGTAACTATTGTGTTATGGGGGAGTGGTAACAAGAAAGCATGTCCCTGGAAAAAAAAATTTTACTCAAACGGGGGAGAGGGGAATATTTCCAGAAACAGTTGTTTTCTTCAAAAATTGTATGTGTGTTTTTCCTGCAAAAACCCCATGTGTGGCCATGGTTGCTCGGGGAATTTTGGAGTTGCTGCCCAAAAAACAACATAATTTCCTGAGTTTTGCTTTGAAGGAAAATCTTGAAGTAAAACTCCCCTAGGACTATATTTATAACATCACAAGGCTAACAACAGTGAGAGATGTGTATATATATATATGTGTGTGTGTGTGTGTGTGTGTGTGTGTGTGTGTGTGTGTGTGTGTGAGAGAGAGAGAGAGAGGGGGGGGGGTACAAAATATGAGAAATTTAAAATAATGTGGAATTAAATACATGAAGTCTATAAATTCAAGCTATAGGTCTAAAGGCACTTTAAAATTATCAGATCTCAAAGACTAAGTAAGGCTTCAAAAGGAAGGCAGGAAGAGGGGAACAAAAACCTTCAAATGATAAGGGGATGAACCTTAAATGATCCACAGTCTGGAAGAGTAGGCATCAAAATGGATGACCAGTTAACTTGAAACCATTATATGTACTAAAAAGGGAACTCCGGGTAGATTTCCTTCCATTTTTCTTTTCTTTCTTCTTTTCCCTTCCTGAGTAGCACTTGTCTCGTCTGTTAAAAGCCTGTCCTTGCAGAGTGGCACTTAACTGTTTCAGAAGTTGTTTTTTAGCATGCCGTGTATGATTGCTTCATGCAGTGCCATCTAAGAAAGAGACTCAGATCTTTTAGAAACAGTTACAGTTTTCTCACACTGGACTGTGTCTCATTTGTGACCTGATACATTCAATACATTATGGAGTGCGTTTAAGATTTCTTCTCAAAAGGTAAGGAGTTCCTCTTTAGCTCTTTTACCAGCTAGTTGAGCATCAGAGTGTTTGGAATAGTGCCTCTAGCAACACATGTGCGTATGTAACTGTAGCATGGGACAAAATGCCAAATATGAATTCCTAAGTAAGGAGCACACATTAAACTCGGTTCTTACAAACCATGTAGATGACTGCAGTACTTTTCCTTTCAATGTTCATGTAGTCACGTTTCATAAAATGATACAAATTGAATCATGTCTATATATGCATCCTCTGCTTTTTGACAACTTACTTTTAAACAACCTGCTCTTTCAACAGTTCTGCATGTATACCCCGAACTATATTTTCGATCAGTGGCCTGCTGTTTCAATGTTTTTGTAAGCACATACAGTATTGGTTTTTTTCTCTCTCTCAGATTACTTGGTGCCATTTATTTCTTGCATCCTGTACTCAGTCATTTCTGATGTAGTACATCTCTGATACAGTACTCATACATACTGTACAGTATTCATACAGTACTCAAAATTGTGCTTAGAATATCTGTGCTTATAACACAGACACACACACACACACACACACACGAGAGAGGGGGGGAGAGATGATTGGAAAAGAAAACAGATAACTGGGACTGTGGCGGAACTGGCTGGGAGTCAGCTGCATAAGATCTCTACTGACCAGAAGGTCATGAGTTTGAAGCCTGCCCGGCTCGGGGTGAGCTCTTGACCAAATTGTGTAGCTCGTTGTTGACCTTTGCAACCCGAAAGACAGTTGTATCTGTCAAGTAGGAAATTTAGGTACCACTTTGTGGAGAGGCTAATTTTAACTGATTTACAAGGCCATAAAATCTCTCCAGGAAGTATGCAAAAGAATGAAGGAATGTGACAGCTCCCCCTGGTGGCCAGAAGCTGGAATGTTAAATTGCCTGTCTATATGTTGTGTGTCTATGGCATTTAATGTTTGCCTGTATATATAAATTATGGAAATAAATAAATAAATAACTGGAATGGAAAATAAGAAGCATTGTCCCTCTGTTCAAAAAGAGGGGAAAGTGAATCATAGAATAATAGAGCTGGAAGAGACCACATGGGCCATCTAGTCCAACCCCCTGCCATGCTGGGAGATAGATGGATGGATAGATAGATAGATAGATAGATAGATAGATAGATAGATAGATAGATATTGGGAGATAGATAGATAGATGATAGATAGGAGTGGGTTATATCCAATACTGGGTTCTGCTTTTCAACCATATCCACTTTTTGACAGTGCTCTGATCCCCAACCTGATAAATAAGCAGGAAATGCATATACAAACAAGTAAGAGGTGCTTCCTTTTTGAGAATGGGAAGGCTTTCTCCTTCATACAGACTGAAGATACCCTCCCCTCAAAAAAATTGTATGGAGGGGGGCATCCATAAAGACAGAAATGAGTGTCTTGTGTAATTTATATAAGTTAACATGTTGATTTTATAGAGAAATCCATAGCAAAGTGAACTTGATATTTAGAACATGAACCTGTTAATAGCCTAGTTGTTAATACTGCATGCCAAGAACTTTAGCTATCCCTTATTGCTATTTTGAAAATCTGGCAACACTAACCCAGAAACAGATAGATGTATAAACAATGTATGTTCACTTTATATGTTTAAGTATATCTCTAGGTTTGTTTGCTAGAATAATATTCTATCTTTATTTTCTTTCATGGGACACACATTTTTGCTGAAATTTTTGCTGCTATAATGTGAGTAATGAAATTTTGTTACTTTTTCATTGCACATAATTACTATAATTGGGGAAAGTTCAGGGGCTCCTTTCTCCTTCGTTTTTACAGTTATTGAGGTGAAACTTGCTACAGTGGTAGAACACATTTGCCTCTGTCGGCCTACCAAATTGCAAGAAGTTTTTTTTTTTTTTGAATTGTCAAAAATTTTATTTAAAAAGTTAAAAGAAGAATTACAAAAGCTATCTCCTTGAATGTTCTATCCAATGGCATAAAATAATGGGATCATGCATTTGCTGATTTTAGGGATTTTTAAAAAGTTTTGACAAAAATGTTTTTAAAGTCACAACAGCTATCTCATTGAATGTCTCTCATATTAACCAATAGAAACCAATAACTGTTGCATTCCAGGTCAGGAACAACCCTCTGACTTTAAACACACCACACGATGAATAGGAAAAAACAATCCGTTTTTATTGAAGCTTAGTAAAATAGCCAGTTGAGAATAAATGCTTGTAAGAAAATAGAGAAGTCCCAATAAAGTAGAAAGATCAGCAGAAACAAAGTAATCCAAAGCAGAGTTCAATAAAATACAAAGGCAAACAAAGGCAGGGTTAATCCAAAGCAGGGACTAACAGGAAACAAAAGCAATATCCAAACTTTTGTAGTCAACTCCAAAAAGACCAAGAAATCCAACCATGAACAAGTACCCTTAACATGAATCTTCTCAGCAAGACTTCCATGGGGCAAGAATTAGGTTTCTGGAACGATGCTTGATCTAACAAGTTTTCGTGTGAGGCAAACCTTATATCCCAAAACTCAGAAACTGGTTTCGCTTTCCTTGGCTATAGTTCTTGGCTCTTATCTCTTGAAGCCTGGAGGAGCGACACAACCCTTGAGTTAGCTGCCAATCCTGGCTGAACTCCAGCCGCCTATCCATGAGCTCCCTATCTTGTTGCTCATTAATTCCTCCAGGTGTCAAGTTGTTTTCAAAACCCAAATCTTGAGAGCTCACAGAGTCAGGGAGTAAAACATCATCCCTTTGCACTGCAAGGATATTCTCATGAGAAACTGCCCTTTGAACTGCTGTCTCTCTGTCATTCTCTGCATGAATATCATTGTTCAAACCATCTCCATCTTGCACCTCAGTGCAATCATTTCCCACATCATTTCCCACATCAGAAGCATCGTGATCCTGAAACACAAACACAAACACAGGCTGATTTCCAACCATACCAATTCTACATTTTCATAGAATCTTAGAGTTGGAGGGAACCCTCAAGGTCCATTTAGTCCAACCCTTTTATTCCAGGCAGAAGGGTACCATCCAAACTCTCCTGGCAGATGGCAATCCAGCCTCTAAACTAATTGATATGCTTCCCCTATTGAGTTGGAAGGGAGCCCCAGTGGAGCACAGAGATTTACTTACTAGAAGTATCAGTCAGTCCTCCTTTTTGCAAATTCAACAATTTATTGGAACTCTGGCTAGCTGCTGCTATGGGGGGACAAATCTCTCCCTTCTCCTGATTAGGGCTTTTTGATGTGAGCAGAATTTTGGTAAATGTAGTTTAGGTCAGGGCCTTTTGCATTATCTGTCATAGGGCTCCTCGCCTTCCCAAAATATATTTCCCAGAGTTCTGTTCTTCCATTCCCAGCCAACACTGCTCCCTGCTTTCCCTCTCCAAATGGCAAGAGGCCATTAATGTACAGAGGAATGAGAGCCTTTTTGGCTTGGTTTTGTTTGCTTGCCATGAAAACGAAGCTGACTTTGGGAGGGAGCTTTCCAAGATTTACAAAATGCTAACAAAAAGGATTGGGTAAGTTTTGATTCTTAAGTTTTAGGCACAGCCACACCAACATGTCAAAAATAAGAAGTACAGATTTTAGGAATGTTTATCTGACTTTAGAAACGTTAGAAATTTTTGCACTAGCCTACAGTGTTACCTAATCATGCAGGCAGAAATTCACTTAACACAGTTATAAATATGCAAACTAGAGTTATTCATTTGTGGTGATTTTATAATCCCAATCCCTACAAATTCACTGCTTTAAGGAATACATAAGGACTATGAAGTTCCCCAATCTCTACTTATGGGAAAGTAGTGCAGGTTTGCATATGAAGCTCCCACTCATCCCTTCCCTTGAATGAGCTTTGTGCAAGTGGGAATTGTGACAAGGACCCTGCTTCTGAATGCCACACCAAAACTTAGTCATGGTTAGTGGAAATATCAGTCAAATGCTTCCCAACTAATAGAGTAAAAAAACCCTATTCCTCACAGTGTCTAGCAGACCTGGGGTGGAGTGGGTTGGACTGAGATGCTACTTAGCTATGTACTGAGTATGTTTATGTTGCTAAGGACAGATTGAGAGTGCCCTACACAAAATGCTTGGGACCATAATTATTCTGAAATTGAAATTTTGGAATAACAATGATAATGATAATAATCATAATAACTTTATTTACATCCCACACCTATCTCCCCAAGGGGGCTCAAAATGGTCATTTGTACAAACATTATATTTGCATAAACATAATGATATATCTTAGAGTCAGGACCCAAGTCTAAACATGAAATACATTTAGGTTTCATATACACATAATCTGAAAAAAAGTGTACATACAATATTTGAAATAATATTTTTGTACATTATCTGGGTTTCCCTGGACAGCTCGGGTCCAGGCTATTTGACCGATCACATCTCCTCTTACAAAACAGCCAGGAATCTGTGGTCAGCAGAGGAGGTCCTGCTCTCGGTCCCACCCCCATCTCAAGTACAGTTGTTGGGAACGAGAGAGAGAGCCTTCTCCGTCGTCACCCCCCATCTTTGGGATTCCCTCCCTAAAAAACTGAAGCTGCCCCCTCCCTCCTCTTCTTTAAAAAACAACTGAAGACCTACTTCTGCTCACTAGACTATAGAGAGGAGGAGGATGACACAATAAGAAATCATGAGGCCCTGGTCGAGAACCTGGGAAGTCTGACTTGGCCACGGTGGTTCATGCTCTGGTTATATCCTATATAGACTACTGCAATGTGCTCTACGTGGGGTTGCCTTTGAAGACTGCTTGGAAGCTTCAAATGGTCCAGCGTGTGGCAGCCAGGTTGTTAACAGGAGCGGCGCTCAGGGAGCACACAACTCCGCTGTTGCGCCAGCTCCACTGGCTGCCAGTCTGCTACCAGACACAATTCAAAGTGCTGGCTTTAGCCTATAAAGACCTAGACAGTTCTGGCCCAGCTTATCTATCTGAACATGTCTCTCCCTATTAACGCACCAGGGTTTTGAGATCATCAGGGGAGACCCTGCTCTCGATCCCGCCGGCTTCACAAGCAAGTCTGGTGGGGATGAGGGACAGGGCCTTCTCTGTAGTGGCCCCAAGGCTGTGGAACTCCCTGCCCATGATATCACATTGGCTTCCTCCCTCCTTACCTTTCGAAAAAAAAAATTGAAAACTTGGCTCTTTGAGAAAGCATTTGGAGTTTCAGCTTAATTAGTTAACTGAATTGGAATTGACCAAGGAATGACAACAACGATGGAATGGATAATGGACTGAATATGACGACATAGTTTTAAAAAAAAATTGTAAAAGAAAATATGTTCATTGTATTGATGTTTTGATGTTTTTAGATACTGCAATGAGATGTTTTCTTCTATTGAGGTATGTTTTTTAAACGGCATCAAATTGGGCCAATTGTTCGCCGCCCTGAGCCACCTTCGGGCTGATATGGGTGGGGTATAAATTAGATAAATAAATAAATAATAAATAGATATTTTGTAACTGGACTCTGCTAGCTCATGTCAGTCTAATTACCATTGTTGGCCACTCAACCAGCCCACACAACTCTGTGAAGTCCAGTTGGCTTCTGTAAATTAAGGCTGAATGTTTGTTAAGACTTTATGTCATTATATAATCTTTGTCTGGCTACATATTTTCAATTTATTGATGTTAGATTTTACATTGTTTTCATATGTGGGGTTTTTCTGGAATTTTATGTCGGTATTTCTTTGTTTTATGGAGGCATTGAATGTTTGCCATTGTATGATGGAATCCATCCTGAGTCCTGCTGGGGAGATAGGGTGGAATACAAATAATTATTAGTAGTATTATTAGTATTATTATTATTATTCCCATATAGGCAATTTTGGGTTTCTGGAGAGGAGATCTTCAACCTGTCATTGATACAGAAGAGCTTATTCGATTATACCTAGAAGGCATAATTGGATACATGCAATCTATTATGTTAGATCTGTTCTGTAGTTTATTCAGCTACTTTATTGATATTTAGCCCATGCATTAAAAACTGCTAGCACATCTTGTTATTCCTGTTAGTTTAATTGTGGCAAGAGACCAAGAAAAAGACCGACTACTATTTTTTATTTATTATGCAGAAAAACATGATTAAAACACCTCTTTGAAAGTGTTCCTTTTAATTACCTTTTCTCTGATACAGAAAATCTTTCTATACTTTATGGTAAGACTATGTGTACACAAGAATATTAACTGAAAAAAGCAGGTATTGTTGTTCAAAACTTTCCTATTGTTATAAAGTGTGTTAATAAGTGTATACATCTATGTTCAAACACAATTATTCATGCCCCAATGCGATAGATTATTATCCTTTGCTAGGGTTGCCAAAATGAATATGGGATCAGGCTTTTAAACTGAGAAGCATGACAAGGTACTACGCTTTTTTGTTTCGCTGGAGAAATATACCTATCTTTACTTACATTTCAAAGAATAAAGTTGCCATAACCCTGTCCATTATTTAACCCGGAAATCCTATACCCTGCAGGGAATGTTGAGTCTAGTGCCCACTAGTGAATGAAAAACTAATTACAGGTAAACTTTGAAAAATCAAGGGAAATTTTAAATTAAACCGTGTACTTTGTGAAATCATACCATGGTTGGGAAGGGAGACCCTAATTTTTGTCACACATAATTTATTTTCCATTATGCTAGCACACTAATAGAAATATCTCTTTGAATGTTGAATTACGAAACTAGCATCTGTCCCTCTTTTTTGGTCTATCGCATATAATCAGACAAAGCCCTGACGGCAAATAATATTTTTACTGCTTTCCTAACAGACACCTGGAGCCAAGACTGTCACTGCTCCTTTTTGTAAGCAACCAGAAAGTGGACAAGACACTTTGTGTCTCTGATTAACATTAAATGGAAGGACTAAAACATTTCACAAGGACATCATTTCATCTTCAGGATGTTGCAAGAGAATATGTAAAGTGCTTTAAAGCATCCTGTTCAATTTTGTAGTTTTTATTTTCAAGCATATATGTTTTTAATTATTTTACCTATTAATTCTGAGATAGGATTACATAATAAACCATCTTGATATAGATAACTTTTGGCATCATGTTATATATACTATAACCACCTTTTTCAAACTTTTATATATTAGTATACAGTATGGCCCTCATATCCTGTGGGATATGTTCCTGAACTTACTGTAGAAACAGAAAACCATGGATAATAGCAAATCCCACTGAAGTCAATGACTTTAACCAGAGGTTACCATAGAGCAGCATTTCTCAACCTGGGGGTCATGACCTCTGGGGGATTGCGAGGGGGTTGTCAGAGGGTCACCAAAGATCATCAGAAAACACCGTATTTTCTGTTGGTCATGGGGATTATGTGTGGGAAGTGTGACCCAATTCTATCATTGGTGGGGTTCAGAATACTCTTTGATTTTAGGTGAACTATAAATCCCAGCACTACAACTCCCAAATGTCAAGGACTATTTCCCCCCAAATCTATCAGTGTTCACATTTGGGCATATTGAGTATTTGTGCCAAGTTTGGTCCAGATCCATCATTGTTTAAGTCCACAGTGCTCTATGGCTATAGATGAACTACAACTCCAAAACTCAAAGTCAATTCCCACCAATTCTGTGTGCCAAGTTTGGTTCAATTCCACCATTGGTGGTGTTCAGAATGCTCTTTGTAAGGAAACTATAAATCCCAGCAACTACAACTCCCAAAAGACATTTCTCCTCCCCCCCCCCCCCCCCAGTATTCAAAATTTGGGCATATCGGGTATTTGTGTCAAATTTGTTCCAGTTAATGAAAATACATTCTACATATCAGATACTTACATTATGATTCATAACAGTAGCAAAATAACAGTTATGAAGTAGCAACAGACATAATTTTATAGTTGGAGGTCACCACAACATGAGGAACTGTATTAAGGGGTTGCGGCATTAGGAAGGTTGAGAACCATTGCCATGGAGTCACCCTAAAGTTTGGTGATTTAAAGCTAAGCAAGAATTTTCCATTCACTTAGTAATAGACCACATGCTTTGTATGCAGACAATACCAGTTTCATCCACTGACATGTCAACTTATACTGTATAAGCGATAATACTAAACTTGATAGAGAAATAAACCTGACCCAGTAAAAGACAACTTCATGTGGAGATTTCATGAAGCATAGTCAATTAAGGAATTTAAACAGTCCACCATCATTATCACCATCATCAATCTTTTTTGTGTAGTAGTAATCAATATTTGGTATCAGCAAATTCTGAGGGTACGGGGGCCATTCCACACTGATATGCACACACACAGTTCTCATCTGGTAACACTACCTTGTCCAAACTGACACAAAATCACAAAACCACAGAAGCCTATGAGGACACAATAGCCCTGTTTTAGCCCTTAAAACACAATTTTGCTCTCCTAGAGTCCTAGGACTTAAAATTTCCCTTTTTTAATAAAAAGGGAAATTACTAGATAGAGAAAAGTCACTTTCCATTTCTATAACAGGTTTGAAGAGAACTTCCACACAAATGTCTATACTGCCTGAGGCTTCTCAGAGAGTCTGGCATTTTTGAAGCAATTTTATGAGGGCACTGGAGGAGTCCTGAATGTTCCATGTTATCCATAGTTGCATGAAACTCACCCAGTGGTCACCTCTGCATTACCTCAGTCCTGTCTCCACAAGCTATAGATTATGGGCGAGACAAATGAAGATTGTAGGGAACCCAAAGAATCATTTCTGAAGTTCTAATATGTCCTAGCAATGCCCCCAATATACCTGCCTGGGCCCTGCACAACGATTTTGCCACATTTTAAGTCTCTACAGTTATCGGCCAGTGAATATTCTGTTGTCAGCTTCTCATCTTGTTCATATAATGTTAAAAGATGGAATTGAACCAAATAAGAGGTAATGTAGACAGCTGTCTGTGAGAGTGCATGTGTGTAGCAGCAGAAAAGAGGCTACAATCCATCTAGGAAGACTGCCGGATGCTTTGGAAAGTAAATGAAAGACAAGAACACACACTTGTATTTTGGAGGTGAAGGTACTAGCAGATTCTCGAGTGTAAATAAATTGTGACACATACACACATCCTCCATCTTTTGAAGACTAGCTTTTTGATGACCTGCTCTTTCAACCATTTTTAATTGCACCCCAAACTTGAATATTCAACTCATACTCTGTCTTTGGTCATTTTGGCACTATGGTTTTTCAACCATGCACTGTGGGACCCTTTTCTCCTCTCAGTTGACTTGGTGCCTTTTTCCTTCTTAGCTGACTCAGTGCCATCTTTTTCATTCAGTTTGTGTTTGGTAGGGCTGTGCAAAAATTTGGATGCAAATCATAAGTCATACAAATTTTGGAAAATCTGTACTTACTTACAACCCAATTTATGAAGCCTGTGCACTGCCCCCTCCAAACAAATGAATTAAACAAATGCTGAAGGAGATGGCAAGGGAAGAGGCACTCCTGGCATTTCATTTAAATCTAGGAGCCATGTTGCCTCTGTCACCATTGAGACCCAGGAGGGAGATCAAGGGTAGTGAGTGACTAGCTAGGAGCTGAATTTGTCCCTCTATGAGCCGGTCTGAGTCCCTTTACGGAGGTAGAGAAGATCGGGATATAAAAGTTTTAAATAGATAAATAAATACATCATCAAAGGCTTTCACATGTGCCATGCAAGCTTAGTTTGTCTCAACCTTTAGGATTACCACCGCTGAGTTTAGGATCCTGTGTGTGTGTGTGTGGGGGGGGGGGATCATTTTGAATTCGTTTGGATTTCTTTAATTTAAAAATCTAAAAACTGGTTTCTTTATTTTCTAGTCTATTTTAATTTTAGTCTTCTTGCTTTCCTTTCTATTGGTTTTAAACATATGATTCAATTCTGCAAAGTTATATTTACTGAAATCCCAAGTTGCCAGAGGGGTGCTGCTGTTGATGCAGTTGGCTGTTTAGCCAATTATACTTATTTCATAATTATATAATCCAATTTATTGGTATATTGTATATGTATTGTATATGTATGTTTGTCAGTTCCTCTAGCTGCTTGATAGGAACTACATTTCCACAGATGTTTATTGTCACATTTTCCTCATAAATGATCTATTATATAAGCCGCTTCTTGAGCTCAAACTTTGGATACCCTTATGATTTCTTCTCCAATATTGGGGCTTTGAGAAAGACCTGAGTGGTCGAAATGGGCGGGAATTCTGGGGTATTTACTCCCTCGTCAGCCTGGAGTGATTTACTGTTTACAACACATGGACTACTTGCTGTTACTCATTTGCGGGATCCTCAAAGCGTTTCCAAGTGTCTTCGGCGCTTGAGTCCATTTCATTTGACCAGCGGCCTGTGGGACTTATTTTCTGTGGATTATAAACTTTTCTGGCAATAAAAGTTATCCACAAATACCACATTTGTGGAAAACTACCATGGATTATAAACTCAGCGAATTTGGATTCTCACCAGAACAACATGACTTATATGTGTATCTGAATCTTTACGCTCAAATACAGGTTGTTTATGATTTAATTTTATTATCCATCTATCCTGGTGGTTTGCCTTATTATACTATTGTGTATGAGTGCCATATATATTAATAACACTAGGATTCATAGTCGTTCCTTTTTGGTTTGTTGTTGGAGCTGTTGATGCAGGGCCAATATTTTTGGAGAATAATTTTTTTTAAATTCCCTAAAATTCAGTATATGTAATGATGCTTTACGTGGAATGTAAACTTATATAAGAAAGCTTAATATCTTGAAACTCCCATGCTTAAGCATGCTTTGACCATCTGGTTCAATCATCATCTTAAGTCAGGCATTAATGTGTCCAGGGTGATTCGAGAGAGAATCTAGAATGAGTAGGAAAGTAGCATCTATTTTCAATCCTTCTGTTTAAGAGATAGGACCAGGGAACCGTGATTTTTTTTGTTCTGAGCCATTTTTATACCAAGAGGGGACCTTTTTTCCAGTAGGAAAAACATTATTTATAGAGACATGACACCCCTGGGGGTGCTAGAAGACATTTGGGGGCAAAACAATCCAGAAACTTATATTAGAGATGGACATGAATGCAGGCCTAGATGGCTTTCTGCAAGTCCAATGTTCGCCCAAATATAGCTTCTAATCCCTTATAGTTGACTCTGATACAGAGGCTCATCTCCACAGAATTTATAAATACATCTATATTACACAATTACAACTATTTTATGCCACTCCAGTTTACTTAGCTCCATGACAAGGAATCCTGGGATCTATAGATGAGAGAGATACCGAAACGGCTTAATTGCTGGAGTTCAGTGGAGCGAGCAAGAGATGTATAATTGCTGTAGGATACACACATTTATCAAAAAAACCAAACAAGCACTTTGTTCTCTTTCTGTTATGAATACAAGTAACAATCAATAAGATGGTCATTCATGACCTTAGTGGTAAGTCTGGGTTACTCAAAAGGAGGAACACTTACCATATTTTATGCAGCTTTTACCCCAGTGGTGCATTTACTCAAGAAATGTGTTTTGGAGGTTGGAAAGCTGCTACACAGAGAAAAATATACACTGAAGTTGGTATGGCAACTTAACTCAAAGAAAGAGATCAAATGATAGGTATGCTGAAAAAATATTTTGCGGTTTTGATATTTGCTTAGCAATTAGCATACTCAGTGCTACTGAACCAATTACTTTAAAAATGAATGCTATTCTGTTTCCTTTTGATTATCTGGCTGCGTTTCATGTCAACTTCATTTTTTTTTCTGCTGAGTCTTTGCCCCTGCTGTCTGCTTCTTTGCCCCTGCTGTCTTTCATCTTATTTGTTCTCACTTCCATTTAAGTTGACAACTGTAGGAAACTTACAATAATTTTGTTTGCAGGCATCAATGAGATCACAGTCACGGGAACCTGCCATGTAACAAGTCAGACTACTGGTCCATCTACAACAGGGGTGCCCACACTTTTTCAGCACTATAAAACGAGCTATTTATAAAACAACCAAAACAAAATGACCTACCCATATTTTGATAAAAGAAATAAGGGACATTTACGTGATTTTTTTGCAAAAAATAAGGGACACTACATATTAAATGCATTAGTATCAATATCAGCATAAGTAGAGTAATCTATTTTGACAATTATATACTTATAGTGGAATATAATCCTGATTTTATAGCTGGGTAATCTGGATCATACTAAAAATCAACATATATGGTTTTCTACACATTAAATGCATTACTATCAATATTGGCATAAGTATAGTACTCTATTTTGACAATTATATACTTATAGTGGAATATAATCCTGATTTTATATCTGGATAATTTGGCTCTTGTGAGCCGCCGCGAGCCCCTGGGAGTCGGCGGCATAGAAGCCTGAATAAATAAATAAATAAATAAATAAATAAATAATACTAAAAATCAACATATATGGGTTTCTACATATTAAATGCATTACTATCAATATTGGCAATATCCTCTCCTCCTCCCTCGCGCCCTGCCCACCTTCCTCAACCACGGTGGCAGAGGAGGAGGGAGCCGCCAAGGCAGGGTTTCTCCCAGCAGCGTCAACAGCGGAAACAGAGAGAGGAGATGGAAAAGACATGCGGAGGACAAGGGAGAAGGAAAAGACACGCACCTCTGCCTCCTCTCTCGCCCTGCGCAAGCCATCCTTGGCGGGGGAGGGGGGAAGGTGCGTGCAGGGTGAGGATTGAGACACGCCCAGGGTAAGGGAGAAGGGAAAGGTGTGTGCCTCTGCCTCCTCCTCTCTTGTTTCTGAATATAATCCTGTAATGTATTTTCCTTATTTTTTTTTTTGCTTTTTAAGTCTCTTCTGCTGATGAAATTGATTCAATTTTTTCCATTGTTTTTATGAGTATGGTCACTTGCCTGATACGTGTATTATGTCCAAATTTGGTGTCAATTCGTCCAGTGGTTTTTAAATTATGTTAATCCCACAAACAAACATTACATTTTACTTATATAGATTTAAAGTTCTGTGACATCACATCTTAAAGTTTTTTTCCAAGCAGATGAATTCTGGTGAAAATTCTTTTTTCTGTCTCTCCTGATGGTATCAAGAGAGTTGAATCTACATGTTCACTTTGTCAATATTCTCACCACTGAGTAGTGTGTGTTCTCTTCCAAGGGTATTTCTGATCACTCTTCTCTGAACATCAGATTCCTTCTATGACAGCTCTAGTATTCACAGCAGGAAGGGGCATTTGTTCAACAGTTTTCATCAGACAAATATAACTCATTAACCACTTTTGGCATTGATGATGGGCATCTGCCAAAATATCAGGTTAAGTCAATAGCTGTCTTTGTCAGATTTCCCACTGTAGTTTCAGGTCAAATTGTGTTCCCTTTGGGGTTATTCTTCCTACCATTTACTTGTCCTCAGTACAGACTAAAAATTCAAGCAAAGTGTTGAGGAATATCTCATTTTCTTTTAAAATACTTGAGCCAATACTGAAGAGCAAAGTACAATGAAATGGAAAGAGAACAGCATAATAAGCCAAAGTAGACCACAAACTAGATTTTAGTGGTTACGTGAAAATTCCCTTCAGCCATAGGCTCAGTAACATATCTGATGCAAATAATAATGTTCCAGATGGAGAAAAATAAATGATGACAATTTATGGCTCAAGGTTCTCTAACAGCATTGGTGGAGAGGCAGGGATGGCGGTTTCTAGTTTGCGGAGATAATTGCCACTTTTTAATAGCTGGAACACTGCTAGATGCAACTTGACGAGGAAGATAATAAAAACTGCAGAATATACACATTATCTTCCTTCACTCACACAACACATCTCCCTAACATTACAAGAGGCCACATTGTCTCTCTTGGATGGTAATGGCATTGCTAGCAATATCATACCATATATAACTCCTATCAACTCCTTTGTAAGTTGAATGTTACAGCTTAAGCAACACTCAAATTCAGTCCATATCCCTACAATTAAACAGTGCAAGAAGCCAGACAACATGGGAAGTAGCCCTACTGTAATGTTTGGAAGCTGAATGGGAATTTTAAAAAATGGAAAGAAAAAAGTTGTACTTGATGACAGTTCAGAGGTCACATTGTTCAATGGGGTTTGTGAACAACAAATTGATAAACTGTTTTAAGGAGTCACGGCAAATTTAGTGTTGCATTTTTAATTTTGTAAGATGATGAAATAAGTATGAGTTTCAGCTTCAAGGAATGGGACACTGGCAATTTCCCTTTCAACAGATATCCAAACCTCTGAATTTCAGGTGCCAGTTAAAATCATATCTAACTGTAGGAGTTTTCTGAAATCAATTTGTACAATTAATTCTGCTGTTTGTATTGCTTTTGTGATATTTTAGAAAATACCTAGGGCTGTGCAAAATTTTGTTTGTGCCTCATTTGTCATATCTATTTCATAATATTCATACATACAATTTGATATTAAGAAACGTGGGTGGTGCTCACACAAAAAAACTTAAAATTCAAAACATGGGCATATGACTTTTGGAAGTGTTACTGGTATACAAGTCTAAAAAATGGCTCTAGCTCCCCCTTGCAGGCGCCACTTCATCCTCAAAAAGGACTGGATTTGCTTTCCACAAAGAAACACTGAGGAGGATGGGGAGGCCGGAGTGGAGAAACAAGCCCTGCTCTTTCCCAAAAGGGAGCAGTGAAGGTGGCCCTGGGTGGGCAGGTGGGAGGGAGGGATGCTTTTCTGGATGGCTGGACCAGGAAGAAGTCCCTCTGGCACATGGCTGGCCAAGAGGGAGATAGGCAGTGACCACATTCACATTGAGTCCCCCTTGGGGAGATAGGACTGAATATAAATAAAGTTATTATTTGTTTTTAGGCTTTAATGCAGGAAGCGAGCAGAATTCCAGGAAATGTAGTGTAAGGTGCGGACTTTTGAATTCTCTGCCACAGAGGTCCTTGCCTTCCCAAACTACATTTCCCAGAATTCTGCTTACTGCCTCATGCCACAACCTCCTCATCCTCCCTGAATCCTAGTTTTACACAGTATTTAGCTTTTTTTGCAGATACCTCAACAAACTACAAGTCACAGGATTCCATATTATTGAGCCATGGCAGTTAAAGCTATGTCAAATTGCATTCACTCTGCAGTACAGATGTGCCTCGAATCAAAAATGCAGTCTGTGCTCAATTAATACACCCGGAGAGACAGGAGAGGTGGGGCAGAATCTTACTCTTCTCAGCCAAAAGCAAACTGCTGCAGCTTTTCCTAGTTTTAGTCTTTCTTTTCATTAATAGCTTTTACCATTTCGACCACATTTTGGTGTTGCTTGGTAAGATTTTCACCTCTGAAATGTTGGAGAATATAAAAACACAATGACAACAGGCATGTAGCCGGGGGGGGGGGGGGCTTGAGGGGCTTCTGCTCCTCCCGAAATTCTCAGGGTGGTCCACGAGAAGGCCTAACTGGTGCATTATTTAAACTGTTATGTGTATTCATATCATGATCTGATCACCATGCTCAGTATATCCCATATGCATGGGGGAATTGGGATAATGATACAAAAGGTTTGCTAGGCTAGACTCTCCCTTACTCAGACTCAGCCCCTCCCGAATCAAAATCCTGGCTATGGCTCTGAATGACAACAAAGAAAATTAAGTCCAAATAAGACATCAACTATATTTTGAAGGTGACTCAAGGCTGCACTCTCAATTTAGACTGGAAAATGACAAATTCTCAAGATCACTTGTTTGTCTGTATGTAGCAATGCGCAGTATGCTTTGCAAAGGCCACTTTTGCTCTGACCATTTCTGTGCAGGCAGCCCTCTTCTGCTTCTATTTAATTTGTTTGATATGGAAGTCCTTGAAGCCAGGTTCTTTGGTCTCATTTGCCTGCCCCCCTCCCTATGTTTTAAATTGAAGTAAACCATTAATAGACAGTCAATTAACTGCACACTGGAGCCAACCAATCATACTGTACCGTTTTGACATCCAGAGCAGAATGCAAATGGAAAGACTTGTTCATCTTTGCATCTGAAATATCCTCTTCTGTCTGTAAGAATACTCTCAGGAGCTAAACATCATTGTAGCAAGATTAATCTTATTCCATTTTCATCCTCAGACAAATGCAATCAAACAGGGCATGGCTTCAAACCTTTTATACCTTGTCTCAGACATCTGGAGCCCAGTCTGCCACAATCTCTTTGCTATCCGAAAGAAAGTGAAAAAGACAGACAGCACTTCAAATAAATCAATTCCACCTATTAGCTCTTTTCATTTGTCTATATTTTCAGAAGGAATGGGAGTGCTGAAGGCAAACCAGAGGTGATTTGTTAGCTCATTATACTACTTTCTTAACTACTTCAAACTCGATGCTGATCAAGGTACTTGTGCAATGTTCACTACATAGTTTTAAAAAATCATATCCAAAAGCATTTACAACACACTTTTTGACTCATCACAAACAAAAAAAACATAACGCAATTCATTTCACATCGCAAATATGGGTTTGTAATTTGCAAGGCATGGATTTGGTTGGTGAAGTTTGAAATTAGGGCTGCATGAAATATTTACTACTAACCAATGTTTTCAGCAAAAGGCAGGCTACATTTTTCCTAAGACCCTGCTCTGAACATTTTTTGGATTGTGGCATTTTCACCAGGAAAAAATAGCTGTTTCTCTTTGCTGCAGCCAAAACTTAGTTCTTTCCCTGAATTGTCAACTTGGGCATAGATCGGGGTTCCAGATTTAAAGCTCTAGTCCCTCTTCTCAGATACTCAGAGCAAGATGAAGAAATCTCAGGGTACGAGAACTGCCTTGAAAAGTCTGTAATGTGTGTTCCCCTCATTTGTGAGATTAGTTTTTTTTGTTTGAGCAGCATACAGTTGCCCCTCCACACCTGTGGATTTACTTATTCATGGATTAGGTTTAAAATGTTCTCTATAGAAATTTCTAGAATCCTCCAGTGTGATTTTAAGGGTCAACTCCCCTCAGTCATGTTGGATAATCTAGGGATTTCTATAGAGAACATCTCTTTAGGACTCTCCAGGTTCTATAATGTTATTCTATGGTCAGGTTCCAGCAGTACTTCCTGTACCCTTCATCCCAGTGATTGTAGAGAACTGACTGCACTCTCTAGTTGACGTGTAACATATCATAAGGAGCTGCCTCTTTCAACACCACCAGGAACTGCTTCCTATGACATCACATGAGATCATCGTATAATTTCATGTTTTGTAACTGAAAGCTAATAGCCTAGAATAGTCCTGACCTAATACAACTAATTCATGTCAATGTCATTAAGTCAAGTCAGGGTGGCAATTAGCATCACTGAACAAGGATGTGTTCATAGTGTCCTTAAGAATCAGTTAGAATCAGCAAATGTGTGAATGTGTAGCAGTTCATAATATGGTGGTCTTAGCCCTGACGGTGATTTATTACAATAAAGGCCCCTCGGCTATGGAACTCTCTCCCAATTGAGATTAGATCTGCCCCCTCCCTCCTGACCTTCAGGAAGCTGGTGAAATCCTGGCTATGGAAGGAAGCATTCCCAGAATAATAGCTGAGATCTGCAATAGACTAAACTTTCTGACCACATATGCAGACTGAATTGGATATGATTTTATCTTGGCAACCTGGCTTATATGTATATTTACTCTATGTATTTTAATATTTTATTTTTGTATGATGTTTTAGACTGTATTTTGGCATTGAATCTTTGCTGTTAGCCAGTCTGAGTCCCTCTACAGAGATGGAGAAGATTGGGATATATGTTTTAAATAAATAAATATTTTCCTGCACTATATTCACTAGACATCCTGTGCCTCTTTCCAAACCCAGATCTATTAAGTGTAACTTCTACTTCGCTTAACAAGTTCACATCAATAGTGTGTAGATACCAATGAGAGGAGACCATTTTTTCAAGCTAATGGTACCTTCCAATGAGCTGCTTTCAGTTGGAAATTCTCAACCAGCTGCAGCAATGAAGCTACTGCTGCAAACTATGCCTCATGACAGCCAAGGAGGCATGCTGTGAAGTATTTTTGCTTATATGTGCAGGAGTAACACTAAAGGAAAAGAAAGACGTAGAAGTTCTTGTGTTATGCCCAAGTTTAGCAAGCTGGCCATGCAAAATTACTAACAGAAGTGGGAGGCAAATGGCTTGCCAATTGCAGATGGGGATAATAAGAATAAATGAACAGATACCCAGATGGTACAAGATGGCAGGTAATTTGTACTGTCCCAGTACTGTATCTGAGGTTAAACATAGTAGGACAGGAAGGAGAAAGACAAAGACAGGGAAGCGAGAAATAAAAAAATATGGTGAGGAAGAGCAAGGAATTGTTATTTAACACAGTCACAGGTTAATTTCCTCCCAATCATGAGATTACATGCTGTTTCCCAAAAGGTCTTCAAGTGGGTCACAGCTTTGCAAACATGATTAAAAAAATATGAAATATGGCAACTTGTAAGTTCATAATAATCTCTAATCACCTTCTGTACTTCAGGTAGAAAAAAACACAGCAGAGCACCTAGATATTAATCTTTGAATTATTAGGTACTTGGCATGCACAGTAAAAGATTTCCTAAGGAGTTTTACTAGGTGTTTTAATGTGCATAAATTGATGGGAATGGCTCCCTCTAGAAAGCATAATATGTCTTTAATAAAAAATATACAGATAAACTCATGAAATAGCTAACCAATACACAGCGCTTTCCAAAAGTGGCACGAGAATAAACGCAAACTCAGCTTCTAAGTCTCCAAAACTACACGAGGAAGGGAGGCAAAATAAGCTATTTGTTAGTACATATTAAAAATTGGAAATAGCTGATTCAAATCTATGACACTTTCTGACATCTAATATTTATTTCTGTAATATAAGGGTCCAAACTAGGCATTGTTCTAATGGGCAACCACATTTTTTCAGTAGGAAAATAAGTGGGAAATAGGTTTCTGTGCAGTTGGCAAATAATGGGCATTAAGCAGGAACAATTTCTGGAAACAAATGGAAAAGAAAATGATTAAATAGTATTTCAGCTTTCACAATCTTAATAATATATCTTTGGGTCCAGCTACCTAAAGCTATGTTCCAAGGAAGCCAGGCTCTAAGTCTGCAGTATCTATCATATTTATCAGGCCATTTTATTCATATGCCATGAGGCTGGACAGTGACAATGCTGATAGATGAAAGCATAGATGGACAATAATTGAGGATTAAGGGGCCATACTGTACCCACAGGAGTACTTGGGGGCTCAATCCCCTTCAAAGGGCCCACAAATCTCAAAAACAAAAATTTCCAAAATATTCCATGTTTTACAACTCCAGGCTTTTTTAGACTAAGAAGAAAATTTATTTTGCAATAGCAGTGATCAAAAAGTCAATTTTAAAGCTATAACCTGTTGGGAACAAAATGCTCTCCTGGGTTTAAAGCAGCACCTGTGGACAAAAGCACAAAATATTTCCTCCTCATACCCCTGAGGGATGATGAGAAGTTTTTGGACAACCTCGTGACCCACAAAAATGGCCTTGAGGCTAAATGCAGTTCATATGTTTCACTTTTTCCCAAGTGTGTACCAAGTAACCTCTGCTATAGCAATTATTCTTCTGACTACAACACAGTTGGTTCCAAAACAAGGAGGAATAGGGTATTCCTTACAAAACTGGACTGTAGCACAGTCTTGATTCAAGGAAGTTTTCAAAAATCACCTTACTACAAGTGAACTAAAACACTCAATTTGCAAACTCAATTTTGGCATCAATTGGTTTGCTTTAGGGGAGGGGTTATTTCCATTCTATCTGGAAAAAAATGTTTTGCAATTGTATTTGTGATTTGCCTTCCAACCCCCAAAATAACGAGACAACAAAAATTGGATTCAAATTTGGGCAAAATTTATTAAAGTTACCTATTTAACTTTAACTGACTAAACTTAGGTGTCAAGGAACTGGGAATGGAACAGAACTGGGCAACCTCTCAGGGAGACGCTGTAGAACTTTCTGCAAATCTTTACCAGACTCTCCAATTTCTCTGGGCCAATGATATCCCCCTCACCCTTCCAGTGCCATACAGGTGAGTGCATTTGTGCATTGCCCAACACCCTTTGAGGGTTGAAAATTGTTCTATGGATTTCCCTAAACTATTTACGCTGGCCTATTTTTAAGACTGCCATCCATGTAGCCCCTAATAGCAGTATAGGGTAGGCAAAAAACCTCCCTAGAACATAGGGGGGGATTCCTACCCGGCCCCGTAGTAGCGACCATTATACTGTTCAATGGACGGGAGTGGTGGGTCAACTGCTCCATCAGGAATGAGGAAGAAGGCTGGCTACAGCAATAGTCAGCCTCCGCCCACTCCTCTGGAAGCTTCCAAGGCTCTAGCCAATCGCCTCGCTTCAGGGGAGGAGGCCAATACCTCTCCCCGCCCACTGCGCAGGTGGGGAAAGGGCATTGTTGTTGCACCTGTCTTCTCGATGTACATGCCCACACCCATGTACCGTATTTTAGATTGAACGTTTTTGACAGTACTTATTCTTTTTGTTGTTTTGTTGTAAAGTGCCATGCACATTTGATGGAGCTATATAAATAAACAACAATATAACTTTTTATTACAGCTTTATGAATAAAGGAAGAGGAAGCAAAGGTTATGAATACATTTTTTTCCTCTACAGATCGTTTGAACCAGTGTAGAATTCTCTTAGCACACACAATTGCAGTCTTTGTGTTTCAGATGTATTTGGCAACCAGATAAGTGGAACGCTTGGGGCTAAATGCAAGGTTAATCTTACCTAAAGGTTAGTCACTGCAATCAAAGAAACCTAAGTTTAAATCCTACTCATTTCAGTGGACCTGTTGTAGAAAAGTCATTAGACTTAGATCATTAATGCAAACCTGATATTCTTTTACAGCCTTTACACCGGTTTTGAAAAACTGGCAGAATTATAGCAGCTCAATGCCATTTTAAAGGCCATGGCTCTCTCCTCTGGAATCCTGAGATTTACCGTTTGATGTGGCACCAAAACTTTCTTCCCAAAAAGGGTAAATAACTCACAAAACTACAAATCCCAGAGATCATTCTCATTGAACCATGGCAGTTAATGTGGTGTCAAACTGCTACAATTATGAGGTGTGTATACAGCCCTTGTCTAACATTTTGAATAGCGTAATATTCTCCGATGGGATGTGTGGAAAAGAAAAAAGGGCACCAGGTTTGCTTTCATCTTCACCACACTTGAACATGCTCACAAGCATGTCACACTACAATTTTCCCCCTCCAGAAGACTTATATGCACTCTCCCAGATTCTGAGGCGTCAATATTTATGCTATACTAATCAATGCTGTGACACAGAATCTTATAATTATCCCTGTCAGAAGTTTAAAAAGTACCATTGGTATGCCAATAGTATTATGCGCTCACTGTCAAAAAATGGTTATGTATATGAGGCTCAAGATGTGCAGAATATGTATTCATTAGCACTTTGGGCAGGTTCCTTATGTACTCCTGTTGTGAATGTCACCATCCTTCAATGATCACAAGACGGATGGATGCATCAGGAAAATACAATGTTGGCTCAGATTTCTAAGCAGTTTGAGCTCGAATTGGCTTTCAGTTTCCCTAACCAGATTAGAGGAAGAAAGCAAGGCCGGTCACAGCAGATGCCCTGTCTCGGTTCATTACTCAACACCTGTTAAACTTGATTAACAGCCCCAGCTAATTATCTGTTAAGAGTATCTCATGCTGTGAAGGATCCCAGAGGTCTGAAAAGTTGACTTCATTTACATGTTTGTCTCCTTTCACAAGGTCTCTGTTAAACATCACCCAGCAACACAAAACAGCCATCTATGGAGCATTTTCTCAATGTCAATGAGATTGGTTTGCAACTTCAAAACTATATAAAGAGAAGCGCACACGCACACACTGGAAAAGTATCATCCTCTCTCCTATTGAGGGAAACAATGTTAATTTTCTTCTCTCACCAGTATTTCTGTCAGAATAATAAATGAGCTGAACTATGCATCCATCCTTGAGTTCATCACTTGTCTATTGAGCATTGTCTCCATCTATTTTGGGTCTCTCTTTTTTCTCTCATACATTCACACATTCACTAAAACAAAACCCTTTCCTTCTTTTCTTCTTTCAAGGTATCAATAGCATTCTTTTGATGAAAGAGGAGTCCTGTTGCTTAATTATATTATAATAATTTAGCAATTTCTTAATCAAAAGTTCTATTATCTGTACCATTTTTCAATAACAATTTTCTTACTATGTAATTGATTCAATGGAGGTTTGCCATTACTGGTTACGCAGTGGGTTTCCATGGCTGAATGGGAAATCAAACCTTGGTTTCTAGAGTCATAGTTCAATGCTCAAACCATTATACAGTGGGACTTCCACATTTATGGGGGTTAAGGATGGAGGGCCCCCATGAAGATGGAAAATCTGTAGAGATCTCTGGGATTGTCTTGGGGACAAGGGAGAAGAGACAAGGGTCACAACTTCCACCAAGATTCCCAGGGGTGGGGGTCACTTACCCTTCCTGCCTCTTTCTCAACTGGAGTTGTGGGGATGTCAGGGTCTACAATACGGACAAAGATGAAAGGCTGCCAGGCCCAGCATCTGAGCATAGTGAGTGACTATTTATACTGAGAGATGCTATGTAGGGTTGTGACATGGGAGCAGGTGTGCAGAAGGGTAATTGGGGCAATGGGCCAGGAGGTCACAATGGGAACAAGGTGAGTGGAGCCTCTTCCCTTCCTCTTTTGCCAGCTACTGACTTGGCCTTGTGCTCTATTGTCTTCCTTGCCCCTCTCTTTCCAGAGCAACCAGGATAATGTCAAGGTACTAAGTGTAGTAAAGGACAGGAGTCCCAAAAGGTGGCTGGGGAGGTCATGGGGAGGTCATGGCAGGGAGTTGAGTCACTTCTCTGTTAGCTGTCACCCCAAAGTTCCTGGGGGCTTTGGTCATCCTTTCTTTCTCTTCACCTGCACCCATCCCTGCTTCTTACTCTTGCAAACAGAGCACAAGTGGAGGCACCAGGCACAGGGGGAAGAAGGAGTGCAGGCATGGGATGTGCAGCTCTTCCCCCATCCCTCCTCCACTATGTACAGTATATGCAAATAAAGATATTCTAAAACCAAAAGAAATTCCAATATATGAAAAACTTCAGTCTTAAACTTTTCACATAACGGGGGACTCAATCAGCACATATTTATTTATCTGAAACATTTATATTATGCCCTTCTCACCCCGCAGAGGATTGAGGGTGGAGCACACCATATATACTGCCATCATTCAATGCCGGGACATAAAACCATAAACACATTAAAATTGCTTATATCCACTTTAAAATCAGTTGCTTAAAAACCATCTCAGGGCATCATTCTATTGTTGCCTCATTGCACTGCTCCAAAAGCTTTGTCCCGCATCCAGGTCTTCACCATCCATCTGAAGGACAGGAGGGAGGGGGCTGATCGAATATTGCTAGGAAGGAAGTTCCATGGCCTTTCTGCCTTTGTGAAAGTCCCACACCCCAAATCTCTTGGTTAGTCTGTACAGCATAAAAGACTTTCCAAGCCTTTAAACAACAGACATTCTTTATAAGGGGCACTGACCAATCTTTTAAGGGACAAGCTTTCTGGCCCTCAAATAAGAAACGTATTTCATATTAAGGAGCACCTGACAACCCTAGTAGAAAGTGACATGAGGATGCAGTGAGAAAGCTATTTTCTAGATAACCCTCTACCCCCCACTCTACGTTATTCATTTCTAAAACCACACAGTAAGCAAAGCCACAATTCCTCTCAACACACATGGCCGAACATTAATTTGGAGGCTGGAGCTTATTTTCCTGTAAAGTTTGCCTTCCTCCCCACTTTTTCATTTCCTGCTAAGTCTGAGAGAACAGACTGGACCACACAGAGAAAAGAAAAAGAAATACCAAGCAAAGTGCTCGATACCAAAGCTATTACATAAATTAGATGGCAAGAATGTTTCCCGAAGGACTCCATTCTCAGACATGCAAGAAAGTGGAAGAGGAGGGGAGGGGTGGAAAAGGGTAGGCCTCACCTCTGTAGTCCATTCAGACCTCTTTGCTTGTTGAATCAAGTTTGCATTTGAACTTAGGCCTCTTTTCATGGCAGCCTATTGCTTTTTAATGCAAAGCTTTCTACATCTGTTTGATGCTTGCTGACATCTAACACCTGATATACTCCTGAGCCTAAACCTAAATTCCAGAAGTAAAACATCTGAGGAATTTGGGGCAAAGTAAAAAAATAATAAACAGTTCTGAAACATTTCTTGGAAGGAAGAAATGGAGGACTCTCTTTTATCTCTTTTATACACATACATCATCTTGGACTTTACCTGTACCAGAACTGGAAGGTCTTACTATGCTGAACCAAAGAGCAGATGGGTGGAAATTTAGATGTGATGCCAAATTTTCTCACAGAGACTATTTTGATGGTTCTACTAGTCAGACTCAACCATTCATGGCTAGTAGGGTGTAAACCTCAAAACAAGGTTTGGATAATTCAATGAAATATATTTATTTATTTATTTTGATTTCATTAGCCGCCACTCCCAAGTGGCTCGGGGCAGCTTACAAAACAAGGTAAACAGCATACAGTTGCACATTAAAACATTATACACTGCACATTAAAAGGAATTTAAAACTAGGCATTATATACAACTAAACCAGCTTAGACTCCAAACGCCTGTCGGAACAGCCAGGTCTTACAGGCCTTCTGAAATGTCATGAGGTCACGGAACAACCTGACCTCCAGTGGTAAGGAGTTCCATAGTGTGGGGGCAATAACAGAGAATGCCCTTCTCCTTGTCGAGGTGGGACGGTAGGTTTTGGCACTCGGAACAGAGAGAAGATCCTGATCTTCTGATCCCAGTGATCTCATGGGACAGTATGGGGTAAGCCGGTCCCTCAAGTACACTGGCCCCACACCATACAAGGCCTTGAAAGTCAAGACTAACACTTTGAAGGTGATCCGGAATTCAATGGGTAGCCAGTGCAGTTCCTGCAGAATACGTGTAATGCGGTGGCTCACAGGCAAGCAGCGGCGTTCTGCACTAGCTTAAGTTTACGGGTCACCAACAAAGGCAGGCCAATGTAAAGAGTGTTACAGTAGTCCAGTCTTGAGATGACCTTTGCTTCGATCACTGAGGCCAGATCGCGACATGAAAGGTAGGGGGCCAGCTTCTGAGCCTGGCGAAGATGGAAAAACGCAACTCGGCTAACCAAGGAGACATGAGTCTCCATGGAAAGCCGAGTGTCCAAATGGACTCTGAGGCTCTCTACTGTTGATGACGGGCATAGTGCCATGCAGTGGAGTTTTCACAAGTCACTCAACCATCCAGCTTCTTTACCCATTTTCAATATAGATTCCCCTACAGTTGTATTCTATGTCATTGTATGGAATCATCATCTCTCTTTATCCAAAGGTGCATTGAAACTGCAGAATTAATGTAATTCAACACTATTTTAACAGTCATGGCTCAGTGCTATAGTGTAGCAGCATAGGAGAAATAATACCAAGAGTGATCCTTTGTGTGGAGGCAGAAAAGTAAGTTTACTTTCAGCTGACACCCTGGCATGGAATCACATCAAAAAGGGAACCAAAGTGAGGATAAAGGTGTTGACTTTCCCTTTATACATCTTCAAATGCAGGCAAACAAAGAAACTTGCTTCTACCTGTGTAACATCATCACTACATCACTTTAGCATCATATAAACATCAAATTCTATCTTCCAACATGCAAGAAGCATGTCTCTATATTTTTTCTAAAGCAGCTTACATCCATCAGGGGCCTACTTTTGATCTGTCAGGAGGGAGGGAGAGAGACTCTTTATTTTCAGAGGTAAGAAGGCAAGGCCTCTGCTAAGCTGTACCAGTCTCTGTACAGATAAAATGCCCCCTTCTCCTCCCCCTTTCAACACAGATCTCCTTCAGCAGTCTTTCTGTCCTGTCAGCTTGGCTTCCTAATACAGGGAGAACCTGATTTTTCTACATTTCAGTGCTTGTAATGTACATACAATATATGTTTAAATATATTTCCAATATCTCCACATCAATAGAATCATGACAGTTATAGTTTTATAATTTCTACTCAGTAGCCTTCTCTGCCAAACAGTACTAGTACCCCCACCAAACTACTAATCCCAGGACTCCATAGCATGGCGCCATGACAATTAAAGTGGTATCAAATGGTATTAACTCTACAGTAGAGTTTCTCAAAATCTGCTCCTCCAGATATTTTCAACTTCAGCTCCCACAATTCCTAACAGCTGTTAAACTGCCTGGGATTTCTGGGACCTGAAGTCCAAAACACCTGGAGGAGCGCATTTTACACTGCTCTACAGTATAGAAAGTCATAAGGAAGGGGGAGCAGGCTTGTTTTCTGTTGCTCTGGAAATGACGACACAGAGCAATGGGTTCAAATTACAGGAAAGGAGATTTCACCTGGACATTAGGAAGAACTTCCTGACTGTGAGAGGTCTTCATCAGTGAAACTCTCTGCCTTGGAGTGTGGTGGAAGCTTTTTTTGGAGGCTTTTAAACAGAGGCTGGATGACCATCTGTCAGGAGTGCTTTGATTGTGCTTTTCCTGCAAGGCAAGGGGTTGGACTGGATGGCCCATGTGGTCTCTTCCAACTCTATGATTCTATAGATGTGTCCTATGTATCGAGTAAGTCAGTTAACCACTATAAAATTTCATCTACGCAACCATGAAGCCAACGGGAAATTGAAAGTCACCTGGGAAGGTCAAGAGCTTGAACTTTGTTTCCATCCTAAATTTCTCGGTGTCAACTTTGATCGAACATTAGCATATAGGAAACATGGCTTGAACACCAAGCACAAAGTAGCTGCATGCAATAACATCCTGCGAAAACTTCCTCACAGCACATAGGGTGCAGACCCAAAATTAATAAGAACATCATCTCTAGCCTTATCTTATTCAACTGCCAAGTATGCCTGCCCTGTTTGGCCCATGCAAAGCAGGTGAACATAACATTGAATGAAACATGCAGAATTGTAAGTGCCGTAAGATCTCAGCTTGGTATGCTGTGACTTTTGGCCCTTACAGCAGTTATGTTCCAGGTGATGTTATGTAAACATGTCTGAGTGGGGCTGAGAATTGTCCTTGAGGCCACACCACACCAACTAGGCTTGGTGCAAGCTTGCAGCATGTTGCATCATGCTGGGCCAAGGGGGCGGTACTTCGTGTATGATGGACAGGGTATGGGAGTGTGTTTGGTATATAAGGTGTGTTTGTTCCCTGTGTGGCCATCTTTGGCATCAAAAGTCATGTTGTCCTTCTCAATAAACGATTGACCATTACCAGCAGCATCCTGAGTGTGGATCCTAGCTTCATTGGGGAGCGAGACAGTACACAGAATAATCACAGAATGTCTTAAACCTACACCTGTTAATAAAGTCTGCCAGCTAGCTGGCATTGCCCCCCCCCCCCACCTCGATGGGTGAAGGGAAGTTGTTGCTCCATGTGAGAGAAAGCCATCCACTACATGGCTACCAGCCTCCTCCCAGTAGACTCAAATCAAAGAGGAGCTTTATGAGAACTACCACTCACTCCTCTTAGCGTCCCCCCAGCAACAGCAAGGGTATCCTTCTGGGCAACTGAACCAGGAAATCCCAACTGGATGCCCCCCCGAGGGTCTTTCTCCAGGGGCAAATCAAGAATGAGCAACTTGGAAATCCCTGAATAGACTCAGAAGCACAGTGGGCAGATCGAAAGACAACCTGGCAAAATAGCACTACCTAAAAGAATCCCATACCTTGTGTTACTGTGGAGCAGAACAGACAACTCCACATCTGTATGCTTGTCCACTATGCCCAGCCTCATGTACAGAGGATGAATTGTTGGAGGCTACAGACAATGCCATTGCTCTTGCCCGTTTCTGGTCAAAAAAATATTTAGCCACCTGCACACTTTCTATTTTTATCAGTTTTATACTAATTTATGCAATGCTTTTGATATGAAATAAATAATTAAGATTTCACTTATAAAACAAAAGATTGCTTGACCTGAGGACCAATTCATACTCTTCTTTTTCTTCTCTTTCTTTCCCCCCTGCTTCTTGCAGCCACATATAATCTCCTAAAATATACCAGAAGCAATTAGTTTAAAATAATTAGTTATGTATAATTAATAATGCTTTGAAATAATAAAGTACATTGTGCCTGCTGCGTGATTGGAGAGAACATCACCCTTTTTGCAGCTTAATTATAGGCAATCCCCAAGTTACGAACAAGATAGGTTCTGCAGGTTTGTTCTTAAGTTGAATTAGCATGTAAATCGGAACAAGTACAATTTTTAAATGCAATGCAAGCCATATATCTGTATACACACACCCATACCCAAGTTAAAACCATACACAAGTTAAAACTAGTGCGCCAGCTGCATGTGTACCTTGGGAAGTGTGATCTGGCCATGGCGGTCCATGCTCTGGTTACATCCTGAATAGATTACTGCAATGCACTCTACATGGGGCTGCCTTTGAAGACTGTTCAGAAACTTCAACTAGTCCAGCGGTCGGCAGCCAGGTTACTAACTAGAGTGACATACAGGGAGCACACCACTCCTCTGTTGTGCCAGCTCCACTGGTTGCCTATCCAATTCCGAGCACAATTCAAAGTGCTGGTTTGGACCTTTAAAGCCCTTTCCGGTTCTGGCCCAGCTGACTTGTCCGAACGTATCTCCCCTTATGTCCCACCTCAAAATTTACGATCTTCCGGGGAGGCCCTGCTCTTGATCCCACCATCTCAAATACGTTTGGTGGGGACGAGGGACAGGGCCTTCTCAGTAGTGGCCCCTCGCCTGTGGAACTCGCTACCCAGCAAAATAAGATCAACTTCTTCCATCCTTTCCTTTAGAAAAAAGCTAAAGACGTGGCTTTGGGACCAGGCGTTTGGTTGATGTGGAGCAGCAGACGGACAATTTTATTATGATAAGGTTGTGTTGGCAGACTACGGATTGGCTTGGACAATCTATGAATGTGGAACGAGGATTATGTGAGTATTTTGATATGTAACAGTTTTAATCTGCCTTGTTGTAATTTTGATATGCTGTTTTTTGTTCCTGTGTATGTGGCATTGAATCATTGCCTTTTGTTAGCCGCCCTGAGTCGCCCTTCGGGGGTAGAGAAGAGCGGGTTATAAATGAAATAAATAAATAATAAATAAATGCCCATACCCATGCATGATTTGAATAACATAGGGAAGGTTTTGCTATCTGTGCCCCTGTTCAGGAGATTACGCATCACTTTCTGTCCCTGGAACTGGATTTTGAGAATGTTGGCTTTTGGAAACAAGCATTGATGATAAAGCTTCACTTGAGACACTTTTCTTTATGAAAACTTTTTCAGGAGTGAATTTTCCTTCCTAGGGATAGAGTTCTCTCACTTCCTGTGGTCTCACTCCCTTTCTTAGCTATGGGTAGCTTGTCAGTCAGATGTTTGTAACTTGGGGGCTGCTTGTATATCTACTACCATTACACGGCAGTGTCCTTGTGAAATGTTGGAGAGGGTATATTATACAATATCAATACAATGTTGAGTCAAGCTCTTCCTCGTGCAGCTGAATTTTCCTTAAGAAGATGCATTTTAATTTTAAAAAGTTACTGAAATAACCATAGTAAGTATAGTATTTTTTGAGAAACAAAGAAATGAAGAGTTATAGCAAATGTTAATAATTATAGAACTCACAACTTTGGGTGTATGGGGATACAGTGTTCCGTCGCTATATCGCGGTTCGCTTATTATTGCGGACTTGCTGTTTCGCGGGTTCACAATAAGCAGGAGGGAGCCGTGGGGGGGGGGGAGAGGGGGGATCCAGACACTAGGCCTTACCCTGGGGCTTGTCTCCACTCACTCGGCAGTGGCCTTGTCCTCTTTGCCGAGTCTGCTGCTCGCCGGCTCAGAGGCCATCAACTTGCCCAAGAGGCTTCTAAGGCAGTGAGCAGCAGACTCGGTGAAGAGGCCGAGGTTGCTGCTGAGTGGGGATGCTCTGCCCACTGGGCAGTGGCCTTGTATTTCGCCGAGTCTGCTGCTTGCTGCTTGAGAGGCCATCAACTTGCCCAAGGGGCCTCAGAGGTGGCGAGCAGCAGACTTGGCAAAGAGGACGAGGCCGCTGCCAAGTGGGCGGAGCGTCCTTCATGGATTTTCAATTTTTGCTAGTGGTCCTGGAATGGATCACCCGCGATAAGTCAGGGAATACTGTACAACTATTCCTTTTTAACGTAACTTCCAAGTTTCAGAACTTGAATGTTGATGATAATGATATTTTATATCCCACCTTTACCCCAGTTTGTAATGCAAAGCAGCTTACAACAGATTTATAAAAAAATATTCAAGAATTAACACATTACAGAATTAGTGAATTTAGTATCCTGCCTAAATGATCAGTCATCAAAGGCCTGTCACAACATTAAGTCTTCATCTATTTTAAGAAAGATAGAACAGAGGGTACAGATCTAACTCCCCTTAAAAAGGAGTTTGTGCCATAAACGGTTTGGACAAACTGGACTTCATGGTACCATCTGATTCTATAATCCTATAAACAGCATAAGAACAAGCTGAAAAAGGTGGAGACTCTCATAGCTTCCTTGGAAAGATTTCCCCACCACAAATATTCTTTTGATTGCCTTTTCTCCACTACATTGGTATTAATTATGCAATGTTAGCTCTATTTCAAAAACTTTGAAGCCTGGAAAGGTGTATTAGGCAAGCACGGTGTTGGAAACTGTAATGATAATGGGCGCCTTCTGCTAGAGTTTTGTGCAGAACAGCAGCTGACTATTACAAACACCATCTTTCAGCAGAAAGATAGCTTGAAGACCACCTGGATGCATCCCCGATCCAAGCAGTGGCACCTCATTGACTATGTTTTAGTGCGCCAGAGAAACATTCGTGATGTCCGTCATACTCGAGTGATGCCCAGTGCAGAATGTCAAACAGACCATCGCCTTGTAAGATGTAAACTAAATCTACACCTTAAGCTCAAACCTAAGAGGGGTGGCATCTTAAAGAGGAGACTCCAAGTCAACAGTCTTCAACAGGCTGTTGTGAGAGACAACTTCCAGGTAAATCTGCAAGCAAAACTTGAAGTCCACCCTACAGATTCTTCTCCTACAGCGCTCTGGCAACACATCAAAAACAGTATCCTGCAGTCTGCTGAAGAATCCCTAGGATTCTCCCTTAAGAAAACCAAGACTGGTTTGATGAAAACAACCAAGAGATCCAGGAGCTGTTGGCAAAGAAGAGAACCACTCACCAGGCATTCCTCGCCCAGCCATCTTGCCATGTAAGAAAAGCAGCCTTTCGTCTCGCATGTAGTAAACTCCAACAAAAACTCAGAGACATCCAGAACAAGTGGTGGATTGATTTATCAGAAAAGACACAACGCTGTGCAGATCTCGGTGATCACAGAGGTTTTTATGAAGCTCTCAAAGCAGTGTTTGGACCTACTTATCAGGTCCAAAGCCCCTTATACAGTACAGATGGTCAAACACTAATTACTGATAAAACCTCCATCCTGAACCGATGGGCTGAACATTTTCAGGGTCTCTTTAATGCCAGTCGAGTAGTCCAAGGTTCAGCTATCCAACACATGATACAACAACCAATTAAAAATGAACTGGACACAGCTCCCACTCTGGAAGAGACCATTGAGGCCATACAGCAGTTGAAAAATGGCAAGGCAGCCGGGATCGATGGAATCCCACCTGAAGCTTGGAAACAGGGAGGTCATGTACTGCATGCTAAATTCCACGAGCTCCTTGTGAGTTGCTGGGAAAAAGGTGAACTGCCATCAGATCTCCGAGATGCAGTTATCATCACCCTGTATAAGAAAAAGGGAACAAAATCCGATTGCTCAAACTATCGAGGTATAACACTGCTCTCCATTGCTGGAAAAATCCTTGCAAGGATACTCCTGAACAGATTAGTTCCGGCTATTGCAGAAGAACTTCCCCTGAAAGCCAATGCGGCTTCAGAGCAAATAGGAGCACCGCAGATATGGTTTTTGCCCTTAGACAACTGCAAGAGAAATGTAGAGAGCAGAACAAAGGACTCTATGTAACATTTGTCGACCTCACCAAAGCCTTTGACACTGTGAGCAGGAAAGGTCTGTGGCAGATCCTGGAACGTCTAGGATGTCCCCCCAAGTTCCTCAAAATGATTGTCCTGTTACATGAGGGCCAGCACGGTCAAGTCAGATATGGCGATGCTCTCTCGGAGCCCTTTCTCATAACTAATGGAGTGAAACAAGGTTGTGTTCTTGCACCAACCCTATTTACAATCTTCTTCAGCATGATGCTCCAAAGGGCTATGGCAGACTACAAGAAGAAGACGGCATATATATACGCTATCGTACTGATGGTAGCTTGTTCAACTTAAGCCGTCTGAGGGCTCGCACTAAGACTCTAAACTATCTAGTCCGTGAGCTACTTTTGCTGACGATGCTGCCCTTTGTCGCCCATTCAGAAGCAGCCCTGCAGCGCCACATCCTGCTTTGCAACAGCTGCAGAGCTGTTTGGGCTGGAAGTCAGCCTGAAGAAAACAGAAGTCCTCTACCAGCCCGCACCACAGGAAGAACACCACCATCCTCACGTCAGCATAGGCACATCTGTGCTTAAGTCCGTTCAGCAGTTCACCTACCTGGGAAGCATCATCTCTTCAGACGCCAAGATTGACAAAGAGATAGATCACAGATTATCAAAGGCATATAGTGCATTCGAAGGCTTCACAAAAGAGTCTGGAGCAACAAGCACCTGAGACAAAGCACCAAAATCAGTGTGTACAGAGCTATCATACTGTCCATTCTCCTCTATGGGTCTGAAACATGGGTCACCTATCGCCAACACCTACGACTCCTCGAGCTTTCATCAGCGCTGTCTTCGCACAATCCTAAATATACACTGGACCGACTATGTGACGAATGTTGCTGTCCTTGAGCAAGCAGGGATCACCAGCATTGAGGCCATGCTATTGAGAACACAGCTGCGCTGGGCAGGGCACGTCTCTAGGATGGAGGACCACCGCCTCCCAAAGATACTACTCTACGGTGAACTCGCCACGGGTCAGCGCAAGAGAGGCGCCCCAAAAGAGATATAAGGACTCCTGAAACAACATCTCAGGCTTGGCCAGATTGATCACCAACAATGGTCCACCCTGGCCTCACATCGGGAGGCATGGAGAAGCACTATCCACAATGCTGCGGCCTCTTTCGAGAAGACACGCCGAATGGGTCTCGAAGAGAAACGACAACGCAGAAAGAACCGCAACTTGGAAAAAAACATCACCCAAAGAGACTTTCTGCTGCGCTTTCTGCAACCGAACTTGCCTATCTCAGATTGGCCTTTTTAGTCATCAACGTGCTTGTAAAAAGCGTGGGATGAGTCCTTCCTGAATCTTCGTTCGCGAAGTAATGCCGAGAGAGCTCTATTTCTCCACTTTTTCCTCTATTAAATGAGAACAAGAATAATTACATGTCTCTAGAAGCTGCCAAACCTGAGAGCAGTAAAATAACTCTATTATTTTTAAGCCTTAGCAAAAGTTGGGACCCAATTTTTTCCCTTTAGGTCAGCATGTCTTTATAAACTTCATAAGCTCTAAATTTTATGAACTGTACTGTTTATTAATGTCTGAAAATTACTCTCAAAAGGAAATGCTTTTCTGCTGCTTAAATAAGGAAGACAAAACATGCAGACTTCTCATTGCAAATCAAAACTGGCTTTTAGAGGACTGTATAATATTTTCCCACCTCCTAATAAGCTCATCTTCTTTAAAAAAAATGATTGATAGTATTTTATCAAATGTCTGTGCTTGTGCTAATGAGAAATGTATTGTGATTTGCTTGATTTCATCTGATATCTCAGGTATACAAAGATAGAATTAACTAGTTATAAATATGTAAGTACAGTAAACTCTTAGTTAACTGGAACCCAAGGAAATTCAGAAATGCTGGACAAATATAGTTTCTGGTTGCTTGAGAGTTAATATGAAATAGGCCTAACTATGCTATACTCCATACTATAACATACTAGAAATGCTGAATTGACTTTATATTCATATTGAAATACAGTCATTAAAAGCAAATAGACAAATGAAGACAAACTGTATGTAACATTTCCGCTAAAAATAATTTAAATTTTAATTCTTATTTGAAGCATTATTCTTTCAATTTTTTGCCACTTGAGAGTTCTGGTTGCTTGAGTTCACGTTAACTGGGAGTCTACTTAGAACTCCTTCTTTGGTGACCAGAATTATGGTATTTTCTAGTAGACACAAGCATGGTATGGAGGTATATCAGCAATGCAAAATTTGGAAGAGGGGGGTGATGTTGGTGGGGAAAACTAACAGTCCTACTAAGTAAGATGAAAGATCAATCATATCCAGTCTTTTTCCAGAACTGGCTATTAGGATGGTGAAAAGAGAACAATAGTGGGGGGGGGGGGGGGAGAGAACAGTAAAAGAAAGTCCGGAGGATCAGTTTTGTTCTTTCTGTGAAGGGAGATAGTGTTACAATATTTAAGTTAAATGGGGAAAACTTGCTATAAATGTATACATTTTCCAGGGAAGGAATAAACATTTCCCTTTCTGTGCATTGGCTTTGGTTGACTTCAGTTTCATTGTCATTTCAACTGTCTGCTTAGCACTATGGCTTCAACATGCTCACTGCAAGATCTTTGTCTCAGTATAACAGCAATACAATTCTAGAAGTACTGTAGACAATCAGACTTAATGATGCCATAACATTGCTAGATTTGACTGGCTACAAGAGAATGGGGGGGGGGGGGTAATGATGTTGATGTACTGCAATATCTTGGTGAGGGATGATGGGGGCTGCAGCACAACCACTGGTGAGAGATAATCGGACTTGCAGGATTAAAGAATTCATCGTTCTTGAGGGTTCACTACGACAACCATACTTAAGCTTATGAAGGATTCAGGACCCTGGAGAGTTCATTTGTTATTTTGCTTACGGGAGAATGAACACTGACAGCAAAACTGGATTAATTGGAATTAAATCCCATTTACTTCCTTTTTAATCTGAACCAAAGTGCAGCCATAATATTACGAATCAGCCTTACCTCTCCATTTAGAGTGCCCAGCCCCTGTCTTGCTTTGAAAGTGCACTTGCTGATTTTAGTGGTGAGACAAGCTAAAGTGATTTCCAGTGGCTTTGTTATCTCTTGTGTCAGGACAGTATTAATTCTTCATTGTTCAGCATCCTCATGATCACACCATTGTGGGTTGTGAACAAGAAGACTTTTATTTGTAACTTTTAGCCGAATGATAAACATGGCAAAATTGAGACTTTAATGCATGCCTCATTAGGTCATTGCTTCATAATCAATAAACCATCCTCTTGATTCCTGAAAATGGCACAGGTGTTCTATTCTTGAGATGCAGGGAACTCTTTCATCAAAGATAGTTTAAATTCTATATCTTTCCTCACTTATTTGCGGTTCACCGGCAGACCATGTTCCCACCTGGGGAGATGTAACAGGTCTGATATTTGTGAACCTGCTCTTACACAACAATATTTGGAGAGCAACACATTCCCCAGACCTGGACTACATGATGTTGTAATTATTTGGAGAAGAAAAAAAGAAGTCCCGACAGTACAGTGGATCTGGAACTGTCTGATAAGTAACCAGAATGGAAAGATTATGAAGAGCAAGGGTTTGAAAAAAAAGGTTCATGCTCAGTCTGAAATTATTCACAAATGAACATCCTGCACAGTCCCAAGGAAAAGACATACAGTCATTCTCAGCATATTATAAGGAAATGCTGAGGTCCAAATGTATCTTATTACAGCCAACCCCCCCCCAATAAAACAAGATTTGAATGAAGTAAAACAAACAATAAAACAAGATTTGAGAACGCAGCCTGAAATATTTATAGTCCTAGGGAAAGACAAGTGTTTAAAGAGCATACTCAGTTCCAGGAAACCGATTCCTCCCTTGCTATCAGAGATGACAAAATATTATGTTTCAAGATATTTAGGGGATCCAGTTATTTCACGGACTGAAATAACTGGATCCAAACCCTGCCACTTCCAAGAAAGTTGGAAAAACTCCAAGCTTAAACCTTGGAAAGTCATTGCCTTTGTTGTAGACAATTCTGGGCTACAAGGACCAGTGTTCTTACTTGCCTCACCATAAAGCAAATTCCTAAGATCCAAAAGTAAAGTTCCTTATACAGTACCATTAAAATATATCAGAACTCAACCAGTTCTTCTGCAGGACTGAATAATTTCTTCAATACTAACGGACATACTCTTAGTATACTATCTTCTATGCTATCCTACTGTGAATATAAAGAAAATTGTACATCCATGTCCAGCATGATATATGGCAGAAGGATAGAACCATCTTCACTTCAAGAGTTGTGCTACAATATAGGAGGGCTATTGTTAGCTGTATTGCAGCAGTGGGCAGGACTGCAGGAAATAGCAAAGTGAGAAGGTACTCAGGAACTTGGGCCTTTTGCCTTTAAGCAAGCAAAATGTTTCTCAACTTACACATATCTCATCGGGAATCAATCACTGTGTAACAGCTTTCCAGCCTTCAATGTTCAGCCTAATTCTGTGTTAACTTATATTCATTTTAATGCCTGAATTTCACATGGTTTCTTCAGGCAATGAATAATGAAAGGTGGTTTTGGCAGTTCCTTCCTCTGAAAAATAACCCACAGCATCTGGTCTTCATTAGTAGTCCCCTATCCAAGTAGTAACCTGATCCTGCTTAGCTTCCAAGATAATATGGAATCTGGTATCTCCAAGGTATTGAAGGGGGAAAACATGGAGAATAGAAAAGGCAGTGAAGAACAGCCAACTGACCAGGAGGTAAAAGAGAGGGAAGCAGAAGGAACCAGGTGACCAACTCACAGGAAAGGCTTGGGGGAGAAGAAGTGAGAACCAAGCCAAGATATGTCCAGGAAATAACTCCCAAAGACCAATAACTCTCTGGTTCATACTTCCATGGAAATGCCACAGCCAGAGCCAGCCCTTCTTCTTAACACCCTTCCCAATTCTAGAAAAGAAGACAAACCACCATTTCTTCTCCAATATCTAAACTTAGCCTTGACTGCTATTAAAGGAACCAGAAATTCCCAAGACTAGATCAAAAAGTCCAGGTATTGGTCAGGCCAATCCCAAGAGAAACCTAACAACTTGAATGAGAAAAAATTCACTTGTTAATCCTGTTAGGGGCAGCCTTCTGAAAGGGATAGATTATTTACTCATGGAAATCAACACTAATATGGTATACCTAAATCCAACAGACGTGTTTCCACGTGTAACAAGACTGAAAGAATTGTTGTGACTGAATACTTACTTCAGCAACCAAATGGCTTTCTGTAGGCCATGTATATACCAGGGCCCAGTCCCCTTGGTTAACATTCATAATAAGTTTTATGTAGGATTCTTTCAGAAAAAGCGGAAGACAGTCCATGGAAACTGACAAGAGATCTAGTGCTGCTACATCCACAGGAATTGATAGAAATCTAGTGCTTCCCTTGTAATTACATTGTATTTTTCATGTTTCAAAGAGTGATTCTGCTGTATTACATCTTCAGTAAACACAATTAACAAATAAACTACACAATGCACTTCTGATATTGCATCAAACATCTATTGTGGCTGCATGCTTCATTAACTTGAAATCAGCATATGGCAAATTTTAAGTCACCATTGCATCACTGAAAACAGACACATCCATCAATGCCAGCCTTTCTCTTCGGCTGAAAAACACCCCCTGCATTTTAGCAAAGCTGTTGGCACAATTAGCAAGAATGTGATGGAAAGTTTCTTACATATTTTTGACCAGCTTCATTAAATTTCACAAAAAAGAGACATGTTTAATGTCAAACGAGAAGCAACTTTTCATGTGTTTATAGCTAACTGTAGAGTACCCAAATTATATGTGAGCCTCCTGTGTTTCACTATATGACTAAAATCTGATTAGTAATTCGAGATTCGGATGGCCCCACTTCAATTACTAAAGATTCGGTGGGGCCCTGTTCCAAATCTCTGAAGCTTTGTAATTGCTTCATTAGAATAAGTTCTTTTAGCAGCAAGGGGGAAAATTGTGTGGCTCATTTCTCCATCATTTTTACAGCTATCAGGATGAACTTGGCAACATTTATGACTTTAAGACTGGTAAGTTTCAGAAAGTTTTGGTCATCCACTGATTTTTTTTTCAGAGGAGGGGCCTCAGGTCTGGGAGAAACCACTGATGGAGGAGGAGGCGGTGAGGCCCTCCACTCACCTCAGGAAGCAGGAGCCGTTGCCAGCAGCACCAGCCTGGTTCTGAATCAACAAATGTTTTATGATTTTCTCCAAGAGTTTTGGAGGCTTGTGTTTCAATTCGTAAATACTTCAGAGTGGTCCTTTGTAATTAGTAATTTGGAGGTTCGCATTTCCGAATCTCTGAATTACAAAGTATTTATTTATTTATTATTTCGACTTATATACCACCCTTCCCGAAAAGGCTCATTGTGGTTCACAGCAATGAACAACAAAACACAACATACTTGAAAACATAATAAAAACAGATTAAGACCAGAGTAGGGGTTACAGCTTAGAGATTGAATGCCTGACATTACAGGTTGGTCTTACAGGCCCTCCAAAAAGCCTGTAGATCAGTTATTGCTTGTGCCTCCATGCAAGGCCTTAAAGGTTAGCACCAGCACTTTGAAGGCAAACATGCAGGGAAAGGCGCTCCTTCAGTGCTTGAACATGCAGGGTTAGCCCAGCACTTTGAAGCACTGTAGGACTGGTGTGATGTGGCATGATAGTGTCACTCTAGCCAGCAGTCGAGCCGCAGCGTTTTGCACCAGCTTCAGCTTCTGGATTACCAACAAAGGAAGACCAATGTAAAGGGCGTTACAGTAGTCCAGTCTCGAGATGACCATAGCCTGGATTACTGTGGCCAGGTTTTCACTGGAAAGGTAGGGCGCCTGCCGCCTTGCCTGGCGCAGGTGGAAAAACGCTGTTCTGCTCACGGTGGAGAGCTGAGTCTCCATCATCAGCAGAAGGTCCAGTTGGACCCCAGGCACTTTTAACCAGACCTCCTCCTTCCTGGCCTGCAATGTCAGGGTTCAATTTCCACTCAGCAACACCATCCATTATTGACAGCATATCAGGTCAGCCCCATCATCTTCCGCGACCCAGCCACAGGTCCTCCGACTGGCACCCTCTTCGACAGGTTCACCTTCAACCTGCTGGCCCATGGCCACCCAGTCACGGCTTCCAGGCACTGATGGAAATAATCGGGTACAGAGTCTGGCCGGCCTTCCATCCTTGGCATCAGCTGGGTGTCATCAGCTCTGATGACACTCCAGACCAAAACTATGCACCAGTTGGGCAAGTGGACGCATATAGGTGTTAAATAATAGAGGGGAGTATAAGTGCAGTGATCCACAATTACTTGATCTCCTGCACTTCAATTGGTGATGATGAAGAATTTTACTGGGTTTGAATTATGACATTTTCTCACATCATTGTGCACTTATTACATCAATTATTTTATTTAAACAATTTGGGAAAGTAAGCACAAGAAAATTCAATAATACAGTATATGTTGCTTATACTGATTTTTTTTCTGATCAGGAAGCATGAGTAACCAGGGAGGCTGTGAAGCAATAGAAAGGTATGTAATAAAAAGAAAATATACACTCCATCTCTCGGTGTCTTTGTGATGATTTAACACCCCTGTGCTGTTAAGTTAGCTACAATCTATGGTGACCTTATGAATAAGATCTTTAAGAGCCTTGGTCAATGGCTGTGCTTACGTCTTTCAAACTCAGAATCGTGGCTTTTTTAATGAATCAATCCATGTGTGACATATCTTTGCCACTTCTACTTTTCCCAGCATTATCATCTTTCCCAACGAGCCATGTCATCTGAAAGCACAATAGTCTCACTTTAGTCATTTGGGCTTCTAGAGAGAGTTCAGGCTTAATTTGCTCTCAAACCCATTTATTTGTCTAGCCATCCATGTTATTCATAGAACTCTCCTTCGGGGGCTCTTTTACACTACATGGTTATGGCTGTATTATTTGCAGGGACGGTCTAAGGTAATTTTAAATGGTAAGCAAACATTATTTTGGCACCCCTCCCCCAAAACATTATTTTGGCGCTCTCCCTCTCTCCTCCCTTGACCCGTTTTGAGTGACAAGTGCGAGCCGGCTGTGGCTCCGCCCCTACCTTTTGAGGTCGCCACCAGCCAAGTGGGCGGAGGGAGGCTGAAGCTTTCCTTACTGCTGGGCTGACCAAAGTAGGCGAAGCCTAAGCCGCCACTACCTATCCATTCAGTCACCTAAAATGGCTGGAGAGAGGAGGTGGAGGAGGTGAGGCCGAGCCAAGCGGAGAGGAGAGGAGAAGAGAGCGTGCGCGTGAGAGCAAGCCAGTCCCCTGGCAAAGCAAGGCGGCACGCGCGCGCTTGCTTCATGGTGTGAGACAAGAAGGGTCAGTACACCGCCTGAGGCGCCCTTCCTCGCCTCGCCCTCCAGATGGCGCCCCACCCAGCGGCAGCCTTTGCCTACCAGTAGGACCGCCCCTGATTATTTGATACTAAATATCATGGCTACAACCTGTGAAATTCTGGGATTTTTAGTATGGGGAGGTACTGAAACTCTGGCTGAAAATTATTTATTATTTACAGTATTTATATTCCGCCCTTCTCACCCCGCAGGGGACTCAGGGCAGATTACAATGTACATATACTTGTCAAACATTCAATGCCATAGACACACAACATACAGTATATAGACAGATAGTCAGAGGCAATTTTTCTTTCCAATGTTTTCTGGCCACCAGGAGAGCTGTCACTTCATCATCCATCTGTGACACTGATGAAGTACTTCCTCATTCCCTACATACTTGCTGGAGATTTTTATGGCCTCGTAACTTAGTTAAATTAGGCTCCCCACACATAAGTGGTACCTAAATTTCCTACTTGACAGATGCAACTGTCTTTCAGGTTGCAAAGGTTAACAACAAACTACACAAATTGGAGGGAAGCTCATTCCAACCCTGGCTGGCTTAGAACTCATGTCCTTTCGGTCAGTAGTGATCTTAATGCAGCTGACTCCCAGCCAGCTGTGCCACAGTCTCAGTTATAAATACTTCACCCTAAATTATAAAACCACAGGATAGATACAGAGCTGTTATAGTGGAATCATAATACTATAGTTCTATGGTGTGAAAAGGCACAAATGTAATGATAACATTTCAAATTAGTTGATATTCCTATCAGACTTCTTGACTCTCCAGCTTTCACAGCCATTCATAGAATTCGGAAGTACAATGCGATGAATGATTCTGACTGGTATTTAATGATATATCTTAACACCTCAGGGTCTTATCTATTTCCTTCATATCTGCCCTTTCAAGTCCTGGCCTTCTTGACTCACTCTCCATTTTGATTTATGACTGAACCAAAGTATCAAAATCTTTCATTATTTCAGCATCTTCTTACTTTCTGTAAAAACATCTATGATAATAGTTTATTTTCTCCGTATACAACTGTAATCTTACTTTTCCACTTTCTACCTTAACATCCTTGACTTTTTTAAGGATGGCTTCTACAAGGGATTTCAGGAATGTGCTTTATTGACAGTATTTTTTTTAAAAGGAAGCATGCATTTATGTTGCTTTATTTCTCTTTTCTTACATTTATTTCAAATGTTTTAAATAAATTTTAAAAATATATTTGTTTAATTTTATGTTGTGCCTTGAGTCTCTGGGATGGAAAAAAGAGAAGGAAAAAGGTAATCAAATAGATAAATAAATAAATAAATAAAACCATTACAACTTCACACATGTCTATTTAATAGTATTGTTTCTTGAAATTGTTACTTCTTAATTTTGTAATGATATACCCCCTTCTGTGAATAGATGGTAACACAGGCACACAGTTCTGTCTAACACAAAAAGGAGAATTGTAAAATGTACTAAAAAACAGAGCAAGGATATAACTGTATTTCCTTTAAATCTTTCATGAAAATGAGATTTTCTTCCTAAGACTAATATCCTCTCCACCCACTTAAACCTTCATGTAAGTAAGGCTTAACTTAACAGTTTGTAATCTATGGTCTTTATTTTCCATCAGTTCCATCTACTGATTTTGGTATACTACATTTCAGAACATCTTTGTTTCTTTTGACTGTATAGCTCCTTTCTATCTACACCTTTCTTGCTTTCAGTTATTAGCAAGGACCTCATTACATTTGCCACCAGAATCACGACGGATCTTGGCAAATCTAATGGTGCCCAGTGGGGGAACCTGTTGCCCCATGCCCTACATCAGGGCTGTCCAACTTCTACTGGTCCAGGGGCCTGAATTCCGGTCACTGATGACCTGTGGGGCGTAGGGTCTGCCCCCGCCCCTGGCTCGGCCCCCTCCCCACCCCCGGCTCTGCCCCGCCCCGCCCCTGCATGCATACAGCCAAATACAACCTTTTACTGAGATAAAATGCAGGGTGGGCATTCAAAAGGGGCATCCATACAGTCAAATATAATCTTTTACTAACATTAAATGCAGGGTGGGCATTCAAAAGGGGCATCCATACAGTCAAATATAATCTTTTACTGAGATAAAATGCAGGGATAAGATATTACATTATTTTAATTTAATATTAAATTTTATTTTAATTTAATATTAAATATATTTAATTCCATCCTCCCCTCTCCCCTTATTTTAATTTAATATTAAATATCCCATCTTCCCTTTTTAATTTAATATTAAATATATTTAATTCCATTTAAATATATTTAATTTTATATTTTAATTTTACATGAATACATGGGGAGATGGGGAGGGAATGAGGAGCCCCCTGAGGAGCCCCCTGCTTCGGCCTACCTTTTCCAAACGTGCAGGATCCAGGAGTACCCGGACGACGAGAGAGGCAACGACCAACTGAGTCGAAGAAGGTCCTGATCGCGTCTGTGGGCCTCAGAGATCCAGTAGTAGAGTAGCCAAAGAGTATCACGAGAATAAGCAATCCACACGAGATTTCGCTGTCAACGCCGGCGTGATCTCGCATTGACAGCGAAATCCCGTGTGGATTGCGTATTCTCGCGATACTTGCTCTGAACCCGGCAGTAGGTTTTTTATAAAAAAATTATTATTCATTTTATTTTTCAATTTTTATTTTTATTAAAAAGCTTAGGGGGCCGGAGGGAAGGGGCTGGGGGGCCGTATACGGGGGGGGCGGCCACCAGTTGGACAGCCCTGCCCTACATCACCTGGCTTCCGCCTTACCTCATTCCATGGGGTGAAGCATTGTTGCACGGCTTCCCTTGTTGATCTCTATGCAACATTGGAAGCCTCCTGTGTTGCTGCTGTGGTGGCATACACCAATTCCACTTCGGTTTTGCCACAGACCCCCACTGGAAGTAGATGTACATAGTAGGATGGGCACCACCAGGCTCTGAGGCAAAACTGAAGAGGAACTGGCATACACTGGGCCTCATAACCTCTAAGGATGCCTGCCACAGATGCAGGTGAAACATCATGAGGGAATGCTTCTGGAACATGGCCATACAGCCCAAAAAATTTACAACAACCCAGTCACGTTCTTCTTTTTTTTCCTTCTTGCTTTTTAAAAGTAACAATCTGATAGTTAGCAATTTCACTCTTACTCAAACTTTCATTGCTTAGTTATTATACTTTTATCAGTTTCTGAAAAACAAGAGTAGTGTGTGTTTGTGTATTTTAAAGAAAGCAGCTTCAGTGGTTATTTCCATCAGATGTCTAGTTGGGTTTCTGTATTAATCTGATAATAGTTTATGCACTCTTTTGTCTTCGACTTCCAAGTGTGTCATTATGATGATCTTTAGATCTTGCTTTATATAAATCTCCAGGCTTTATGCTTGAAGAGATATTATACTTAGGATACTGAACTTTCTTGTTTTTGCTTGATATATAGATTTCTGAATGGTTATCTAATCTCTGGGATTTTGCAATCTCCTTCACTTTTCAACTCTTGGAAATAAATATGCCTTGTTATAATCCAGTGCTTTGTCTATGTGTGTGTGTTGCTACAAGTAGTCCAGTTTCAAGCCCAGTTCTAAATTCAGCACCTGACTTCTAGGTTACTGCCACTGAATTGTGTGTGTATATATATATAATCTTTGGACTTCAGTGTAAAATTCCCTTTTTACTAAAGAAGACTACGGACATCCCCAAAGATCTGAGTACCTCCACCTCAGGTTAAGTAAGACAGAAAATGTCAACGGCAGTTCTGCCTTGCAGGATTGTTGCTAATTTTGGCTTCATAAACCACAGGGAAAGTACAGGACACATTTATAGCTTCTGTAGTTTTTACCATGTCAGATTTCAATTTAATATTAACAATGCATTTTGCAGAGTTCACTGTCCCGCAAAGACCTTCCTGTAGAAACAACGCAATGCTCATGGACAAGTAAAATGTTTCCTTCCACTGTCCACCATTGTCTACAACTTACTTCAAATTGACTTCCATACTCAGTTAACTAGGTATGGAGAGAGGAGGGAATAAAATCCTGTCCACCTTGTAGATTAAGACAAAAGCAAACTGATATAGCCTATTCTATTGTATGTGCTTTTCCTCATCAATAATTGTTAGCCATCTTGACTAAACTCTGATATTGTTTGGCCACACCTGTCCTGGTCCTGTGAAATACTGGAGGATATGATCTCCTCTTTAGTCAAAATCATTCTAGAGCAGCTTGCAAATATATAGTTAGAAGCTGTATATTTGCAAGGAAATATAAAAGGACGAGGGACCGACCAAGAACAAGATGGATAGATAGTATCCTTGAAGTGACTGGCTTGACCTTGAAGGAGCTGGGGCTGGCCACAGCTGACAGGGAGCTCTGGTGTGGGCTGGTCCATGTGGTCATGAAGAGTTGGAAGTGACTGAACGAATAAACAACAAAAGCAATTCCTATGAGCATTATAATTAACCATATGCTAAGACATAGGGCAGGGCTAAAACAAGGGCAGGTTTTGGAACCAAAAATATGGGTTTGAGTCGAGGGTCATTCCTTACAGAGTGGAAAGCACCAATGCCACTTTGGGAGAGAAAGGACCCAGGGGTGATCCAGGAAATTATAGGCCAGTTAGTCTAACCTCAGTTCCAGGCAAAGTGATGGAAACCATTATTAAAGAAAAAATTACTAAGCACATAGAAGAACAGGCATTGCTGAAGGAAAATCAACATGGTTTCTGCAAAGGCAAATCATGTCTTACTAACTTGATAGAATTCTTTGAGGGTGTAAATAAACACATAGATAAAGGGGACCCAGTCGATATTGTTTACCTTGACTTTCAAAAGGCTTTTGACAAAGTCCCTCACCAAAGGCTCCTAAATAAGCTCTTCAGCCATGGAATCAGGGGACAGGTCTTGTCCTGGATCGGAACCTGGCTAAACTGTAGGAAACAAAGGGTGGTAATAAATGGACACTTCTCTGGATGGAAAGAGGTGAGAAGTGGCGTACCCCAAGGTTCAGTTTTAGGACCGTTACTTTTTAATTTATTCATAAATGATCTGGATGTAGAAGTAAATTGTGAGGTAGCAAAGTTTGCAGATGACACTAAACTGTTCAGGGTAGTTAAAAATGAAACTGACTGTAAAGAGCTCCAGAAAGATCTCAAAAATTGAGTGAATGGGCAACAAAGTGGCAAATGCAGTTTAACCTAAACAAGTGTAAAGTCATGCACATCGGGGCAAAGAACCCCAAATACACTTATCAACTGATGGGATCAAAGCTTTCTGAGACAAACCAGGAAAGGGATCTTGGGGTTTTGGTGGACAGCTCAATGAAGATGTCAACCCAGTGTGCAGCAGCAGCGAAAAAAGCAAATTCTATGCTTGGCATGATCAGGAAGGGAATCGAAAATAGGTCGGCAAATGTTGTATTGCCTCTCTACAAATCTATGGTGAGGCCACATCTGGAGTACTGTGTACAATTCTGGTCACCGCACCTCAAGAAGGATATAATGGAACTGGAAAAGTTACAAAGTAGGGCAACAAAAATGATCCAAGGGATGGAGCAGCTCCCTTATGAAACCAGGTTGCAACGCCTTGGTCTGTTCAGCCTTGAAAGACGGCGTTTAAGAGGTGACTTGATCGAAGTGTATAAAATCATGCATGGGATAGAAAAGGTGAATAAAGAAAAATATTTTCTCTGTCACACAACACTAGGACTAGGGGGCACTCCTGAAGCTCCAAGGTAGGAAAGTTAGGACTAATAAAGGGAAATATTTTTCACCCAGAGGGTCATTGGGTTGTGGAACTCACTTCCAGAGGAGGTTGTGACAGCTGTCAGCCTGGACAGCTTCAAGGCAGGATTAGACAGATTCATGGATACCAAGGGAATCAGTAGTTACTGAAATGGACATCCAAGTGCCACCTCTGTGTTGATGGAGGCAGGCAGGATTTTCCCCGGGTACTGGTTGTGGGGGGTCGGGAGCAGGTGAGGGTTTTGCCCTCCTTTCTGCTAGAGATCCCTGTGTACAACTGGTGGGCCACTGTGTGACACAGAATGCTGGACTAGATGGGCTGAGGCCCGATTCAGCATGGCTCTTCTTATGTTCTTATGGGAGGGGGCATTCACCCGGCTGCCGGCATCATTTCCTTGCCCAGGCTTTCATAAAGGCTAGAATCAACACCACGACAGAGAGATGAGAGTTGATGCTTCTTTTGGGTTCTCCCAGGATGGACTAAGCTCTTGCCTTTCACCACTCTACTCAGAGTGGTTCATAGAACAAACAGCAGTCTCTTTTTGTACTTCCCCCATTTGATGTCCATGTTATGCTTTTGCTGCTCTCCCATGGCTTGGATTTCAGATAGCACTTTCTGCAAGTCATCTGGGTCATCCTGCAGAATTTTGCAGAACTCTCACTGTAGGCTCTATCCTCCTCCAGCAACATGTTTGTCTGAAGTAATGCCTCCAAACAGTGATGTTTGGGGTTCTCTCTTCTTTTACTACTGATTTGCAGATTATGTAAATGAAGCAGGTCTCTGGCATGACACAGGCTTCAGTTCCAAACAAAGTTTAGCTGATGTCCATGAGTTCATGAATCATGAGATACAGTACAAAATGAAGTGGTCTTCATAGCATTCTCTAAAGCTCTTGCCAAAGGACTTTCAGACAGGGAGAAGGGCAGAGCAGGCAGAATCACTCAGGTCTCGATTATGACCAAAGTATTTTATCAGAATCAACTTCCACCAGTAATTGGTTAAAAGGCCCCCTTTTTATTTCATCACCTAGCACTTATTTGTGCTGTACTGTTTCGGATTATTATTTTCAAAAGTCAGATTTTTCTGTTTTGCTCCTCCAACTATGCTTTTGCTTTTGGTGTTGTTTATTTTTTTCCAAACCCTGTATAAATCACTAAGATGTTTCTTCATGGCAACATCATTTTGCTCTGATAGTTCTGAGTTTGCTCTTTAAACCAGTTATAAACTGTTTTTCCACATTTTTGGCTCTTATTGTGTTTGGCCATCTACTTACTTCTAAGTACAAACATAATCCTCCACTGACAGGATGTCTAAAAGAATCCCTTTAGATGAGCCCATTTGGTGAAGCTAAAGGAGAAAAGTAAGAGGGCTTGGAAATTTCTCTGCTAAAGAGGGACTTTGTCACTTATAAATTCCAGTTATGCCCAAACTAGATTACAGTAAGGCTTTTTACTTATTATTTATCCCATCAGAAGGGAACTGAATATAGTTGTGATGTATTTTTAAAAAACCACAACATTTAAAAACTTGGCATTATTAAATGTCCTTTGACCAGTAGCTGGCCACTTGGAGTGCTATAAGAAGGTCCTCCATTATGCATGTGGCAGGTCTCAGGTTGCATTTGTGGTCTGTGGTTTCCTCTTCTCCACACTCACATGTCATGGACTCCACTTTGTGGGCCCATTTCTTAGGGTTAGCTCTGCACTTCGTGGTGCCAGAGCACAGTCTGTTCAGTGCCTTCCAAGTCGCTCAGCCTTTGAAAACTGCAATTTTCAATTATTACTTGCAGTTCAGGACTTCTTCTAAATGACATTCACAGTTGCACTGAAAATGCTGCATGTGTGGTGCAAGAAACAGCATTCGAATAATCCATGAATAATTCAAGCAGCAATTCTTCATTCAGATTAAACAGGAAAGGAGTATAAATAAAAGGACAAAACTGATTTTTTCCCCAATATGCAGTATAGGCATACATTTAGCTGTTTCTTTCCAAATTCTGTCCCAAACAAATTCTGTTCCAAATAAATTCAGATGTAAACCTTGAGAATTATACAATTCTACCTCGATTAGAGTGGTCATATAATTTTATATTCTAACATAGGCAGCTGAATGTTCTAGCAAAATGTATTGCAAAACATTTATTTATTTTATGTTTAGATGAAACAAAATTTCATTATGAGATCAAATAACCACACAGAACTTGAATCATACATACCATTTGCACAGATTTTGACAAAAGTCGGTGTATCAGGTCACATTACATTGAGACTGTTTCATCAATAAGTTAAAACAGTGCAGGGAATGACTTGGGGAGCTCTGATCCAAGTTTGAATTCAAATGCCCAGGCATTTTTTAAAAAGGTGTTTTAACTCCACAATTAGATTGAAAAGTTTATTTCAAGGTCATTACAAAGTTGAGGATATTTCCAATAGTTCACCTTTTGAGTGTGTAGAACTTTCTGACTTTTCCTCTTCTCTTCCCTTTTTTGCCTGTAAGGAGCTGGACATAGCGGCTGAAAAGAGTCAAAGTGGTTGTCTGGTGTGTTTGTTTTGCGCACTGGCACCTTTCTGTGCGGTGTTTCTGAGTAGCACCACTCTAAAGGCTAATAGCCTTAGAGGAGGCCAGGGAGGCCTGGAAGAAAAGGCCAAGCACGACAGAGTTTAAAAAGGTCAAAAGCTGCCTCCCTGAAGGGAGAAAGCGGAAGTGAGTGAGAGATGAGAGAAAGACAGCTGCAAAAGCTAAGAGCCATAATACCAAAGGGTGAGCTGAATTGCTTTTGTTGTTCAAACTGTTTCTCTTTCTGGGGGCTCTGCCTTTTTGTTCTTGTTGCAATTACCCCGCAAATGCCTGCCCTGGCAAAGGAAATGGAAAATAAAACTTCCCACAACACATAGCTGTTAAAATATAACTGTTGGGAAACTTTTATTTTTCAACCCTTGTTTGTGCCTTTGTAAATGTAAGACCCCCCTCTAGCCATTTCACTGCTAGAGATGGAGCAGTAACCTTTCCCAATGGCCGACATCTAAATAGTGCATAGTACCAAAACTAGTCCCAGTTCTAGGATAAAAGTGGGGTACAAATGATCATCATCACCACCACCACCATCACCATCATCTGTGCGGATTTGACAGGGAAAGTCCCAATGGATTCTCCATTGTCCTACTTTTTCAGCTGCTTTTAAATTTTCTGTTTTTCTCCTCTCCAAAATTCAGTTTACTGCATTCAAAGTGCATAAGTATTTTGAACTCAATAAACAGGATAAAATCTTGCCCACTCTTAAAGGCTCAGGCCTCTCCTAACTTTTGTGGTCTTCCTTATTAATGTATTTTGCCATCTTAACCACACACTGATGTTCTTGATCATATGTGTCCAATTCCATCTGTGAGACATTGGAGGGTACAAAGCCAGAATAAGTTATGGCTTCCTTGCTCTATCCAATAGTAGAATTGGCCTTGGATATAGGAAAGGGTGGTGTGAGTATGCTTGCACATGCCCATAATAAGTTCCTTAGGGCCTGCTCTTGTGTTTCTATTCTAGCCATGGAATCAAAGTACAGTGGGCCCTTGGTATATGTTGGGGTTTGGATCCAGGATCCCTCATGATACCCAAATCTGCACACATAATACTGGGAGATTTGGAAGGTGCTGAACAGACTGTGTTCTTGTACCACAAGATGCAGAGCCAATCTTAAGAAATAGGGTCATAAAGTGGTGTCAACGATATGCAAATGTGGAGAAGAACAAACCACAGACTGCTTATTATAATGGAGTCTGAGTCCTGCCACATGCACAGTGGAGGACCTTCTAACAGCAACATCTGAGGCACTTGAAGTGACCAGCTTCTGGTCAAAGGAGATTTAGTATAATGCCAAGTTTTTAACTTGGTTTGTGGTTTTTCATATGTTATAACTGTATTCTCAATTCACTTCTGACAAGATAAATAAATAAAATAACCCAAATCTGTGAATGTCATATTATGTATATTGGTGTAGTAAAATTGCATCGCTTATAGTGGCAAATTCAAGGTCAGCTTTTTGGAAATCATTTATGTTTGGAATATTTTCAAGCTATGGATGGTTGAATCTGTGGAATGCCAGTCCATGGATACCAAGGGCACACTGCATGTAGAGCTAGGAATTCTAGAGGCTCTTCTTAAGCAAGGTATACTCAAAATGTAGTTTTGAATGATTTCCTCTGAATAGCCTGTTATCAGGAACCTGGGAAATAAAATGCAAAAACATCTGAAGGACCAAAGTTTGAATATCAGCAGCCTACATCACTTGGCCTTCTTTCCAAGTACTGACTAGATATAAACCCAATGTGGGAACAAATCAATGCATGCATTTAAAAAATAAACTAGAACCCACATTTCTGTGCACCATTTATTCTTCTCAAAACGTGGAGAGAAAATACACAGCAGATCAGCATTGCTCTGGTTTGCAGCCACTTATCTGCTTTCTTCCAGCAAAAGAGCCATGCCTTCCTTCTGTTTAATCTGAAGCAAATTTCTGCATCAAAGGTGACCTCTGTGTCGATCTCACCTGAGCACCAAGATAAGGTATTTTATATTTTAGAGAAGTGGCACCCACCTGACCTCCACACATCTCTGTGGTGGGCCTGCAGATCATGCTGCTCAGAAGCAACGCCTCTGAAATAACCCCAGGAGCCACTGATTTAACACAGTAGGTGAAAGGCAGAATTACTGAAGCCAGTGAGAGCAGGCAGAAGGGCTGAGAGCACCACACGGAATTTGCCACAATATTTGAAATGTGATGGTCAATAAAGCAGGCTCTCTCGTGCTTATTTATGTGGCAGCTAGCAGCCAAACAAAAGGCTACAACCCATATCATACAAACCAATGTTTTTCCAGCGTGTGAGATCTGTAACTGACAACTGTTAAGCCCTAGAGTATCTGTTGGACAAAATGCTGGCATCCAGGGGCAACTTCACAAAAGGTGAACTCTCCTGTACAGAAATAATATAACAAAGAAGAGGCACGGATGCATAGTTCGTCATGTATACATCACGTAGCTGCCAGCATAAGGAAGATATCACCAGCTGTCAAGAAACAGATATGCCTGCACTGATCACAAGGAGGTAAAAAAATAAACATCAGTTGCATGCAGTTCGCCACATGAAGTGTATAGGAAACTTGTGAAGCAGTGTGAGAGAAGGTACATACAGACTTATTTATTTATTATTTGGACTTGTACGCCGCCACTCCCCAGGGGCTTGGAGCGGCTTACAAACATATAAAAGCATCACAAAGGTAAAACAGTATATTAAACTAGACCAACACAAAATTTCCAGCTTTTTTAGTGGTCAAAGGCTAGCTGGAAAAGGTGGGTCTTGCAGGCCTTGCGAAAAGCGAGTAGATCATGCAAGGCCCACACATCGCTTGGAAGGGTGTTCCAGATTGACGGCGCTACTACAGAGAAGGCTCTGCGCTGGGTCGATGTGAGACGAATTGCTTTAAACGTTGGCACTTCCAGGAGATTCATTTGCTTGGATTGAAGTGATCTCTGGGGTTGGTAGGGGAAGAGACGGTCCCTCAGATACAACGGTGCCAGACCATGCTAGGCCTTGAAAGTTAACACCATCACCTTGAAAGTGATCTGGTGCTCAACCGGAAGCTAGTGGAGCTGCCGGAGGACGGGTGTTATGTGACATCTCACTGGAGTCCCAGTGAGAAGTTGGGCAGCGGCATTCTGGACGAGCTTTAGTTTCTGGATCACTGACAAGGGCAGGCCAATGTAAAGGGCATTACAGTAGTCTAGTCTCGAGATGACCGTGGCTTGGAGCACCGTGGCCTGGTCGTCTCTGGATAAGTAGGGGGCCAGACTCCTAGCTTGCCGCAAATGGAAAAAGGCGTTTTTGCTGATGGTGGAGACCTGGGCTTACATCGATAGCAATGGGTCTAAAACGACTCCCAGGCTCTTTACTGAGGATGTTGGGCATAATGCCTCACCATCCAAGCTAGGGAGGCTAATCAGGGTCTCTCTAAGTTTTTCCCCCCATCATTGTGTGAAGATGTTTTGCTTGTATTCCAACAGGCTTTTAATACTGTTTGCAACAGAAGCAGGCACCATATGATCCTCTGGATGTTGCTGAACTACAACCCACAATGTTCCTCACTATTGGCTTTGCAATCCAGCACTGATGAGACTTTGAATGTCGCCCTGAGTCCTTCTGGGAATTGGGTACGGGTTAGAAATAAAGATGATGATGATGGTGGTGGTGTTGATGATGATTGTAGCCCAACATCTAAGGGGCATCATCATTCTCTCCATGGAGTAGGTTAGGCAGGAGGAAAGTGGATAGAATTGTAGGATGTGTATAGATTTGTATTCATGAATATGTTATGTGCTTAAGAAAAATGTACATTGTCAAAATTTGCAGCCGCACTATGCTTGATTTAAAAAGCTGCATGAATCGCTAAATATAAAATGTTGCAAACTTTAACACGTTACCCATAAAACTTAGGATGAACTGCTCAGGAGAGGTCAGGCCAAGAACCACTTGTCAAGGGAAATTAACATAAAAGCCTGACAAAATAAAAAAAGTTCTTAACCTTTTCATTATAATCGCCTCAGCAGGTAATTTTTAAGAAGTCTGGCAAACAGGGAGCCTGAACAAAGAGGCAGCTGACATTCCATATTCCGTTTTATAATATGAGTGGGTTAAATGTGGCCTTGCGGGCTTCATGCTGACCCTAAGAAGTCTAGTAAAACTTCCCACTCTCCCTCCCCTCAATACATTTTGATACTTCCTCTAAAATGTTTGACTGAGCCATGCTGTGTCCTCTTGGGTCCACAGGAGAGGTCAATTTGACATTGGATATGGTCACCAAGGGCTCTTTTCTCTAAAGCAGAAGTGACTCAGTTATGAAAAAGATATCCTCTAGTCCTAAAACAGAGCAGAAGGATCCTACACACGTGGCTCAAGAGGAGTTGGAGAGCACTTCCAGGTTTTTATATGCAGTGGGACTAAGGAGAGTTGTGGGATTGCTGCATGTTGTGGGATTGCTGGATGTTGTGGGCTGTGCATCACTCACAGGTCTAGCAGGGTTGTGTCTGTGACCCCAGACTGGGATACCTCCCAACCCCACTTTATGACTAACTGGGATATGGAACAAAATCATTTGAAGATTTTAAAAGTGATGGGGTTTATAGTATAGATGTCTTGTTTCCATTGAACTCTTCAGAATGTAATAGTATTTTTGGCCTGTCCTGGACCCTTTTCACACTACTTCCGTATAACGCTATACTCCATTTTAACAGTTATGGCTGCAGTCTACAGAATCCCCAGATTTGTAGTTTGGTGAGGCACAAGCAGTCATTCCCAAACTTTGGTCCTTCAGTTGGATTGGACTTCGCAAATTCCAGGATACCATAGGATGGAAACATGAAAAATAAATAAAATTGAACAATAGTGTTATAACCGTTTAGTATTTTTTTTTAAAAAACACCTGCAAGTTGGAAAACTACTTTCTCTGAGTGGAAATCACCGTAGGTTCAAGATTTGAGGGAAAGATACAGTATAAAGATACAGTTTTGAGTGAAAGATACAGTTTTGAGAGAAAGATACAGTGATGAATGGATGAATAGATGATAGGCCTGGATAGGTTCGGTCGGAATGCTCATAAATCTTAATGAATTCAGGTTAAATCCGCTTTGGAAGCAGTATCGAAGCGATGTAAGCAACCCAGAAGTGAATTTGCTAATTTGAAGCCACCACCGCCATTTTTGGAAAGGAATTGGCATCAGATTCCCACCCCTCGCAAGGTGTTTTCCCCTCATTGGCTGGAGGCAAGCAGCCAATGAGGGGAAAACACCTTGTGAGCACCTTGAAAGCACCTTGGGAGGGGTGTGAATATGGCATGGCAGCCATTGGGCTTTACAAATGGCCGTGCATGCCTCATGGTCTCATTTTGAGTTGGGGAGACGAACAAGAAAGAGGCTAGCTAGTAGCTACAGTTACTTGGGTGGAAGAAAAGAACTGGGTGGAAGAAAAGGACTGGGCTCATTCAGAGCCAGGAAGGGAAGGGAGAAGGGAAAGAGAAAGACAAAGGGAAGGGAGGTTGGAATAAGAGGACGGCAGGCAGGCAAGCAAGCAAGCAAGCAAGCAAGCAAGCAGAGAAGGGCTCTTGCCTGCTGTTCCTGGCTGGCTGGCTGGGCAGCCTGCCTTGCCACTTGTGTATTGTTGCTGCTGTTGGGGTTTGGGATGGGGGCAGTGCGAGGACTGGGTTGGCAACAATTTCACCTTTGTTGTGCTTGTTAATTCCCCTTTTGAAGCAGGGAATACTACTTTTAAGGGTTTATTTTATCCTGGGGTCTGAATTCTGAGCATTTGAAAACCATAACTCCCATTTGCTGATAATAAATTCCTTGGGAAAACACAAAAGTTTGGAGGCCCCTTTGTCTGCCTACACGTTGTACTTTAGGAAACTAGAAATCTCATAACCTAAGCTTTTCCTTGGGGAAAATCTCTTTAAAATGTTTGGGAGCCCCTTTCTCTGCCTGGTGGTTACAAGCCGTACTTTGGGACACTACAAACTTTGAGATACTACAAATCTAATCTAATACTCCGATCTAATCTACACAAAAAAAACTTTGGAAGGCTCCTTCCATCTGCCTGGTGGTTACAAACTGTACTTTGGGATACTAGAAATCTAATCTAATACTCCAATCTAATCTACACAAAAACACTTTGGAAGGCCCCTTTGTCTGCCTGGTGGTTACAAATCTAATCTAATACTCCAATCATTCAGAGCCAGGAGCCCAGCCCACGGCCTTCAGTCTCTGCATGGTGCCCCCTGAAATCACCTCCGCCTTCTCTCAGGCTGCTGCAGGGCTGGACTTCTCCTTGAGCCAGGTGGAGGACGGCATCTTGGCTCACCTCCAGCAGCTCTTCGCCACTTTGAGCAGACAGATTCCGCCCCCTTCAGCCCTTTGAAGACAGTAATTTGTAATTCAAAAGCCTAATAAAAATTATAACCATAAAGAGGGTCTTTATGTTTAATGTTTTAAATGTTTTGTACCACTGTGGCAAAGTTTTTTCAGTAGCGGTCTAAACCTGAGGGAAAGGGAATTCCCCAAGTTTTGCCTGTCCCATTTGCAGGTTTTCACGCATTGTGCAATCGTGGGCGCCATTAACAAAGCCATTCTGAAATTTCGGAAATTATTGAGAAAATTCCAAAAAAAATTCAGAAAATTTCGGAAGTCATTCAGATTTGAAGCGCCATCACCCCCTACATCCAGAACAAGCTTTGAACCATTTTTTAAAAATCAAACAGGCCTTATATGAGATAGATAGACAGATGGATGGGTATGTGGGTTTATATTTATTTTTCTGGAATGTACCCATCTTTGCATATTTTTTTCTAATGTAACCTTTTCTGTATTTTTTCTGTTAACTAAAGTGTACTCATGCACATTTTTCAAATAAATGATTTTTTTATCAGGCAGCTTTAGTTTTGTGTACAATTTTTTCTGCAACGAAATGCATCGCAAGCCAGAGCTATTTATGGATTTTTGCAGTAGGATGCATTCCACCCCGTCACCCGTTTCAGATGTGAAATGGACATTTCCCTGGAGAAATGAAATCCAATCTGTTTACTTTCAATCCTGGGTTTATGGCCATTAAAAAAGTGCTGCCCAGGACAAAAACTACCAAGAATATTTTTCATCTTCAGTAAGGCCTTGTCGCAATAGTTTGACACCTTGTCAAAAAAGTTGTGAATCACTCTAAGATTGCTCACCTCTTTGAAATATAAAAAAGATATATTCTTTCCCAATTACACAACATACATTTTTGTGCAAATAAAGGGTTTTCACAATAAAAAGAATTTAAAATACACAAAACTATAATAATTTCATGCATCACATATTTTTTTAAAATGTGATTTCCCTCCCATTCTTCCATGTGAGAGTGAATAAAGGAAATACTTGCCCTTCCAGCCCAAGGCAAGCTTGGACAATGTTAAAAGATCTGAGGTATTAAATTGGCCATGGTATAGAATTTAATCTGCTCACTTGGCTGTGGCTAATGCCTGCACATTGATTTTAGCTCTTAGGATGAAGACATAACACAGGCATACTCTCATCACATAACATCCAAGTGCTCCTATTTGACAGGGACAATCTCAATAAGAAAGGAGCAATTCAAAGGGAGCAGGCTTGTTTTCTGCTGCTCCAGAAACTAAGGATACATTTACATGGGCCACTAATGGTGGAGCTGATCCAGATGGAGTACAGCCAGCCTTTGAACCGCTGTCACAGCAAAAGGATGTCTGCATAGCCAGCCTCTGTGCCGCCTTAGGGAAAAGAAATCTACACCATCCAGCCATTGAACAACCACCCTGTCCCCATCATAGCTGTGACCACGGGACACTTACAGTTGGTAACAATGCTGATGTGTACTGAAGAGCCACCAGGTCTCGGAGGTTGCCGCTCTTTTCTCCCATCTCGCTCTAATCATATTGGAACTTCAGCAACGATTTGCAATGGCAATGAGCAGCAACCATGAGTAGTTTTGCACCTCATGGTTGCTGCTACAATGGGGACAGGACAGTGGCATTACGTGCCATGCCCTATCCTTATGCCAGCTGTGCCTGGGGAAAGCAAGATGATCATGTAAACAGTGATGGCAGGTTCCAATACAGATCTGGCTGAACTGTTTGGGGATCCTCCTGGACTCAGCATTGAACCTGAAGGCACAGGTGTCAGCTGTGGCCAGGATGGCCTTAGCATAATTAAAACTTGTGTACCAAGTTATATGGTTATAACCAATTAAAGAAGAGATATACTTTAGATAAAAAGATAGGCTGGGAAGAGAACCTAACCTCGGGAGGGAAAATACTGACACAAGTGGAGAGAAAAAGAGTGAGTAAACTATACAAATTCATACTCTTGAATAAACATGAAAAACAGCCAGTAAAAGAATATATGGAGAAATGGAAAGATAATATAGATCACAGTATATCCCGAGAGGGCTGGGAAAGATTATGGAGACATACCTGGAAATTTAACTATGCCTTCTCTTTAAAAGAAAACCAAATGAAATTACTTTATAGATGGTATATTACCCCAGTGCAATTATCTAAGATATATAAAAACGGAAATGACTTATGCTGGAAATGCCAAAAAGACAGAGGGACTTTCTTCCACCAATGGTGGACATGTGGTGTGACTAAAAAATGGAAAAAGGTACATGATCTTATTTATGAAATTATGCATATTAAGGTAGATCTAAAACCTGAATTATTTCTTTTAAATATTATAGAAGCTAAACAAATGGGAAAAGAGGCAGAGAAATTATTCTGTTATATAACAACGGCAGCCAGAATTGTAATGGCTAAATATTGGAAGAAGAGAGAAGTTCCCAATGAAAAAGAATTGTTATATAAATTGCTAGAGATTGCTGAAATGGACAGATTGACTCATTTGTTGAGAGGAACTCCAGTTTATCATTTTTCGGAAATATGGAATCCTTTTGTAGATGATATTAAGAAAAAGGAAAATATAAATCTAACGAGTTTTTGGATTTAGTAGTTATAAGGATATTTAATAAGGCTCCAAAGATATGGATGTTATACCATTGGGTAAAGTTAACCTGTTTGTTCTTTTAAATTGTTATGTAAACCCTAATGTTGATTTCCCCAATATTTTACCGCTCTGCTCTTGCCCTTCTCCTCTTCCTTCCCCTTCTTTTCTCTGCTCTCCACACCCCCGCCTGTAATTGTATGTGTAATGTGAAGACTGTGTACAGTTTGTAATCTATTGTTATTGTTGTTTTAACTAATAAAAAAATTATTTTATAAAAAAATAAATTAAAACTTGTGTACCAAGTGTGCCAGTTCTTGAGAAGCCAGATCTAGCCACAGTTGTACACATTTTAGTTATATGCTGTCTTACTATAACACACTCTACATGGGTCTGCCTCTGAAGAGTGCTTGGAAACTTCAGCTGGTCCAAAGAGTTTCAGACGGGTTGCTCACTGGGCCTGGCTACAGAGAGCGAACAGCTTCTCTGACTGCCAGTCTGTTTCTGGCCCAATTCAAAGCACTAGTTATGATGTTTAAAGCCCAGAAATCACAGTAAGATGGTAAACTGGCTGGGATTTCTGGGAGTTGTGGGACAAAACACCTGGGGACCCACAGGTTGAGAACCACTGTCCTAGACAGTTCAGGTCCAGGCTATTTGGCTGAACATATTCCCTTGTATGAACCTGCCTGGGCCCTGAGATCTTCAGGAGAGACTCTTCTCTTGGTCCTACTTCCATCTCAAGCATGGTTGGTGGGAACAAGAGAGCAGGCCTTTTCGGTGACTGCAAGTCAACTGTGGGACTCCCTGTCCAGGGAAGCCAGAATGGCCCCCTCCCTGCTGTCCTTCCAGTGGCATGCGAAAAACTTTTTTATTTAGACAGGCTTTTAAAGATTAAGGTTTTAAATATCAATTCAGGGGGTACTGTGTTTTTTAACTTTAAATTTGTTTTAATGGGTTTTAACTGGGAATTTTTTGATACTGTTTAAATTTAATCCTATTTTATATTTGAATATTTTAAATGGTTGTGCTGACGCTTTCATGTTAAGCTGCTTTGAGTCCCCTTTGGGGGAGATAAAGTAGGGTATAAATAAATATTATAATGAATAAGAAGAAGAGAACCTGGGATCAGATCCTGGGATATATGGGCCTCTTCTAACACTTCCCTCTTTTTCCTCAGTTTCCTTCACTCACTGAAAGTGGACTTGAAATATAAAAGTAGTTTGTATTTAATTACTCAGCAGGGGAAGGGAAAAGGAAGGGTTCAGGCCGAATTTTACTTTCCCAATAGGCTCAGCAAAAGCAAATGGCTGCACCCTTTCCTATCTTGTGACGATCGCTACCGTATGGATCTCGAGTCCCTGAGGACGTTGTTCGATCTGTGGGACCCTCCTAGGCTTCCCCCATTCGATGGTCGAGCCTGATAGCTGACCTTAGAAAGCTCTGACCCACATGGGCCCGAGCTTGGCTTCCCCTTCTCATTAGTTTTGTCATTCCCTGTCAATGTTGTTTGTCTTGTTGTATGCTCTGTATTTTTTATGTCAAACTGTAAACCGCTCCGAGCCCTCGGGGAGTGGCGGTATACCAAGTTTGAACTATAAATAAATAAATAAATAAATCTTGTATATTCTTCCTCTTTAATAGAAGGGCAACCACTTTGAATCCACAGAGAGGAACGGGTGCAGAGGAGAAGACTTCAAGTGCTCACTGCCATTAACCTACCAGCAAAGCTCAAAATAGTTTGAATTTGAGATCTGAGTAATATTAGAATCAGCTCCATCTCAGCACAGTTCTGTATGCAGCAGCTACAAGCTGTACCAAAAAGATGATCATGCTGAAGGGTCTGGAAAAAAACCCCCACAGCAATCATGAAAAGAAATAGAAATTCAATAAAACTGAAAGGAAGGTATGGCAGGAAACAGCATAAATAGGAAGTGTCACTTAGAACAAAGAAGAGAGCAGAATGAAGAGCTACAAATAGAAATGGGGAAAGTTGTGGTCATAAACCATAATAAAAATGAACTGCTGGACATCAACAATACTCAGTTATACCGCAATTCCCATTCGGGTGACATATCCTTATTCTGAAATAGGCTCTGCTACTTGTATATTTTAATTTGTATCAGTTTTAAAAATTGTCCCTCTTCATTTTTAAAACCTAGCAGGATTCCAGCTGTATTTTATCTGACATAAGCTGCAGAATGGTAATCAAGCTGAAAAATACAAAATGCTCTTTTTTGCCCACAGGCTTCTGAAGGGATGGGTAAGGAGAGAAAGCAATTTCTGTGTGCAAATCCTAAATGTAATGTCTAGTCTTAATCAACGTTACTTCCGCAGGAGAGGGAGAGAGAGAAAAAGGCATAATGAAAAACTTCCCTGTTTAGCACTCTGACCACAACTCAGAGACAGTCCTTGGGTAGGCAGGTAACACGGCAGAGCTAACTCGATTTCATTCAAGCAATGGTAAGGTCTTCTGGAGCATTTTGATGCATTAGAACAATGCAAAAAGAAAACTTGTCAATTTCGGCTGTGTCTGTGGAATTATCTAAACAAAAAAAAGTGAACAATTCATCCTTTCATTCACGTCGGCATTTCCTCCAACAAGCTGAGTGCTGCAAAGCAGGCAGGTATGTCCTTCCCACAAGTTTACCATACGTGTGTGTGTACATACACACACACACACACATACACATAAACTCATGTATAAGTCGGCCTCATGTATAAGTCAAGGACAGGTTTGAGGGCCAAAATTATGGTTTTTAATATGATTATTGGATAAATTGTGCATTTTGGGGTGATTTTTTTACTAAATTGAACCAGTTCATAGATTAAGATCTTCTGGGAAAGTCCTGCTCTCGGATCCACCAGCCTCCCAGGTGCAGCTGGTGGGGACAAGGGACAGGGCCTTCTTGGTGGTGGCCCGATGGATGTGGAACTCCCTCCTGAGTGAGATCAGATTGGCCCCCTCCTTCCTGACCTTTAGGAGACAGCTAAGGATCTGGCTGTGGATGCAAGCTTTCAACCCATTATAGGAATATTTAAAGTGAAACTGAAAGTTGAAAGTGCAATGACCCTGAACTCTTTATGGACAACGACTACAGTATGTCTTTGTGTGACATGCTGTGTTGTGTTTCATAATGTTTAATATTTTATCAGAAATGGGTCAATTTTGATGTTTTATATTGCTTCTATCAATGGCATTGAATTGTTGCCAACACTGCGAACCTCCCTGAGACCCCTTTACAGATACTGCAAATAAAATAAATATTCTCTCTCTGGCATTACTTTGCGAATGAAGATACTTAGGAAGGACTCATCCCATGCTTTCTACAAGCACGTTAATGCTTTTTCATAGGTTGGATGTGTCCTTTGAGCCTGTGCAATGGATTTTTCTGGTGGAGCGCAGCGTGCACAGAACTGGCCTCACCCTTTAAACCAAAGGTTCGTCTGCCAGGGCCTAGCTTGGACGGTGGCAGCGAGGTCCTCAGGTCGTAGGTTTGATTTGAGTTTCCTTCTCTAGATGGTTGACCTTACATGGTTAGACGAGCACCAGCTGCCCAGGTTTGAAATTAGAGTTTTCTTTCTCTTAGGATGGTTGCCAAAAAACTAGAGAGCCCATCCTGGCCATTGACGCTCTTTGTCAGACCCTTTGGTTGTGACCTGTCTGGCATGGGAGGCCCTACCGGTGGCTGTTATGCCACCGCCAGCATAGTTCACAACTTCATTAGGGTACGCAAGCCTCTCCCCAACAACAAGGGGGCGCCAATTGAGAGGAAAATAAATAAATTGTAGACTTATTTATGAGTATATAGGGTGCATCTTTCTATTTTACATGCCAGCCGTTGCAACGTTGCCCTTGTGCTGGAAAATGTTTTCCCTAATTAGTCCTGACAACATTTATGGTCGGTTTTCATCTTTTAAATCTGCCCACGTTTTTTGTCAATTAAGCTTATATGAAGAAAAATGCAACCAAAATATCAAAGGGAGCCAACATTTTAATTTCCATGAGTGAGGAAGCATGAAAGCAAATACCTTGATTTGACTTGATAAAGGTAGATGTATTATTTTGAGAGCACTGTATCTAAACGAAGATAAATGAAGATGTAGAAGGTTCTTATTAAAGAATATCAAGTTACGCTGCGCAGCCATCACCTACTAAAGCAATTACACTTTTGTTCCTTTTGTACAGTGACAGAATTCTTTTCTGATCAGCCCCTTAAATCCTCTACATTCACTTCTACCCATTCATTTTTCTCCTCTCTGAGAATGTCAGATAAAAAGTTTACAAGCGGAATGATTTATAGAAGAATTCTTGTTGAATTTATTAGCTCAAAAGCTGAGGCAACCGGGTCCCTTGGAGTACTGTGAACCTAACACCCCCTAATACCAAGAGTGTGAGTGTGAAAAGTAAGTATTGTAAAGGAACAAGAGGTCAGTTATTTCTCTTGTCACTTAAAAGTCATCAGGGGGCGTATTGGATTTAAGCTGAGGAGAGGGAAAGCTTAGGTCAAATAAGGGGAAAGTTTTCTTTAAAGCAAAGCAATAATTCAGCAGGCAAGAGAAAGATAAAGGCTATCTGTACTAACTGCAGTAAATTATGAATGAAACAGTAAAGTCCAACCCTCCAACCTGGATCTTCTCGCTGGTTAATATTATTCCAAGTTGAATGCCCATTATCCAAAATGCTTGTGCCCAAACCCATTTGGATTTGTTTTTCAATTTTGACATGCCTATATTTGCATATGCAGGCAGTCCCCAAATTACAAAAAAGATAGGTTCTGTAGGTTTGTTTTAAAGTTGAATTTGTATATAAGTCGGAACAGGTACATTTTTAAGCAGTATGAGCTTTGGATAGCATAGGTAAAGGTAAAGGTTTTCCCTTAACATTATGTCCAGTCGTGTTTGTCTCTGGGGGTTGGTGCTCATCTCCATTTCTAAGCTGAAGAGCCAGCATTGTCGGTAGACACCTCCAATAATAATAATAATAATACTAATTATTTATATTCCACTCTTCTCAGAGCGGATTACAGAACATATACGAGCAGACAATCCCTGCCGTTAGTATTGACATACAAGACAGACAACAACGTATAATGAGAGAATCTTCATGATTGCACATGGTCTTCCTGATTACATCTCTGGGTGTTGTTGCTCCATTGCGTCATCAAGTTGCTGTTGCCCCACTGCGTCACAGGGGGGTGCTGCTGCTCCAGACACCTTGCTTCCTCCTCCAAGGTCATGTGGCCAGCATGACTTCATGGAGCACTGTTACCTTTCTGTCAAAGCGGTACCTATTGATCTACTCCCATTTTCATGCTTTCGAACTGCTAAGTTGGCAGAAGCTGGAGCTAACAGTGGGAGCTCACCCCGCTGCCCAGATTTGAACCTGTGACCATTCCATCAGCAAGTTCAGCAGCTCAGCGCTTTAACCCACTGCACCACAGGGGGCTCCTATGGATAGCATAGATAAAGTTTAACACCCCTGTTGGGTTTGTTTTCCTGCTTGTGGCTCTATTTAGAAGATTTCATCTCACTTTCTGACCTTGTGATAATTTTATTTTGAAAAATGTGGCTTGTTGTGGAAACAAGGATTGGTGGTAAAGCTTCAGTGGAGACACATTTTTCCCATGGTATATGCAGGCAGTCCCCAAGCCACCCAATTTGTCTGAACCGCTCAATGGTATTTTGCACACCCTTAGACTTTGAATGATCCAGAAAATCCAGGCGCCCCAAAAAAGAGATATAAGGACTCCCTGAAACAACATCTCAGACTCGGCCAGATTGATCACCAACAATGGTCCTCCCTGGCCTCACATCGGGAGGCATGGAGATGCACTATCCACAATGCTGCGGCCTCTTTTGAGAAGACACACCGAACGAGTCTCAAAGAGAAACGACAACGCAGAAAGAACCACAACTTGGAAACACCATCACCCAAGGAGACTTTCCGCTGTGCTTTCTGCAACCGTACTTGCCTATCTCAGATTGGCCTTTTTAGTCATCAACACGCTTGTAAAAAGCATGGGATGAGTCCTTCCTAAAGAATCTTCGTTCGCAAAGTAATGCCGAGAGAGACATTGAATGATCCAGAAAATACCAATTTATTCCGTTGGCCTTTATGAGATGCAATGTACTGTGGCCACTCTTGGCAACACCCCTTGTAAACTCTGCCATCTTTCGCAGTGCGAGAACCACTGGGCAAAAGGACTTGTCAATAGGCATTCCAGGACTATCCAGCCATTTTTTTTACAAATACAGGTGTGCTTATCTCTAAGTACATAAAAATCCAATTGCCTCTGATAGGATTAAGCTTCAGTTTACAGCTAAACAAACACCTGTTTTTTGTCCAAGATCAATGTCCAAACCTTGCCAGCTGCACCTTTATATGGCATTGAGAAAAAGCAATGCAAAACCTTGTTTTCTGCACACACACACATTTCCTCCCCAGTCTAAGCTGCTGTTGCTTGGAAGGGCCGAAAAGAAGGATAAACTTATACATGTTAACTATTCGATCAAATATATTGTTCAGCAGCTGCTTTTCCAAAGCTCTACTATGGGGAAAAACTAGAGTAAATGCTTGGAGCAGACTATTACTATGGACATCAGTACAAGTTGGATTAATCATCAGTACACATTGGAAACCCCTTTGCAGAAATAAAACCAGTACTTGGTTAATCTGGGTCATATTATGAGATACACAAAAGGGCTGCTTTTGAATGAGAAGAGCTTTGGAATGCATCCATCTTTCAAAATGAACCCAGATACACTTACATGCTTATAAGCAGGATTAGGCCTGTGCAATCAATGAAAAAAATGTTTCAATACTCATTTCTAAATGTTTCTAAAATTGGATGGGGTCGGTATCATAACTACTTTTTTGTTACTTTTCGTTAACTAATTAATTGTGTTAATAGGTGTAGCACAGCAGTTCTCGTTTGTGCCTGGGGGCCAGGGGTCAGGACCGGGGGTCCCATTGGCATTGGGGCCTGCAGCAGCAGAGCTAGATTCTGAAGAGGATTTAGAAGGGTTAGAAGAAGGAGAGTTTCCCATCACTGGGCCTCCTTCGCCCACAGAAAGTTTGGCATGGGAAGAAGGTTGGCCTGACCCTACGAAGAGACAGATAACCAGGTGCAAATGGAAAGCAGTGATAAGCGAAACTTATGAACGGCCGGGTGGGAGAGGCTCACAGGATCCTGTGAGTGAAAACATGGAAGAGAGCGGCTGGGAAGAATCTAGGGAGGAGACCTCTCATGGAGATAGAGACCCAGGTGCTGGGAGACAAGGCCGAACTTTTGATAGGAGACGAAGCATCGAGACTAGCAGGAGGGGATGGTTCCACAGCCTAGACAAGCCGAGGTCTGTCAGCAGAGATTGGAGACGACGCAGCCTAGAGCGTCGGGGACCTCGGCCGTACGATGAAGTATAGGATCCGTGGGAACGAATCCCCAGTACTTCGGCCACGTCTCTTCTGAGTAGACGAGTAGCGAAGTTGGTCCACGGAGCTAAGTTGGCTAGTGGCCACCAAGTCTTGCCTTGCATCTTGTACCTTGCCTTGTTCCTGAATCTGCATTGCTGTGCGGAGCTTTGCCAAGCCTTTTGGATTATTTACCAAGCTGCTTTTGGACAATTGATTGCGTACTACCTTTGGATTGCTTTTGCTGTTTTTTATGGACCATATTCCTTTTGAACTGTTTTTATATTCAATAAAGTAGTTAGCCTTCAGTCCGTCTCTGTGTGTGTGATTAAGGGGCCGGTCAAGTCCGTGCATTGTAACAATAGGGAAACTTCAGGGGTGCCTTCTTCTCACATCGTTAGAGCTATTGGCATGAAAATTGCTACAATTGTAGAACACATTTACCACTGTTAGCCTATCAAGTTTCAGAATGTTGCACTCATCCACAGATTTTTGGGCAATTTTCAAATTCTTTACAAACAACATTTGTTATTATTTTTTTATTTTAAACATAAAAAAATACAAGGGCTATCTCCTTGAATTTTCTAGACAATGACAAAGTCTATATGCATCCACTTGCCTGACTGGTGCGTAGCTTTGGTCTGGAGTGCCATCAGTACGCTGATGACACCCAGCTTGTGCTGAGAATGAAAGGCCGGCCGGACTCCGTACCCAATAATTTCCATCTGTGCCTTGAGGCCGTGACTGGATGGCTACGAGATAGCCGGTTGAGGATGAATCCATCGAAGACGGAGATCCTATGACTGGGTCGCCCGGGTGGGGGAGAATGCCAGCTGCCTGATCTGGACGGCAAGGAATTACGCCTGTCGTCTTCAGTAAAAAGTCTGGGAGTCCAGTTGGACTCACTGCTGACAATGGAGGCCCAGGTCTCCACTGTGAGAAGGTCCGCATTTTTCCATCTGTGACAGGCTAGGCGGTTGGCACCTTACCTATCCAGGAGTGACCTAGCTACGGTGATCCAGGCGACGGTCATCTCGAGATTAGACTACTGTAATGCCCTCTAAATTGGCCTTCCTTTGTCTGTGATCTGGAAACTTAAACTAGTGCAAAATGCTGCAGCTCAATTGCTTGCCGGAGTGCTGGTGAGGTGCCACATCACCCCCATTTTGCAGCAATTGCACTGGCTACCAATAGAGTACCGGAATGCATTCAAAGTACTGGTTCTAATCTTTAAGGCCTTGTTTGGTCTAGGACCGGTGTACCTGAAGGCCCACCTTACCCCATATATTCCCCAGAGATCACTACGGTCGAAGGAACAAAACCTCCTTGATGTCCCTTCTATCCAAACTTACTACTCATCAGCGACTAGGCAAAGAGCCTTCTCAGTGGTGGCTCCAACTCTATGGAAAGCTTGCCAGATGAAGTTCAATCAATTAGAGAACTGGCCCCTTTTCGGAGGGCTTGTAAGACTGCCATTTTCCAGCAAGCATTCTATCTTAGCGGCCCCTCTTAAAACTTGTAGAAACTTGGTTTAATATGTATTGCTTTTTAATGTATATGCCTTTAGATTTTGTGAACTGCCCCGAGCCTACGGGGAGGAGCGGTATAGAAACAGAAATAAATAAATAAATAACCGGAGATATTTTCCCCCAAGTTTCAGAAATATGCATTCATCTACTGATTTTAGGGCATTTTCTTAAGTTTTGAGAAAAAAAAATTTAAAGCCACAACAGCTACCTCATTTAATGTCTCCCATATTAATCAATATAACTTTAATTTAGAGATTTCTTCCCAGCCCAACACTTGAATTGAAGTATCAGTCAGTTCTCCTCTTTCCAGATTCAACAATTTATTGGCACTCTGGCTGCTGCTAGGAGGGAAAAAATTCTTCCCTATCCTAATTGAAGCTTTCTAATGCTGAGCAGAATTCTGAGAAATGCAGTTTAGGGCAGGACCTTTTGAATTATCTGCCATATAGCTCCTCACCTTCCCCAAACTACATTTCCCAGAATTCTGTGCTCTCTCAGTCTCTTTCACCCAGTTTGCCCCATCCTGCTGCTATCCTCCCCTTATGGTGAGGGACCATTTAAAGATGAATGGCAGCCTTTTTGGCTTTGCCTCATGCTGAAAATGAAGCTGACTTTGATCAGCGTCCAAGCATTACAGCATTCACAGGAAAAAGTATTAGGTAAGTTTTGATTCCTAAGTTTTTGCGTGGGCGACCCCCCTGTTTCTTAATATCTGTTTGTATACACAAAACTTACAAATTAGATACTACTTACTAATTTAAAATGAAATTATGCACAGCTCTAGTATCTACACCAGGGGTGCCCACACTTTTTCAGCATGCAAGCTACTTTTAATACAACCGAGTCGAAAAGATATGCCTGCTGCGTGCGCACTCCTGCTGCCGCACGCTTGCTCTTGCCGCCGCACATACTCCTGCCGCCGCCTTCTGCCCGCGCGGCACTTCTTCCACCCACGGGGCATTGCGGGAAGGAGGGAGCGTGAGGCGGGGCCTCCAGAGGCCATGCCTCGCGCTCCGCCCTTCTCTCTCTTGTCCGGAAGCAGCCATGCAGCCTCCGCTGCCGGCAAGAGAGAGGCAGGGCGGAGCGCGAGGCTGGGTCTCCGGAGGCCCCGCCTTGTGCTACCTCCTTCAAGCAATACCCCCCATGCGGAAGAAGCGCCACGTGGGCAGAAGAAGCACCGTGCGGGCAGAAGAAGCGCCGCGCAAGCAGAAGGCGGCAGCAGGAGCGCGCGGGCCGCGGCATAAGCGCCGCGCACAGGGCAGAAGCACCCCATTCGGCTGCGATCAACCTCATTTAGACTCGCGATCGACAATTGACTTCCTGGGCAGCCCTGATCTACACAGTGCAATTAATGCAGTTTGAACCCTCTTTAACTGCCAAGGCTCAATGGTATAGAATCACAGGGAATGTAGTTTAACAAGATCTTTGTCCTTCTCTGCCAAATACTACTGGTGCCTCGCCAAATTACAACTATCCCAGGCTCGCATAGCATTGAGACATAGCAATTAAAGTAGTTTCAAACTGCATTAATTCCAGCGTCTATATGCAGCCATGGTGATGAAGCTCAACAAAGCCTTCCCCAGTGTGCTTAAAAATGAAGAAGGTATATTTATGCATTTTGATGCACTATGAGAGATAAATATAAAGGTTGTTGACAAAGCAAGAAATGAAACCAGTCATGCTTTACCACATATGTTTCCTTGTCGGCTTTGGCTAAACATAAAATTATTTAGCAGGCCTTTAAAAGGGAGAATTTATGTGCACAGCGGCTTAGAAAATCAGATTTACAAATGCCACTGTGACATAAGCTCTGCGCATCCTGTTGATACAACTTTAAAATGCTCATGGACTTCTTTTTTAACAAACATGTGCAAATATAGAAAGATTATTTTCTTCCCTGCAAATACGATGCCATTTTATTCTGTTGGTCCCCCTTGAAGTTTCTGTAGAAATGTAAGCATGTAACCTAATAGGCCACATCTCATACAATTACAGTGCTTTTTAAAGTGCCATTGTAGTTTTCATGTAAAATTGTAATTGGAGACGGAAAATGCAACTGCAATTTGTTAAAACAAACAAAAATGTTCCTCTTGAAAGTAATCTCATCTAAACCATGGCAAACAACCCGGCCCCATTTAAAAATAGAGGCAAACAAAGTAATTTAAAACTGGGCTTGAAGACTTGGTGCACATTTAAAGTAATCTCTTACCCTAGTCATGGAATTTGATTTTAGCTCTTATTTTCTATCTAGGAGAACTGTCATGATTTCCCCATTTTAAAATGTTTTGCTATATGTATTCCACAGAATGAAGATACAGCATTTAAATTAGAATGAAAGTGCTACAATTCTGCAGTGTAGATATACAAGATGCTTCAGGGCCCTTCTATACTTAACAAATGCCAGAGAGGAAGCGGGTTAAAATGCCCGCTTCCTCCTGGGTTTTAGTCCCTTTCCCTCCCAAAACCCCAAACTTTCCCTCGGGGAGTGGATAAATGCCATCCCCCAGCCACCCATTCTCCCCCCCCCCCAACTTATAAGAGGGCCCTGCCAGCAACACAGACCCCTCTACACAGTCCTCCTGACACTTGAAAATGATGTGTCAAGAGGTGGGGGGAGAAAGAGGGGTTTCCCTCCTCCCTCTCCTACCTCCTTTTGGGAAATGCAGGGCTGAGGGAAGGGGGTGGGCATCCTCCCACTCATGCAGGCTTCAGTAGCCCAAAGAACTGGAATAACGGTCAGGATTGACCTCGGGATTGTGGAACGTGGTCCAAGGAGTCAATTTTCATAGCCCAGCACCTCAACAGATCCGGACCTTTAAGTAATGTCTGGATTTACTGAGGTGTTTTATTAATCCAAAGTAAACTGAGAACCCTCTCTGCTGGCACCCCCTTGACGTGGGGGAGAGGCTTGCATACCCTAATGAAGTTGTGAGCTAACCGGGCGGTGGCAAAATAGTCAACGGTAATGTGTCCCATGCCAGACAGGTCACAGCTGAAGGGTCCGACAAAGAGCATTAATGGGCAGGAAGGGCTCTCTAGCCTTTTGGCAACCATCCTAGGAGAAGGAAAACTCTAATTTCAAACCCTGGCAGATGGTGCTCATCTAACCCTTGTAAGGTCAACCATCTAAGAGAAGGAAATTCAAACCAAACCTACGACCTGAGGACTTCGCTGCCACCGTCCAAGCTTGCTAGGCCCCGGCAGACGAACCTTTGGTTTAAAGGGTGAGGCCAGTTCTGCACGCTGCGCTCTACCAGAAAAATCCATTGCACAGGCTCGGACACATCCAACTTCTGAATAGTCATCAACATACTTGTAAAAAGCGTGGGATGAGTCTTTCCTAAGAATCTTCATTCATGAAGTAATGCCAGATAGAGAGAAAGAGACAGAGAGAGACAGAGACAGAGAGAAACTGAGAAAACCCAGTTTGCTTTGGATTAATCTGAGTTTATCTGAAACGTCAATTGGACACCTCAAGTAATCCTGTTACTTATCATGGGTTTTGGGCCTGTGTAGAGGGCCCTTAGTCAGACACATAATAATGTTACAACCATGGGTTTTCAAAACAATGTTTTCTATTACATGTTTTTCCTTGTATGTCCTTTTTCATGCATTTCCCACTGGTCTTTGCTTCACTTTGTAGTTCAATGCAATGGCAATAATTTATTCACATCTATAGTCTTAAGGCTCCTAGCTATAGAATAGATGTTAAACAAATGTAAAAATTATTCTAGAGGATAAAGTATTTGGATTAATATGAATTATACATTTCATCTATGTTCAGAGGCAGTAGGATGTTCTGAGGAATGCAGGCAGGGACAAAGCTTTATCTAGCAAAGCTCAGATTAGAAAAACAGCTTTAGACCATGAAGAACTTATGAAAACTTAGCATAACAAACTTAGGAAAACTTTGCATAGGGATCTTAGAATTGTACTCCTGAACCTAGAGAATATGATTTAGAAAGAAATAAAAGAATTGGATGCATATGCAAGACTGGTCAAAAAGAGGCAATAGCCGGATTATAACAAAAGGTCTTGAGTAACACAGGCACTAAAAGATAACAATGAATTGTGTATGCATGGTAGTGTATCCTGTGAAGAGAGGGCAAAAGTAGGTAAAGAGATTGTTTTGTTTCCACATGCAGGAATATAATGCACTACCATCACACATTCAAACGTTACGCCTTCAGAAAAGAGGAGTACAGAGGTTCAGGGAGGAAGAAACCACCAGCAGTGGAGATGAATACTATCAGAATACTCCCTTTAACTACCTGATGTCCTAAAGATGTTCTGAACTCGAGTCTACATGTCCGACAATCAGAATAATAGGAGTTACAGTTCAAAGATCTTAAAGACAAGTTTTCTGCAGTTTTCCCCACTAACATAGATTATAATGACAGGAAAACAGGGATAGACAATTAAGCCTATGAAGCTTGCTGCAAAACTAACATGTTCATATTTTGTTTTATATTTTAAAATTGGGGTTTCCTGGTTATCTTCAACAGCTGTGTGCCATCTGCATATATGAAGAAATATTCAGGAATCACTTTTAAGAATAGTTATGTGACCACAAAAAAAAATGGTTCCAGTAAATCCTAGGAGCCAGACCTGGGAAAAAGCTAGATTGTTTCACAAGATATAATTATCTTGTACTTAAAATTAAGCCAGTTTAATCTGAAGACATTTGTATCCAGTTTAATCAATCAAAGTTAAGTAGAATATAACAAGTCAAATATGGCAAAAGACACACACTGTGCCCCCAAAAGGCCTTCCGACAGGGCTGGCTGCAATCTTGTTTAAGCATGCCTGAGCTTGTCTTTCCACTTGTTTTCTACTTCACATCAAATACTTAAGAGACAATTTTAAAAAGGAAAAAGAAGCACATGCTGCTACCATGCCAAACAGACACAGAGGAAAAAAACATTCAAGCACAGGTTTTTGTTTTTTTTTAAAAAAAAAAATGACAATCCTATCAAACAGAATAAATTGCTTATACCCCATTGTCGGCTCTCCCGATCCGCACCCCACTCTTTTGCCATGTTGACTTTGAATGCTTTAATTATAATCTCCACAGTAATACTTAACCTTGGCTTATGTAGACACAGTCAATAAACTACGGGCCTACGGGCTTGTAATCAGGTCAATATGGTAGATTTGCTCCTGAAATAAATTATTACTTATCCAGCAAAGAAATCATATGCTTTCCAGCTGTAACAATATTATAGTGTGAAACTCAGCTTCTCTCTCTCTCTTTTTCACATCTGTTTTAGAGACTCGCCCAAAATGACAACTGAAGTTTTTAATACCCGTTCCAAAGCAACACCAACCTCGTGCATTATTCATATTGGTGTCTGGAGGGCCCGCAAGACATTGTAAGCCCATTATGCTAAGCAGTAAGCAGCAATATTTTTACAGCCGAGCCCAGCAAGGGGGCTATGGATAGATAGATGGATGCATCTCATTATTGCAAACTACAGTGGGTGCATTAAGGAAGAGATCCTATGCCGAGTTTGGCAGATCTCATTCTTGGCACGGTGGCATAAAGATTTCAAAGTGTATTCCATTATCAAGAAAGCCTAGCTGCCTTAGGCTACAAATCACAGAGGCAATGCGCCCCATTTGATATCTGACAAGAGGCAGAGAGCCAAGGAAGTGGTCACACATGTTACACTGGCCAGAAGAGAGTTCAAAAATGCCCAGTAAGTGAACCTCCACTAGCTTTTAGCATAGTCAAGACCAGCCAAAGGAAACATTTCTTCATGTAAGAAGGGGGCCACCCCTTGTTTTAAAGCAGAATAGAATTTTTGGAAGGTTAGCCAAAGCACAACATAGTTTGTCAACCCAGAGTACTCTCCCCATGTTTCAGATCATTGCTGCTGTTTTGCAACCACCAACCTGATGAAATTTAGTCACCAAGCTACACATTTGTCAAAGTGACAGAGGGAGGCTGATGCTCTTGAAGTATAAATGTAGACCTCAAAAGGCATCTGCCTCTGGAGCAAAGGGACTGTACCGGGGGGGGGGGGATGATTAGATTAAACCAGAAGTGGGAAACTTGGTTAGATCTTAAAGTCAACTTTCTGTGCATAGGGTGGCCCTCTCCAGGTAGTACGGGAAGCAAAAGTGCTCCCCAAAACCTAAACCTCATACTCGCCTAATATCCAATTCTGATTTTGCAAAATGAGTCTTTGGGGATATTAAACAAATGCAAGGAAAATGTCTGAATTATTCTAAAAGTATTCAAAAAGGTAATGCACATTTTTTTTGTAATGGAGATGGGGGCTCAAAGGCTAAAACTACACTTGAACCAAATTGAAAATCTAGGCCAGGGGCCCTAAAACTTTTTAAACAGAAGGCCAGGTCACAGTCCCTCAAAATGCTGGAAGGCCAGATTATAATTTGAAAGAAACAAACAAACCACGAATGAATTCCTATGCACACTGCACATATCTTATTTGTAGTACAAAAAAATCCACTTAAAAACAATACAATAATTAAAATGAAGAACAATTTTAACTTATAAACGTATTAGTATTTTAATAGGAAGTGTGGGCCTGCTTTTGGCTGATGAGATAGGATTGTTGTTGTTGTGCTTTCAAGTCATTTCAGACTTAGACTTAGGCTGATTACCCTTCAGGAAGGACTCATCCCACGAGGGCTTGACTAATGAGGGCTTGGTAAATGACCTTGGAGGGGCAGATCCAATCCTCGGGCCTTAGTTTGAGGACCCCGGCTCTGTGCTGTAAACATCATTTTCTGCAAGCAAGTGGGATTGGTTATTAGCTAAGCTTCCCCTAGTTATACAGCTGGCTTAATGGAGCGCTTGGTTAAATCTAATATAACTCTTTGTTTTTTAGATTTACAGTTATAAGGCGAGTGCATATGCAAGCAAGACCTAATCAATAGAAGACTTCATAGATTTCATGGACTTGGAAAAAGACATATGAATGGGTTTTTAAACAAATCAAATCTGAACTCTCACATTGAGATGGGAAAGCATGGGTAATCATCCTTTTAGCTCAGAGAACTGCCCCTCTTATATTATCAGCAATCCTATTTCGAGTTCTGCCTCCCATCACACTCGTTGTTGTTTATTCATTTAGTCGCTTCTGACTCTTTGTGACCCCATACCAGAGCTCCTTGTCGGCCATCACCACCCCCAGCTCCTTCAGAGTCAAGCCAGTCACTTTGGCCCCTCTTCCCTTTTCCTTCCATTTTCCCCAGCAACATTGTCTTCTGTAAGCTTTCCTGTCTTTTCATGATGTGGCCAAAGTACTTCATCTTTGCCTCTAATATCCTTCCCTTCAATTAGCAGTCGGGCTTTATTTCCTGAAGTATGGACTGGTGTTGCCCTCTAGACACTTGGAACCTCCCTTGATAAACCACAAGTTCAGCTGAGGTACAAAAGGTTTATTTAGAAAAACTGGTTATAGGAAAGAGGCTAGAAGTCAATCTAAGATGCCTTAAAGCAGCACCTGCAAAATAGCAGCAGTATTCCAGGAACGTAGCAATGGATATACTCCCGTAGCAATCAGGATTCAAAGCAGGAGTTAAACAGGCAAAGTCTCTCTTGGACAGCAGCAAGTTGCGCTTCTCTAGCAATCAGGAACAAAGCAAATGGGGCAAAGGCTGGTGCCCAAGCGGGCCAGATCCAAAGGAGCAGACAGCGAGCTGGACAGGTAAAGTTCTTAGCAGGAAGGCCGTAAGGCCTGCTCAGGAATCCATGATCTTGAGATGCAAAAGTTGGCTCGAGATGGGCAGCCCTTCCAAGACCAAATGGTTATAGTTCTGTAAACCTTTGATCTTATGACGTAACTACGTCGAACGCCATGGGTCCCATGATGGGCTGCAGCTGCTGTTTAGCTGACCTCAGTAGCATAGGTATGTAAACCCTATTAGTGCCCACATCTGTGGAAAGGAGTCAGTGGAGCTTCTAGTCCCAAGCGCCTCTGCTTATCACCAGGAATAACAGTCGTGGCCTTGAACGATTCACCCTGCCTGCCTGGTGTTGGATTCACAGGAGAAAGACAGGCAGGCCTGGAAGAAGCCTTGATGCCAACATGGCTGGCGTGTGGTTCTGGGAAAACTAGGGAAACTGAGGCCTGGGGCTGACAACTGGTTAGATCTTCTCGTGGTCCAAGGCACTCTCAGAATTTTCCTCCAACACCACAGATCAAAAGCATCTATCTTCCTTCGCACAGCCATCACACTCACACATGGAAAAACCTTTTTTAATCAGGAGAAACAACAATATCCGAAAGCCAAGAGATACCTTTCTCTGCTCAAAGCCCTTTACATTAAAGGAGACTAACACCAGTTTAAAACTATTTCTTTCCATGAGATAAAATTGTTCTGCTCCAATCTCCATATGATACAAGAGACAGTGCTCCAGGTTAAAACCAATTCTTTCCATGGGATCCTATGGTTCTGCATCAAAGCCCATAGGATACAATGATGTTTGGGCAATGAAATAGGATGGAAACTTTGAGGGTTACCATCCTACCATTTCAATTGGAACCATGGGAGTAAGGCACGATAGGAGGTAGGAGTGCTGAAGACAATTCCTGGCCCATGTTCAGAGTTCCATCTGCCTCTTTTAATCCCGAAACATGTAATAAGCTCTGTGATTCTCTATGGTTGAAAAAAGGCTTAATTGTTCTATAAGGGGGAAATTTCTTATTGTTATGAGGGTGATTGCTGGAGTGCTCTCCTTTCAGGACACTTCTGCCTTTTTTCAACCAAGAAAGACTATGCATAACAGCCAGAAGTAGTTTAACTCATGTGATGACCTCAGTGACTCTCCACGCCTAAAAGGAGGCTGATGTGTCCTATGACTGGGAAACTTCTCAATGTGATAAGGTGGTTGAAGTGAACATGGCTACATTGAGGCTTTCATAATGAGACAACATGACTCTTTGGAAAAGATGATAATGCTTTATAAAGTGAAAAGAAGTAGTCAAAGAAACACCACAAGTGGATTGATTCAAGAAAGGAGCCATGGCTCTGAATTTGCAAAACCTGAATCCTTACTGATGATGACTAAGGCTCTTGAAGGTCTCTCATTCATAGGTTTACTCTATGTTGAATTTGGCTTAATAATAAATAACAACTGCATGCTCAGATTGAACTTCTTAATTATAAGATGGAGAGGGAAAACATGTGGCCTTTTAGGGGTTATTGGACCACAAAGTCCTATTATCATTCACTATCAAATGTGCTGACCAGGGGTGAAGGGAACAGCACCTGGAAGTCCACATTATCCTTTCTGTGATACCAAAGCATTGTCTCTAGCTTGGTAATACTATTATTATGTATTTCATATAATTATGGGTTTCTTCATAAGATAATTCAGTAATATATTGGATTTCTTTACATTAATCACAACATGGTGATAATTATTCTGTTGTACAACATGTGACAGTCACACACATTTTGCAGTGACTTACAAAGTGAAGAGAAGGAGCATCTAACATAAGAAATGTTTGAATCAAAACTCTGCCTGCCTGCATTTGCTATAGCAGTGCACAATACATGCATATAAATATACATCCATATGCAATATAACTATATCCAGCAAATTATGCTGTTGAATTGTGGTTCCAGACATGAATTGCAGTATATAGATATATCTAAGAATTCGACATTCCAGTAGTATAATTTCCTCTTTTTGTAGTGGTTCTGCTTAGAGTATCAAACATTGCCACAATACAAGCTGCTCCTTAAGATAAGCTAACTGAAATGTTAGTATACAGCTGCGCATTGCCTGCCCCTCCAATAACCTAACTTTATAGAAGCTGGATGTGTGCCAGTTTCTAATTGCTTGCCTTTAAACTACCAGCTTCCTTGTAATTATTCTCATCCTGGGATCCTAGGCTGTTCTTGTGCTCATTTTGCATACCATATCTATATTTTTCCAATTACAATCCTTATGATTGCAGCCTCTCATTAAACGCTATGGTTCCAGGGAACCCTGTTTGAAAAAACATATATATTGATATCAATATTGATTACCAATAAGGGGCTATATATTAGGCCTGGTTAGGTTCGTCGTAATGTCAACAAATTTTGTATGTAGTTCGTTATAAAATTACTTCAGAAACGTTATCGATGCATGGCAAGCAACCCGGAAGTGACGTCATAGTTTTGAAGCCTCAGGCGCCATTATCGTAAAGGCGTCGTAATGATTTTTGTCCTTCTCCGGGACACGGGATGGAAGGAAAGCGCTTTCAAGTCAGGTTAGACAGGGCTTCTGGCCAAGGCCCCTTTCTCCTGCGAGAAGGACCTCAGCCAGAAGCCCTGTAAAACCCGGCTTGAAAGTGCTTTTGTTCCCTCCCGCGTCATGGATGCTCCGCCTTCCTCTTGGCCAGCTGGGAACTAACGCGGGTTATCTTTGACCTGTGTTGGTTCCCAGCTGGCTAGGAGGGGTGAAGGGGATGCTCATGAACTAACTCGGGTTATCTCAGGGAAGTGTATGAAGTGCAGAACAGAGTACTATCTGGTAACCTAGGAACTGGGCCTAGGGACTAGTCGTTCTTGTAAGCTTACTGGAACATCCAGGTTTTCAGTTCCCTACGAAAGGAGGACATTGTGGGGGTTGCCTAAACTCCCTGGGAAGGGTGTTCCAAAGTTGGGGGGGCACCACCAAGAAGGCCCTTTCTCTTGTTTCCACCAACTGTGCCTTTGATGAGAGGTGGAAGTGAGAGGAGGTCCTCTCCAGCAGATCTTAAAAGCCCACACCAGTTCATAGGAGGAGATGTGATCACAAGAATAGGCAGATAGGCCTGAAACGTTTAGGGCTTTGTAAGTCATAACTTGCACCTTGAATTGGGACTGGAAACTTATCAGCAGCCAGTAGAGCTACTTTAATAGGGGCTCTGTGCGCTTCCTATAATTAGCTCCAGTTAGAAGTCTGGCTGCTGACCTTTGCATCAATTGCAGTATCCAGGCCATCTTCAAAGGCAGCCCCACGTACATTGCACTAATCCAATCTGGATGTAACCAAGGCATAGAACCCTGGGGCCAAGTCAAGATTTTAAAGGTATGGTCCCAACCGGCACACAAGCTTTAACTGTGCAAAGGCCCTCCCAGCCACCACTGACACTTGGGCATCAAGCGTCAGCACTGAGTCCAAGAGGGGTGTAACCCTTTAAGGCATAGGCGCCACCCAATACCCTGATCGGCCTCATGACTCACCAGGAGGACATAAGAACATAAGAACATAAGAAGAGCCATGCTGAATCGGGCCTCAGCCCATCTAGTCCAGCATTCTGTGTCACACAGTGGCCCACTAGTTGTACACAGGGATCTCTAGCAGAAAGGAGGGCAGAACCCTCACCTGCTCCCGATCCCCCACAACCAGTACCCGGGGAAACCTCTGACTTGTATGTATTAAGATGGATTAAAGTTGTCTGGATTAGCCCTCCTCCAATCCATCATGGCTGTCAGGCACTAGTTCAAAATCTGGGATGCTCCCTTGGAATTCAGTGGAAAGGAGTAATAGAGTTTATTGTCATCTGTGTACAGATGGCACCGAACTCCAAAACACCGGATGACTTTACCCAGTAGTTTCATGTAGATATTAAAAAGCATGGGAGATAGAACCTTATGGGACTCTACAGGTCAATGGCCAGGGGTCTGCCTCAGCATCACCAACTGGGTGTGATCCTCCAGGAAGGAGTTAAGCCTTTGCAAAGCAATGCCCCCAAGATCAATTCCGGAAAACAGCCCCAGAAGGATACAATGGTTGATTGTATTGAAAGCTACAGAGATGTCCAAGAGAACCAACAAGGGCACCCCCCCCCCCTGTCCAGTTCTCTACAGAGGTCATCTACCAAGGAGCCCAAAGCTGTCTCCATATCATGACCAGGCCTAAAAGCAGACTGCAATGGATCAAGATAATCCAAAAATCCCTGGAGCTGAGAAGCCACCACTCACTCTAGAACCTTGCCCAAAAAAGGAAGATTAGAAACTGGCCAACAGTTATTCAATGCCAAGGAATCTGGGGAGACCTTCTAAAGAAAATGCCTCATTATGTAACTCACCGGGAATGTGGCGCAGCTGGCTAAGTGTCAGCTGCATAAGATCTCTCTAACCAGTAGGTCATGAGTTCAAGGCCTGCTGGATCGAGGTGGGTGCTTGGCCTTAAGTGTAGCCTGCTGTCGACCTTTGCAGCCCAAAAGACAGTTGCAGCTGTCAAGTAGGAGATAAAGGTACCACATGTTGACTGAATTATGAGGCCATAAAAAGAACTACAGGCATGCTGAGGAATGAGGAAGGAACAACGAGGGATGCTGGAACGCTGAGAGATGAAGAGTGTGTCAGCTCCCCCTGGAGGCCAGATTTGCCTCTGTTCATTTATATGTGTGTAATATGCCAAAAATGTATATACTGTACTGTGATAAATGGCAGAGATTGTCTGCTTGTATATGTACCTGTAATCCGCCCTGAGTCCCCTTCGGGGTGAGAAGGGCAGAATATATAAATAAAGTAAATAAAACTTGATAACAAACAAATAACCAACAATTAAACTTAAATAACCTGTATGAATATGGCAATTAATATAAATTAAACACTATATTAAAAAAAACAACTAGGAACAATGGTTAAAACATTATTTAAAAGTGACATGTTATGTGACAACCAGCACAATAAGTTTAAGCGCACTTAGAATTTCTAAGTGTGACCAGCATTCATACATCTGCAAAGTGTTCTGAATTTGAACGAAAAGGGCTCACATTCTGCTGCTGTTGCCTTCAAAATCTGTATTATATGTACTCAGTATGAATTGTATGTTTTGAACAATCTCAGAATAAGGAAGTCTTGTGTACAACAACAGAATCTGTTTATTGCTTATCTTTAAAGAGATTAGCTGCAAAGAGAGCTGCACAGCATGTACTAAGCTTAAAGAGCTTGCAGAACCCCTGTGAGAATTTTTTTCTAATCCTATAAAACTCGGGGGGATTTTTGTATCTCTCAAATTCGTTAGATGGTTAATCTAAGCAGAAACCTCCAATATTGCCTCATTTTACTGAAGTTCAATGCCATCCGAGGTTAGAAGCTATACTTATAGTACGGGTACTGAGAAACAGGAGAATATACAGGTCAAACTGAGTCAGATTATTGGTCTGTTTAGTCCAATATTGACAGTGCGAACTAGTAGCAATCTCTTTAGGATTCAGGCAATATTTTTTCGAAGACCTACTTGTAGAGCCTTGATATTAGTTCTTGATGTTTCATATCCAAGTAGTAGCAAGGCATAACTGTTTGGCTTTCAAAATCGCACAAGATGAAGTACATCCATGGTAGAACATTGTGCCAATTGTTTGCTGCCCTGAGTCGCCTTCGGGCTGATTGGGCGGGGTATAAATGAGGTAAATAAATAAATAAATAAAGCAATGATACAACATGCACATTGAACTATTGAGGTGCAGTGGTTTGGGCATTTGGATAAAACTTTGGGATATCAGGTTTTGCTTTCCCACTCCATAATGGAAAGCCATTGAGTGTCGCTGGGTAGGTTGTAGTGCCTCAAACTCAGAGGAAGGCAATGGCAAATAGCCTCTGATTAAATCCTATCATGAAAAATCATATGACCCATTTTAGGATCACAACAGTCAGAAAGGGCTTGAAGTCACACAAGCATAACATGTAGTTTAGATATGGGGAGATGCATAATTCATGGGCCACATACAACCAACCTATTCCATTTTTGTGACTTGCCAATACCTTTCAACCCTTATACTAATTCTTTAAAGCATCCAGAAAACATTTTTTTAAAGAAGAAAGGTCAAGTTCAATATATATCTTATTTTAAAGGGAAACAATGAACTTTTGGTGAGCTGGGACCACTTTTCTCCCACATCTCCTGCAAAATATAGGTGGCGCAAAGCTCTGCAGCACTGTCTTATATCATAAGTAAATGCTCATAAATTCAGTGGGATTTACTTTCAGATAAGTGCACAAAAATTGCTATCCAAGTCTCCTTAAAAACTGTATTGTAGAGCCTACACATAGTGGTTTAGTACTTCCGTTTTCAGGCTGCTCTCATTTGCCATATTTGTGTGTCCGTATTCGACTCTAGTTCTTCATTTCTAATTTTATTTTGTGATTGTTAAATTATTGCAAGGGATTGACTGAATAGTAACAGTCATAGATAGATGGATGGATGGAGACTGACCCTTGAGAACACTGTTCTCAAGACTGTGGAGGATATAGCTGTAGGTTTACTTTGCCATGCATTTCCTTGTACACTTACAAAAGAAAATGCCGGCAGGCTGGCTTCACAGTGGGCTTAATGAAGTTGTGTGTAAAAAATTCACATTGTGGTTTACATACTATATTTTCTGGTGTATAAGACTACATTTTAACCCAAGAAAATCTTCTCAAAAGTCAGAGATAGTCTTATACATGGGAATCATCTTATACGCGGAAGTAGCCTTATATGCAGGAGTCATCTTATATGCAGGTGTAGTCGTATACACCGGCAGTCCTCTTATAGAGCGGGTGCTGAAACTTTCAATCCAGATTGGAGAATCTGTGGTTACTGCATATGGTGGGGGGAGCTCAAAAATGTCAGTGTCTGCATCCCTGCCTTATGCAGCGACTGTACGAAACCATTAAGGCTGACGCTGTACAAGTACGGTAGAAGAAAATCCATTCATCAGGATTTGTGGACTTAATGCAGTCCCGATGGTGAGATGAAGGGGCGCCTCACAGGGAAGGTGTAAGTGAAGGGCGTAGCAAGCTGCAGTCATCCGAGGCGCCCAGGGTATGGAAAAAAGAGATAGAGTGGCTCTGGGCCCAGTAAAACACACCTCTTTCACCTGTCTGGCCCACCCTTGTATCATATTACCATACCTCCTCCTCTGCCTCTCAGATCTCACTCCTGAAGACTGCAGTGCAGGTGCGCAGGTGCGAGATCTGAGAGACAGAGAAGGAGGTACAGTAATAGGAAAATTACCATATTGAAATCAAATCTGATGCTTTAAAAAATATTTGATGTGTGTTGGAAGAGGGGTAGTCTTATACAGCGAGTATATCCCAAACTCTATATTTTAACTGGAAAAGTTGGGGGTCGTCTTATACGCCCAGTTGTCTTATATGCCGGAAAATATGGTAATTCTTTTTTATGTGTATGGCTCTCACACAACTTGAGAAGGTTTTCTTTCTTTCTTTCTTCCTTAAAGGTTCCCCAGTTCAAAATGAAACACAAAGCAAGGCTTTTAGGAAATGTTAAAATGGAATTAAATATCATTATAGAGACTTTGACACTTCGCCCTCCAATGATCCAAATTACAGAAAGACGGCTGTGTACATAATGATGTAATTACATGCTGTCGTGAACAGTTTAATTACTATATGCCTGAACAAGCTAGCTTTCAGAAAGAATTCTAAGGGCATCGCCTGGATTTTCTTACGTCTACACCTGACTGCTCTCTAGGCATATGGAGTCTAGGCTCCCAACTTGTGCTGTCAAGATGGAGAGATTAGCTCCATGGGGAAAGAGCCATTACCAAATGCACACAAAGTAAGAAGTTATCAAAAATGTTAACAGCCTCTCGTATGCATAGTTTTAGATATCACAGAACATGCAAAACATTTTCCATTGCGGTATTCCTTTGCCAACTCAAACTAATTGCACCCGACATGGGGCAAATGGTGAAGAGATTCCGAAGGAAGTTTCCACATGGCCCAGAATTACAAGCCAAGAACAGGGATGCTAATCTGTATAGATGTCATTCTTTCAGGCAAGAACAAATAATTTTACCAGTTTTCTCTATTCTGCAAAAAACAAATCATTGAAAATTATGCAGGCATTGAAGACTATTTGCAGTTCAGGACTTATAGTGCATTAAAAGAAAACATAGATTCCCATGGGGAGCATTTTCTGAGCACAAATGTTCTTAGCTGTCTGTCTACAATTTCCTTTGTATCCAATCATCTGTTTCTGTAGAATATTTTGGAATATTCTTTCCAACTTTAGACAGAATTTAAAGCCCTCCTTTAGGCAATAAATGTCACTAGGGTGTGGTTATGGGTGTGGTGAGCTTTTTGATGTCTTTATGATACCTTTTGAACCAAATGTTTCAATCAAATGTGTCCTGAAGTGATGTTAATGTACAGTAATGTTTTAACTGTGAGATTTTTAGCTGTGTTTTATTAACTGTGTCGTGAGCCGCCCCGAGCCACTGGGAGTGGCGGCAGATAAGTCTGAATAAATAAATAAATCTTTCTGTGACTAGACAGCGAGCCTTCTCTGCGGTGGCCCCGACGCTATGGAACGCATTGCCGGATGACGTTGGCGCCATCCCGGAGCTAGCTCCTTTCCAGAGGGCATGCAAAACGACTCTGTTTAAGCTGGCTTTTAACTAAGCCCTCCGGCTCTGACCATGCCCCATCCGACAAATGTTTTGATTGGTTATATGTATTTTACATGTTTTACATGTATTTTAACTGATTGTTGAAAACCGCCCCGAGCCTGCAGGGAGGAGCGGTATATAAAATTGAATGAATAAATAAATAAATAAATAAATAAATTGTTTTAATTCTACAGCATTTTTTAAACAACTATTATATTTCAAATTTTATTTAATTTTTTTGGGTATAATTTGTAAACTACTTTTTTCAAAGAAATTGCAAGTAATTTTAAGTTCTATTATTGGGGAAATAGTGGGATACAAATCAAATAGTAATAATGAAATAATGGCTCAAATATATGGCAAACATAACAGACCCAAGTGTTCTTTCTGAGCTTCAACAGAAAACTATTTTGAGTTCAAGTCCATGAAACCGATCAGTCTTCACAAGAGTCAGGAAACACTCACAGTAAAGAGATGTCTAGGGCTCGGGGGGGGGTAGTAGACAAAATTAATGCTGTGACCAAAGCACAGAAAATGAGAAAAATCACAGCCTTGGAAAACTGGCTTTTTTATACTCATAATTGATTATTCAAAGCAACCAATGCAGGTGCAGACATTTCCTCACCTGTGGACTTAAATGAGTCCAGGGAGGTTTCTAAAAGACATTTAAACATGAACAACAGACCTCCATTTCATAGCACAACAGGCTTTTAAAATCTGCCATATTCAAAAGAGGTTTGCTATTTAACAGGAACGGATTTGTTTGGGGAGGTGGTGGGTAGAAACTGGGAGCTGGAGCTGAATCCTTCACAGAAAAGAACTGTAGCACAAAAGAGGCATCTGGGATGCAGTTCCAAGTATACAGGTCACAAGAAAGAAATAACATTATATGGATCTATCAGGATATACAAAATGGGCAATAAAAAGGCTTATTCCTTGCTTTTCTACTGCAAATAATTCAAGAATCTCTCTGTAGGATCTGATCTATAAAGCTAATTTGAATCATACAGGAGAACATCATAGATGGACATTTTTTTCTGAATATTGTAACCTTTTAACATCATTACATGGTAGTTTTACATTGGTGTGGCCAGATCTTATGTTAATATTATTACTTTTTCAATGTGGTATTAAAAAGTATCACTTCTTAGGGCCCTTCCACACAGTCCTATATCTCATAATATCAAGCCAGAAAATCCCACAATATCTGTTTTGAACTGGGTTATCAAAGTCCACACTGCCATCAAAGCAGATAATGTGGGATTTTTTTGCCTTGATATTCTGGGATATAGGGCTGTGTGAAAGAGTCCTTACATACACAGAGAATTGCCCCAGCCTCCAGAATAGCTGCTGGCTGATTCCTGGACACACCTCTGTCCAAACCAGCCTCAATAGTCATTGATTGGTCATAGGATTTTACTGGAAAAGCTCACATTATACAGTTCCCTGTACGGATTTATTTGACTTATATCACATATTTGTCCTAGAATGGGACTCAAAACACCTATCACCATATAAGTATCTTGGTGGTATCTGATGCTCTCTGCAAGTGACAAACAGAACTGGGTGAGCTGCCACAGAGCAAATCAGCTCTGTGGCAGCTCACCCAGATTATTGTTGGCCAAAACTGCTTAGCATGGCATTGAACCGCATTAATCAAGCTTGTGGGTTGTTCTACATTCTCTCCCAGAATCAAAAGCAAACCACAATTTTTGGCCCATGTAAACAGTTGGATTGGCTTCAAGAGGAAACCTGTTGCAACTGTTTTCAGTGGTTCTCAACCTGTGAGTCCACAAGTGTTTTGGCCTACAACTTCCAGAAATCCCAGTCAGTTTACCAACTGTTAGAATTTCTGGAAGTTGAAGGCCAAACATCTGGGGACCCACAGGTTGAGAAGCACTGATTTACATGGTCATCCCATTTCCCTGGGCTTAGGTGACCCAGGTACATAGAATCATGCAGTTAGAAGAAACTGGAAGGGCCATCCAATCCAACCCTCTATCGTGTAGGAAAACGCAATCAAAGCATTCTTGACAGATGACTATCCAGTCTCTGCCTAAAAACCTCTAGAGAAGGATACTCCAAGGCAGTATACTTCCACTGCCAAACTGCTCTTACTATCATGGGATGGCACGTACTGTTACTGCTGGCCAGGACACAAGGATGATCAAAGAAAGGAAGGGGAGAGTCTTTCACTCCCCTATCCCTCAGCACCCCAATTGATGTCACCACAGTCTACAGGTGACCAATGAAACCCCTGCCACACTCACTATAGCCATCATGATGAGAGAAATGGGAGAGGATGGTCAGGGCTACCTCCTGCCTGCACAGCAGGTGGTGTGTGTATGGCAGTCTAAACCATCCTGGGGTGGTTCTAGCATTCTCCACCCCTGATCGGTCCTGGGATAAATGGTTTGTGTAGATCCACTCTGTCTCTACTTCTATTCCCTTCTATGTCATGAACACCGACTTAGAACTGCCCCTTTAACACACACACGGAGACGTAGCAAAGGCTAACTAATTTTATTGAATATAAAAAGTCCAAAAGGCAATTCTCTTGAAGAGATCAAAGAATAACGCAAACAACAAAGCTGTAGTCCAATTACGAAAGCAAAGTTCAATAGATAAGTCCAAAAGCAAGCGTGGCAAAAACTTGGCAAGTTCCCGGATTGCCTCCGAACAAAGCAGGGTGTCCGCAGCAATGCGAATCAATAACAAGGCAAGGTCTTGGTCCAAGACGAGCCAGACTAGGCTCCGTGATTCACTCCGCTTTCACGCCCTTCAGATCAGACGTGGCCGGAGAACTGAGGATCAGTTCCCACGGGGCCGTTCTTAATCCTTCGGCCGGGCCCCTCGGCGATCTAGGGCCCGCGTCTCCAGTCTCTACTTTCCGAGCGGTGACGGTCTAGGGACAGATGCCAGCTCCTCCTGCCCTGCTCTATGTCCCTGCGTCTGTTATGGGAACGGCCCGCTCTTCCAGTTCAGTATCGCTATCTCCTTGAGAAACAGCCTCCCCGAACTTTCCCAGCCGCTGGCCTCCATCTGCTGCTCGGCCAGGTCCTGGGAACCTCGGCCGTTTGGGAATTCATAACTATCTCCGCTATCTGCTTCGCTGCCTCCCATCTCCACCTGGTCCGCTCCTTCCCGGGAGAATGCTCCCACTCGAGATCCCATGCTAAACTCTCTACAGGTGAACTGGGCAAAGGCACTGCTGACCAATCTTGCTCTGGGCCTTCCAACTCGTCCTCCGAGTCCCCTTCAGCCTGTGCGGGTCCCAATGGCATCGGGACCCCCGGCGCCTCCCCCCCTCCCGGTGGCACGAGCGAACCCATGGGTGCTACACTATCCCCCCCCCCATCAGGGCCCCCTGGGCCCCCCCCGGGGCTTGGGCTTGTCAGGATACTTGCGGTGGAACCGGGCCACCAACTCCGGCGCGTGGACATCTCGAGCCTTGACCCAAGCACGCTCTTCCGGGCCAAAACCTTTCCAGTCAATGAAATACTCCAACTTCCGGTACCGGATGCGAGCATCAAAATGTCCTGCACTTCGACCTCCTCCCGCCCTCTCGCATCACAGGGGGAGGAGGCGGCTGCGTCACATCAGGCCGCACCCCCTTCGCCGGGCGGAGCAAGGAGCGATGAAACACCGGGTGGAGTTTCATGTCCGCAGGGAGCTGGAGCTTGAAGGAGACAGGCCCCACCCGCTCCAAAACTTTGTAGGGCCCCAAAAACCGGGCATCCAACTTGCGGCTGGGGCGTTGCGTGGGCAGATTCTTGGTGGACAGCCAAACTTTATCCCCCACCAGAATTGCAGGACCCTCCTGGCGCCGCCGATCAGCCATCCGCTTGTAGTCGGCCTTCGCCTGGTCAATTGAGTACGTAGCAAGTCTTGAAGCGCAGTGAGCTCCTGGAGCCAATCCTTAGCCTCCGAAACGTCCCCAGACGGGTCCACCGGAGGGTAGAACCGAGGGTGGTGTCCATAGTTGGCAAAGAAAGGAGTCTCTTTGATGGATTCCTGCGTCGCATTGTTGTAGGCGAACTCTGCCAAAGACAACAAGGGCGCCCAGTTGGTTTGCTGATAGTTGACATAGCAGCGCAGGTACTGCTCAAAGTGGCATTAACCCTTTCGGTTTGCCCATCGGTCTGCGGGTGGTGAGCCGTGGACATCCGCACATCAATCCCCAGCAGCTTCTGGACAGCCTTCCAGAACTGGGAAGTGAATGGGTGCCCGGTCCGTCACCAGGCTCTGTGGAAGTCCATGCAGCGAAACACATGTTGCACAAACATATCAGCAGTCTCCTTGGCAGTAGGCACCCCCACAGGGGATGAAGTGACCCATCTTGGTGAAACAGTCCACCACGACCAGTATCGTGGTGAAACCCTTGGACTTGGGGAGGTCGGTGATGAAATCGGCCGAAATCATCTTCCAGGGAGCGGAGGGAGTCGGAAGGGGCTGGAGCAAGCCAGCCGGCTTGCCCCCCTGGTTCTTAGCCGGTGACACACAGGGCAGGATCCCACATAGTCCTCCACATCCCTCCGCACTTTAAGCCACCAAAAATCCCGTAGAACTAGCTGCAGCGTCTTGAAGAGCCCAAAATGGCCCGCCGCCTTAGAGTCGTGGCAAAGCTTGAGAATGTCCCCCGCTCAGGGCCGGAGAAACATAAACAGAGTCCCGATGATAGAGCACCCCGTTCCGCACCTGAAAGCGGGCCTGCACCCCCTTGGACAGCTGCTCGCGCACCCAAGGGTCGTCCCGTTGGCGGGCCTGGACCCGCACACTCAACGGCCGCTTATCCACGGGGCCGGGCGGGGCCGCCGGGCCGGCGCGGGGCCGTTCGGGCGGCTGCAAAGTTCTCCGCTTTGAGCAGAGGCTGCTCGGAGAGGACCTCCCCTCCGCGGACATACTCCGTCTTCCGGGACAGGGCATCAGATTGCTTGGTCTGCTTGGGGGTCACATAGTGAATGCGGAAATTAAATCGCTCAAAGAACAGGGACCATCTCTGTTGCCTCTGGTTCAATTTGCGCTGGGACTTCAGATGCTCCAAGTTCCGGTGGTCGGTGTGAACCTCCACCGGGAACTTGGCCCCTTCCAGCAGGTGTCTCCAGACTTCAAACGCCACCTTGATGGCCAAAAGTTCCTTCTCCCAAATGGTATAGTTCTTTTCCGGCCGTCAGCTGCCGGGAATAGTAGGCACAGGGCAACTAGTCCGTCCCCTGAGGCTGTATCAGGATCGCCCCCCCAGCCACATCCGAAGCATCGGCCTGGACGATGAAAGGGGTGCGTGGGTTGGGGTGCTGCAAAAGCGGCTGAGTGGTGAACAGCTGCTTCAACTTGCGGAACCCCACATCCGCCTCCGGCGTCCACGAACGGCACCTTTCCCCGCCAACACTGGGTGATCGGATCAGCCCACTTGGCAAAGTCAGGAATGAACTTTCTGTAGTAGTTGGCAAAGCCCAGGAATCTTTGAATGTCTTTTTTGCTAGCAGGAGGTGCCCAGTCGACCACTGCTTGGACCTTGGTGTCATCCATGGCAATGCCCGTAGGAGAGATACGGTAGCCCAGAAAGTCCACTTCACGCAAGTCGAAAGCACATTTCTCCAGCTTGGCATAGAGCCCGTGGGCCCTCAGTCGCAGGAGCACCTCTTTGACATGGCGATCATGGGTCGCCTGATCCGGAGAAAAAATCAGCAGGTCGTCAAGGTAGACCGCCAGATAGCGGTCCAAAGGTCTCGGAAAATGTCATTCATGAAATGTTGGAAACATGCTGGGGCGTTGCACAAACCGAATCCCATCACCAGGTATTCGAAACTGCCCCACTTGGTCTGGAAGGCCGTCTTCCATTCATCACCCTGGCGAATCCGGACAAGGTTGTAAGCCCCCCTCATGTCCAATTTGGTGAACACCTTGGCTCCCGCATCCGCTCCAAGAGCTCGGGGATCAAGGGCAGGGGATAGCGATTCCGGATCGTGATCTTGTTGAGTTCCCTGTAGTCATTGCAAAGGCGCAACTCCCCGATTTCTTCTTGGCGAAAAAGAATCGGGCCCGGCCGGGGATTGGGAGGGCCGAATGAACCCCTTCCGCAGGTTCTCATCCAGGAAGTCTCGGAGAGCCTGTTGCTCTGGGTCCGAGGCGGGTAGAGCGCCCCCGCGGAATGGGGGCCCCCTGCTGCAAATCAATGGCACAGTCATAGGGCCGGTGCGGAGGCAAACGTTCCGCCTCCTTCTCACTGAAGACATCCCAAAATCCGGCATACTTCTTGGGCAGGGTGGCCACATTCTCCACCTCTTGAGCCTGGCACGCCCGGGCCGTCATGCAGTGGCCCTGGCAATGATCGGAAGAAAAAAATTAGCTGTCTCTTAGCCCAGGAAATCTGGGGGTCATGGAGCGCGAGCCACACAATGCCCAGGACAATAGGGAAATCAGGGAGCTTGGTTACAAGAAAAGAAATGTCCTCTTTATGAGAGCTAGTCCACATCCTGGTAGGAGCTGTATATTGAGTTACAGCCCGGTTTTCAACACTCTCCCATCGATGGTCTGGACACCCTTGGGCTCTTGGAGGTCAAGAAATTTTAATCCCGCAGACTTGGCATAGTCTGCATCAATGAAGTTGTTGGTCGCTCCCGAGTCAATCATGGCATGGACCATCATCGGCCCCTTCTCGGGCGACCACAAGCTGACCATGACAAGGAACAATTGTCCAGTCTTGGGTTCAGGGGGAGGGTTAGCGACGTCGGCCGAGTGAGCGAACCCTCTTACACTCGGCCGTACCCTTCCCCCGCCGCCTGGAGGGCTTCCTCAGGCTCCGGAGGGCTGGCCACCGCTGCGGAAGCCCGAGGGGTCCTCCCACGCGGTTTCTGGGGGCAATCACGAGAAAAATGACCCGGGCCCCCGCAGTACCAACAAAGGTTGAGTCTTTGACGCCGAGCCTTCTCGGCAGCATCTACTTTGGGCCGCACCGTACCCAGTTGCATCGGTTCGGGTCATCCACAACAGGGGTGGGGGCAGGGATCTGGCGGGGCACAAATTGGCGGTCCCGGCCTCCCGCCTGGTCGGTGGTTTCTCGGCCGTGCCGACCCCCACCTTCTCTTGTGTTGTATGGCCGCCTCCGCCCGCAAACTCGAGGCGATGGCCTCCTCAAGTCGGCCGGCCGGGGCAATTGTAACATCTGTTGCTGAATCTCGGGCGAGAGTCCCGCTAGATACGTATAGCGCAGGGGTGGTCCTTCCCACTTGGTCTGGCTGGCCAACACTCGGAAAGCGGGAAATATACTGAGACAAAGTCATGTCCTTCATGGTCAGCCGTGCTAAATCCCGTTCCGCCAGGTCCTCATTGACGGGGGGGTCCAGGTCGCCCGGATCGCATCTAGGAAAGCGTTCAAAGTCGCCGCATGCGAGGGCGCGCCATTGATGAGGGGTTTGCCCACGTCGCTGCCATCCCTTCCATACAGTTGAACACGAACCCCACCTGGGCTCGGGGTGGCAAATTCATTGGGCCGCAACTCCAGGTACATCCGAACCTGGGCAATGAAACCGTCCCCCATCGCCGGTTTGCCATTGAAACGAGCCGGGGCATCCACCGCCGGGTGCCGCCCCGCTCGGGTTCGCAGCTCCGCCACCTCCTGTTGCAACGCCGCCACTTGCGGACCCGTCAAGTTCGCCATGGCGGCCGTAGAGACAATGGGGGCCTTGGTGCGCAGCCGGCGGTTTCGGTGCGTCCGTGGTGCAAAAAAAAAGGGGTTCGAGGAGTTCTCCGGCCAACTGTCACGAACACCGACATGGGACTGCCCCTTTAACACACACGGAGGCGTAGCAAAGGCTAACTAATTTTATTGAATATAAAAAGTCAAAAGGCAATTCTCTTGAAGAGATCAAAGAATAACGCAAACAGCAAAGCTGTAGTCCAATTACGAAAGCAAAGTTCAATAGATAAGTCCAAAAGCAAGCGTGGCAAAAACTTGGCAAGTTCCCGGATTGCCTCCGGAACAAAGCAGGGTGTCCGCAGCAATGCGAATCAATAACAAGGCAAGGTCTTGGTCCAAGACGAGCCAGACTAGGCTCCGTGATTCACTCCGCTTTCACCCCTTCAGATCAGACGTGGCCGGAGAACTGAGGATCAGTTCCCACGGGGCCGTTCTTAATCCTTCGGCCGGGCCCCTCGGCGATCTAGGGCCCGGCGTCTCAGTCTCTACTTTCGAGCGGTGACGGTCTAGGGACAGATGCCAGCTCCTCCTGCCCTGCTCTATGTCCCTGCGTCTGTTATGGAACGGCCCCGCTCTTCCAGTTCAGTATCGCTATCTCCTTGAGAAACAGCCTCCCCCGAACTTTCCCAGCCGCTGGCCTCCATCTGCTGCTCGGCCAGGTCCTGGGAACCTCGGCCGTTTGGGAATTCATAACTATCTCCGCTATCTGCTTCGCTGCCTCCCATCTCCACCTGGTCCGCTCCTTCCCGGGAGAATGCTCCCACTCGAGATCCCATGCTAAACTCTCTACAGGTGAACTGGGCCAAGGCACTGCTGACCAATCTTGCTCTGGGCCTTCCAACTCGACCTCCGAGTCCCCTTCAGCCTGTGCGGGTCCCAATGGCATCGGGACCACCGGCGCCTCCCCCCCTCCCAGGGGCACGAGCGAACCCATGGGTGCTACTTGGTTCATCAATTTAAAATGCCACCAAGGGAAAAGCAAGACTGTCATTTTATTGCCTTGAGAAACAGAATTATCATTATTTTGTCACATGAAAGACTGATGCCCTTAATATTTGGTAAAGGAAGGCAATGGGTAATTTCTTCTTCCATCCCATGTGACCCCACCATTGTTTGTCTTCATAGCAGATCTACCGGAAACTCTTGGTATAACAAAGGCAGATGCTTGTGTTATTTTTCTTCTCTAGGTCCAGAGCAGGGGTCAAGGAGGGATGAAGACCTAAAGACTGTCGTGACAACTGACCCTCACAGCTCAGATGCATGGCAGAAGACATATCCTCAAGAGAACAACTACTGGCCCAGTACTTGCAACTGTTTGAGATAGAGAATACAGCTCTTCCACATTCTTGGTTTAGAGATGGAAATCTCACTTGGCCAGTTTTTGTGAGCAAGAACAAAATCTGTTAAATGTTATGTGAGATGAATGAGATATTTTCTGTCCTCGTGGAGCCTGGGCATGAGGAGAAGAATGGCAGCGAAGAAGGCAGTAGCATTGGGAGTGGCATGCCCAGCCAACCCCAGCCCCTCGGTCCTCCTTGTCCACAGCGTGCTGGCCAGCAGAAGGTGAGTGTGGCCTGTGACCAAGACCTGAAATGGAACCACTGGGACACAACTCAGTGCACCTGCTTGCCTTCCCTCCCCTTTCTCTTTACTTACCTTTTTCATTCTTTCCCTCCTTATTTCTTCCTCCTTTTCTTCCCTCCCTTTTTTCCTTCCTTCTTTCCCTTCCCTTTTCTTGCTTTCTTTCTTTCCTAACTCTCTTCAGCCTTCTTTCTTGCCTCCCTTCTTTCCTCCCTTCCCTTTCATTCCTTCCTTTTTCTCTTTCTTTCTCCTTTTCTTTATTACCAGCCTTCTTTCCTCCCTTTCTTCCCCTTTTCTTTTATTCATCCCTTTCTTCCTTCTCTTTTCTTCTTTCCTTCCTTTTCTTTTTTGCCTTCCATCTTTCCTAACTTCCTTGCTTCCTTCTTTCTTGCACTCCCCCTTTCCTCCCCTCCTCCCCTTTCTTTATTTTGCACTAAAATCAAGATACGTGCAGTGGGCATAGGAAATTAATTTAATTAGTTCACACAAACATTCTCCATCGATCTGCCACTGCCCTGGCTTATCTGTCAAATTTTAAAATGCAGTGTGGTCTCTGTGTCCAAAAGTCTCTTGGGGCTCCATGGATTTAAAAGTTTGAGAACACCTGCTCTAGAGAAACAGAAAATGAGCTTGCTCCCTTCTCAATGCGATATCCTTTTAAATATGGCTGTCATGCCCCATCTTAACTTTCCTTTCTCCAAGTTAAACATACCCAACTACCCAGCCATTTCTCATTGGGAATGCCTTCCAGAACTTTTACCACTTTGGTTGCCTTTCTCTAGGCCAGTGGTTCTCAACCTGTGGGTCCCCAGGTGTTTTGGCTTACAACTCCCAGAAATCCCAGCCAGTTTACCAGGTGTTAGGATTTCTGGGAGTTGAAGGCCAAAACATCTGGGGATCCACAGGTTGAGAACCACTGCTCTAAACACATCATCAATATCCTTATTGCAGTGCCCAGAACTGGATACAGTATTCCAGATGTGGTCTGATGAAACCACTTGTGCATTGTGCCAAGAGGTTTCCAGCATCTCCTTGTGCAATGCGTTTGAATTGGTGACCAAGGCTGATCCACACTTGGCCACTGGCTGCAGGAGCCTACTATGAGAAAAAGTAAGAGCTTTCATCACTGTATGAAGGGTGAATCTTCCTACATCTTTTCCTTAAGTTTAAGGACAGCTAGTTAGTCACTGGGTACACAACCCTATGCAACATATGTGAGGTGCATTTGGCTGCTCTGGCCTCTGAAGACTTCTGAACACAAACATCAGAATAAAAGATTTAGGCTCCAACAATGTAAGAGATTTAACCTCCACGTCCAGTAAGATAACATACAAATGTACAAATTGCTACCGAGCTTGTGTGATACGTTTTCATATGTTTGCTAGATAACAATAAACAAGTTTCATTTTAAAATATCTTGTTTATTAATGCCTTGGCAAAGTCACACAAGTGATTACTTCTCAAGGAGAAAAGGGAGGAGAATATAGAAAGTATTTGATTCCTAGCAGAGAGAAAGAGAAGACTAATAAAGGTGTGACAGGATTCCCTTTTGCCTGTTAATAAACAGGGACTTCAAAAGAGTGGCAACAGGTTGTACCTAATAAATCATTTGCATTTCAGTGTCTTCTCACTGTGTTTACAGGATGTTTGTGTCTTTACTTCCCAGTGAAACTGAAGTATAAACAGCCCTTCCTGCAAAGCTAAAATGCACAAAACATTGGTAACACTGAGCCAATTCATTTTTGTTGTTAACTGCTATTGAATTGACTTCATCTTATGAAAGTGAGACTTCTAAGCCACCATATGGTTTCTCTTTAATTGACAAGGCTCAATGCTATGGAATTGTGAGGTTTGCAGTTTTGTGAAATACCACCATATCATGCACACCACTGCTCAGGTCCTGCAGATTCAAAGTTGTGGCTTCCTTGATTGAGTCTATCCATCAAGCATTATGGTATTTTCTAGTGAGTTGTGCAGTGGCACAGTAGGTTAAACTGCTGAGCTGCTGACTGAAAGGTCCAGGGAGCGGGTGAGCTCCTGCTGTTAGCCCTAGCTTCTGCCAACCTAGCAGTTCAAAAATGTACAAATGTGAGTAGATCAATAGGTACCGCTTTGGCAAGAAGGTAACAGTACTCCATGCAGTCATAGTCATGCCAGTTACATGACCTTGGAAATGTCTACGGACAATGCCGGCTTAGAAATGGAGATGAGCACCACCTGTCAGATTCGGACACAACTAGACTTAATGTTAAGGGGAAACGTTTACCTTTATTTTTGTGCCTTCTCATGATATGTCCAAAGTATAACAATCTCAGTTAACCTGATATAGCCAAAGTACAACAGTCTCAGTGAAGCTTCTTGGCCAGTTCATACAACCATTAACTTAAAGTGGGTAGAGGGATCCCAGAGTTTCTCATAGGGAGAAGCCATCCCATCACCTGCATCATCACATAATGAAGGAAGTGTGTTGAAGTCTCATAGAGATTTTTAAATAGAGGCAGGATTGCCATCTGTCGGAAGTGCTTTGATTGTGCATGGCAGGGGGTTGAAATTAGATGTCTCTTGTCTCTTCCAACCCTATGACAACTAGATTGTAAGTAAACTGGCATGATTGCCTACTATGAGCATTATCTGGCAATTGGAACAGCAGAACACTCACGTAACTACATCAATTAATGCTATGCCTGAAAGAAAATCAAAAGCTTTGGACACAATGGAATAGTTGGGAATATTATCCTCAATCAAGTATGATCTGATGGTTAGAATTATGGATTAAAACCAGAGAGATTTCCTAGTAAGTACACTCACTCCCTCTGTACTTCTGCATTGTTGTGTGGATGGAAGGGCAGTACATTATGTATCCCACTGTTAGGACCTTATCCCCCCAGGTGCCAGAAGCGACACCTTCTTGTATTGACAAGGAAGTTTGTTTATTTATTTATTTATTTATTGGACTTCTTAGCCGCCACTCCCAGGTGGCTCGGGGCGGCTCACAGGTGCAATTGTTTTAGGTACAATAATACCTAAAACAATAAAACACTAAAACTGCAACCACAATAAAACAGCAACAATACACACTAAGAGAGTGCATTAGCTGCAATAATCGCTCAACTGATGAGTAATTAAGCTGACTCAGTTACAAAAGCCTGCCGAAACAGCCAGGTCTTACAGGCTTTCTGGAAAGCCAGGAGGTCACAGAGCGACCTAGCTTCCGGCGGCAGGGAATTCCAAAGCGTAGGGCCAATGATCGAGAATGCCCTTCTCCTCGTTGACGTGAGGTGGTAGGCTTTGGTGCTTGGGACAAGTAGGAGGTCTTTGTCTTCAGATCTCAGTGATCTCATGGGACAATATGGGGAGAGGCGGTCCCTCAAGTACACTGGCCCCAGACCATACAAGGCCATACAAGTTGACTTGTATGTTTTCCCAGACCTATGGACACCTTTATTCATAGGACACTCATGTATGTGTTTTCCCCTTTTGCTGCTGTTGCTTCTGCTGCTGCTTCTCCTCCTCCTCCTCTCTCTCTATTTTTCTTCTCCACAAGAAAGCCTCATCTGTATGTAGATCCCCCAACCTTTGGGGATCAGGCCTCCAGTTAAGGTCCCCCCCCCTAACCACAGCTCCTTGTGTATGTACATGTATAATGTTCTCTATACATTTATGTATCCTGAGCTGCCAGCTCAGTCTTGCAGTGACTGTTTGTCTACATTTTTTGTCCTGGGAGATAAGCCTTGCTTGCCAGGCTTCATTTACATGAGATTGGCTCTAATCAGCTACCTCAATGTAACCCATAAACTCAGGCAATACGGAGGACCACAAGAGCCTGAGTACCTACATGATGACATTTATAATTTGGTATGTTCACAGTCATGGGAAACCATGCCACTATTTCAGCAAAACAGAGTCATTTCCCCTTTCTTTTCCCCAAAAACTGAACATTTATTTTCTCCAAGGATGAACAGTACTTTCTGCACAAGTTAAATGGACCCCAGGCCATGGGCACTAGACTCAATCAAGATTGCCATCTAAGTGACTCGGTCCATTGTGCTTCTCATGCCAGGGATACTTAATCTCATCACAAGTCAATTCTTCACCCATTGTTTTGGGACCTGCCAGCCCCTCTCCAACCATTGGACAGAGGAAAATCTGCACTGGAGGTGGCTGGCGCTCTATCATTGACTGAGATGCACGGAACTCCTGCCTCTATAGGGAGCCCCTGCTGATATCATGATGGCTCAGCCAATCATTACAAAGCTGGGTCCAACTAAGAGCAGCAGGAAGAATGTGGGGAGCCTGACGTTATCCTTTGCCTCAGGCAGCAAACTGTCTTGGGTCACCTGATACTGGTTGGATAGATTTTCTCTGTGTTTTCCTCTCCCCACAAAATAAATAAGAAGGTTACAGCTGTGGCCTCCCCTGGGGATCTCAGCGTTTGCCATCCTCTCTGCTGCTTTGCTATACTTTACCAATTAAATTAATGGCAGTGGCAACAGCAGAGAGAGGAAAAGAGAGAGAAAGAGAGAAGAAAACCTTTAAAACCCCTCTGGGCTTGTTCCTTTGATTAGACCAGATCAGTGAAGCTACAGCTATTTGCAGTCAGATTAGATAGGCTAGATTTTTATTGCCATTTGCACTAGAGATTGAAAGGTCAGGTTTGTTGATATCAGCCCAAAGCCCATCTGTAAAAGTTTGTTTTAAAAAGTAACTCTCCCTGATTTTTCTTTTAATATTTCAAAAAGCCCATATGAATCTGAGAATAGGTAATGATGACCCTGACAGCAGCCATACAAATGTAAAGGTAATGCACTGAATATTTCTTTCCCTTGATGCACAGTTTCTGCAAAGAAGTGAGAACCTGAAGCCAGCGGAAGGAAACCAGAATTTGTTCAAGGTGAACCGGGATGAGTTCAGAGTATAAAGATTTAAAGGTAAACATACTGAGCCATACTTTGCACCATTGAAATATGCCATTCTTTTAGTTCTGTAGAAGAATTGCAACTAAAACTTTATCAGGAAACAAAATGATATTCTAAGTTAATGTATTTAAGATTTAAAGGCAATATGGTGTGGTTTAAGCCATTAGACTTTCGACCTCATCAGACGCAGTACTTTTTTGGTGGCATGCAATGGTTACTTTATAGTTTTATGATGGAGACTGTTGGCTCCCATCCCACAACATAGGGGTCCTTTGTAAAATTATAGAGGGTCTGGCACATGCCACTGATGTGGCAACATAGGAAGATTCCCATGTTGCATTGGATCAATGGGGGGAAGCCGGACAGCAATGTGGGGTGTGGGGAGACAGGTCCCCTATACCAGGCACCACCCCATTTACCATGATGCATGGTGATTCTGTCAGCCCATCTGAGAAGGTCACACGATTATGGAGACGAGGGTTAAAATTGTCACTTGGCCACGAAACCCCAAACCCACTGCTTGATTCTAAGCAAGCCGTAATTTCTCAGCCTTAGACTCTGGGCCTGCCACCGCCACACCCCTCCCTGCTGCAGATGCTGGGACCCAGCTACAGCCATCCCAGCTGCTGCCTTTAAGAACTCCAGGGAGGAGGAAGGAGGAAGACTCTGGGCCATGCCACCGCCACACCCCTCCCTGCTGCAGATGCTGGGACCCAGCTACAGCCATCCCAGCTGCTGCCTTTAAGAACTCCAGGGAGGAGAAAGGAGGAAGACTCTGGGCCATGCCACCGCCACACTCCTCCCTGCTGCAGAGGCTGGGACCCAGCAACAGCCATCCCAGCTGCTGCCTTTAAGAACTCCAGGGAGGAGGAAGGAGGAAGACTCTGGGCCATGCCACCGCCACACCCCTCCCTGCTGCAGACGCTGGGACCCAGCAACAGCTGATGTCATTCCAGCTCCGTTGTCCCTTTGGAAAATGGCAGCAGGAGCAGGCGAGAAGGACTTTTACTTAGGGGAGGAGGGCATGGGGTATAGGTTATTTTTTATTATTTTATTTTATTATTATTTTATTTTTTTTAGGGGCGCTGGTTGATTATTCCTGGCTTTGGCATTATTAATTAGGTGGGTTTTAGTAGTTTTTCAGTGTATTAGTTTTATACTGTGTATTTAGGTTACCTGTATAGTTTATTATTATGATAATTGTATTGTACTGTGTTTAATTGCCCACTTATGTTTTAGTATAGGTGTATATTTTTGCATAATATGCCTTTGAAATATTGTTAAGTGTATTCGTACACAATTTGAAGCTTGTCTTCGCCCTGTAAAATTTGTTTTGGAAGCTTCGCTTCACTGTCTACACTGTTTTGTATTGTATTGTGTTGTGAGCCGCACTGAGTCCCCTTCGGGGTGAGAAGAGCGGCATACAAATAAACTGATTGATTGATTGAGACAAAGTCAATGATGAACCACTTTATAGGCAAATCTTGCCAATAAAACTCCATGATAGATGAAACTTATGGGTCATCATAAGTTGGAATGACTTAAAGGCACACACAACAACACAAGTTTATAATCAGACTGAAGAACTGCTAAGGAAAACAAGTATCACCGTTCTAATTGTTTCCTGGTACAACATATATACTTTTGCATGATACACATACCATTCTACAATTCAGGTCCACGTGACATATGACCTATCAATATGAGTACCATCATGGGAAGAGGGAGGGGGAAATAATCTTGCCCTTTCCATTAGGCAATAGAAAATTATTTCAATAGGTCCTAGCTTGTGCAGTTTTCCTTCTCAATAACTATAGCCATCTTGAGTACAGTCTAATGTTGCTTAGCCATGTGTATTCTGCAAAAAAGTGATTATGTTGGCTTATTCAAAGCTATATAATCTTGGTCTACTACCAAGATTTCAACCAAAATCATCTTAATTCAAAATCCTTGTTTTTCATGGCCAAAGTTGACTTACTGTTAAACACATAGGCCCAAACTTGATTAAGACACGAGGAGAGTGAGTATTGTGCAAAGCCATTGTGCAACTGTTTGTTCACCTGGTTAAACAGTCACTTTTACTATCGGTTCTACAAAGTCCTCTATTATGGGTTACCCAGCAAGCTTTGCACAATGGCTATATCTTAAAAACATGCATACTCTAGTAGGAATACAAATCCAGCATTTCATTTTTGCATGCAATGCAAGAAGCCCAATTTTTCAGCTAGGAAATAATAGTGGATATTCTTTTAATTCCTGTTCAATATTGCTAGTGCATTATTTCTGAAAAGATGACACTGCTAGCATTATTACATGCATAATAAAATGAGATATTTTAATATTAAACGAACACTTTAAATGGTAGTCACAGGAGGAATGTAAGTCCTCCCGTAATGACCTGCCCACTTTCCCCCCACTTCTTTATGGTAGAGATGTTGCCGTCAGTAATATTTTTCAACTTTAACCTCTAACTATGGTAACTCTCAAGAGGATAAATCTCAACTTCATGTATTTCAGTTCCTTTCTGTGAATATATATGACTTCAGCCCACAAACAAAATGGGGAAGCACATTAAGATACATATGGACAACTAGTTTAATGCCTGTCACAAAACACATGTCATCCCATATGTGCTGAAACATACCACCTTCCCCAGTATTAAATCTTGAAGCATTTTAATCTGTTCTTTTGTTTTGATTCAAATACTGCAACCACCGGAGTGCACTTTAATGGATGTGAGCTGAAAAAGAAAATGCTTGGTATTTAACACCAGATGGTTTAATATCACCTAGCTAGTTTTGCTACTTTTAGAAAAAAATTCAGAGGGATGGGGGTAGGTCATGATAATTAGTCTACTTAAACTTATTTTTTAAGTTATTAAAAATGACACAAGGCAGGGATCCTGCAATACTTTTTTTTAAAGGTTAATTTATATTAAATGCAGAGTTTGCCTTTAGAAAATCAAAGAAAACTGCATCCATGAGCATTTAAAAGTGGATAAGGAGGCTGAAACAAAGTGACTTTCTGACGTATTTTGGGGTGGAGTGGGGCAAGATGGACTAACAGTTCTTGGTATCCTGTGTCTAAGAATATCTTCCTAGATAGTCATCATAACTTGATAGCAATGGCTTACATTTTGCCAACATTTTTTCAGTGTGATAAATATAACTCAAACAAAGGTAGGCAATTTTTTCTCTGGCATTACTCTGCGAATGAAGATTCTTAGGAAGGACTCCTACCACGCTTTATTTATTTATTTAAAACTTTTGTATCCCGACCTTCTCACCTCTATCGAGGGACTCAGACCGGCATAACAGCAAAGATTCAATGCTATACAATTTAAAAACAACTACAACAAAATATTAAAATGCATAAAAACCCAGCATAAAACCACATCACCATTAAAACAATTCCACTCAATCTGCAAACGTGGTCAAACATTCAGATAATAGCCAATCTCAGCCTATTCTGGGAAGGCTTGGTTCCACATCCAAGACTTCACCAGCCTCCTAAAGGACAACAGAGAGGGAGCAGTTCTAGCTTCACTTGGGAGAGAGTTCCACAGCCGAGGGGCGAACACAGAGAAAGCCCTGTCTCTCATCCCCACCAGCTGTGCTTGCGAAGCTGGCGGGACCGAGAGCAGGGCCTCTCTGGAGGATCTTAATGTCCTTGATGGTTCATAGGGGAGAATCCGTTCGGACAGGTAAGCTGGGCCAGAACCGTATAGGGTTTTGTAGGTTAAAACCAGCACTTTGAATTGTGCCCGGAAGCTAATTGGCAGCCAGTGGAGCTGGCGCAGCAAGGGAGTTGTATGCTCCCTGTGCCCCGCTCCTGTTAGTAACCTGGCTGCCGAACGTTGGACTAATTGCAGCTTCTGAGCAGTCTTCAGAGGCAACCCCACGTAGAGAGCGTTGCAGTAGTCTATTTGGGATGTAACCAGAGCGTGGACCACTGTGGCCAAGTCAGACTTTCCAAGGTACGGGCGCAGCTGGCGCACAAGCTTTAACTATGCAAAAGCTCTCCCGGCCACCGCCGAGACCTGGGGCTTCAGGCTCAGCTATGAGTCCAGGATCACTCCCAGACTGCTTTCTACAAGTGCATTGATGACTAAGAAGGACAGTCAGAGATAGGCAAGTCCGGTTGCAGAAAGCACAGCAGAAAGTCTCCTTGGGTGATGTTGTTTCCAAGTTGCGGTTCTTTCTGCATTGTCGTTTCTCTTCGAGACCCATTTAGATAGGTAAGTAGGTAGGTAGAATACACACACACACATGCACACGCACACGCACACACATGCAGAAACAAAAAAAACCCATCGAGATAAAGAATGGCAGGCAGACAAAAGCCAGCTAATCACAGCTTTATTAGATTTAATCTGTTGTTTCCAATTATTCTTTGCCCCATAATATTTCATAAGACCATGCAGAGAAACAAGATGCCAGCCCAATGATGATATCCAAATAAACTAAGGCTGCCTTGTATGGAGTGATTCTACATACAGCCTTCTATATGCATCTAATCTTTTTCAATTTGTTCTGAATGGCAGCTACTCTCCAATAAAGATTCCCATCAGATCATTTGAAATGCACACAAACCAAAAACTGGAGATGCTAGAGGCCGAATCAGGGAATTCTGCATGTAAAACATTTCCAAACTTGGCTACCCAACATCCTTTATTTTGAGATGCTGGAAATTTGTACAAACCCAACACATCTATTACTGATGGCTTGCCATAATCCAAACAACACTCAAGAATCATCCACCCATAGAACAGCCCAAAAATGTTGAGGAACATAGGAATAAACGGATGACCTCTATCATTACAGCTTGTGAAGAAACCATTTGATACCAAACTAAGAAACATCAAGTCTGGTTTGATGAAAATGGTAACAAAAACCAATAGTTAATTGATAAGAAAAGAAAATCCTTCCAAATATGACAGTGAGACACCAGCTGTGCTGCTAAGAAAAAGATCTACACTAGTGCAAAAGTTGAGGTCCAAAGAAGGACCAGAGAACTCAATAACATCTGGTGGACAAAAAAAGGCCAGAAATACAGCTCTATGGTGTAACGTTAGAAAATGATGTCCATTTTCACTACCTTGGCAGCCACTTCTCCACAAAAGTCATTATCGACACCAAAATGAATTCTGCGAGTGCATCACCACCTGAGCTCTGCGAGTGCAGCATATTTTTTTAATGAAGAAGAGAGTGTTTGAGGATCAAGACATTCGTAGGGATACTAAGATCTTTGGGGAAGATAAAACAGGGTAAATAATAATAATAATAATAATACGGCTATTGGGGGGGGGGGGGTTGCTTCTTTTCAGTTCTCCCTAGATGGAGTAAGCTCTTGCTTTCCATCATTCTACTCAGAGAAGAAGATGGTTTATGTTTGATTATAGTTTAAGGTACAGTACTTACATTGACCTGTGGATAAGTCAATCCAGGTCTTTTTGACTAACATTTTTAGATTTATACATGAGTATATAGGCTATCTTTTTAGAAACATTTTATCTATCAATACTTTTTTTTAAAAAAATCTTTCCATTATCTAAATATGCAAAGCTATATTATATGGCTTATTGGCTTGCTTTCAGCATAAGGTAAATGGGCACATGCTCATTAAAAGGGAAATTATTACAGGGCCTATCAAAAGGGTCCCTCTCAAAGGGGAAGTATCCACAGATTAAGCATCACTAAGCAGTAACCATCCTATTGTGTTTTAAAATGCCCAGCAAAGATGTGTCACAATCTTCCATAGTTGTCTAATCATATCATCTCATCAAGAGGTTCCTCATAATTCTACGCAATTCAGTAAAAAAAAATTCTTGTAATCTTAATCCATTGGCTAGGATTCTGTCCTCTGGTAAAACAGAATTTAAATTCATTTAAACAGCTGGGTGTTCCTCTAACACAGACCTGAATGGCCTTAACCAATACCTTGAAGGCCATGGGGCGGATGGGGCCAGTGCAGCGGGATTCTGTCCACTGCCCGAGGAGAAGGGCGTCGGGGGCAGGGCCAAGAGGAAGAGGTGCCACTGCCTCCATCCCATCGTAGACAGGTAGGGTGCCAGTCGTCTAGCCTGTCGTAGGTGGAAAAACAACATTTTGCTAACCGTGGAGACCTGAGTCTCCATGGATAGCAAGGGGTCCAAGTGGACCCCCATCTCTTAACAAGGGATGACGGGCTGAGTTGCTCGCCATCCAGGGTAGGCAACCGGCACTCATCCAGCCCAGGGCGACTGGGCCACAAGATCTCCGTCTTCGACGGATTCACCTTCAGCCGGCTGGCACGGAGCCAACCAGTCACGGCTTCAAGGCATAGATGGAAACAATTGGGTACGGTATCCAGCCTGCCATCCATTCTCAGCAAAAGCTGGGCGTACTGATAACACTCCAGACCAAAGTCACGAACCAGCTGGGCAAGGGGGTGCATATATATGTTGAATAATAAGGGTGAGAGGATGGCCCCTGGGGGACCCCACAACTTAATGGGAGCCTCCCGGAGACCTCCTCCCCCCTCTCCACACGTTGTCCCCGAGAAAGGAGGTCACCCACTTAAGGGCAATCCCCCTCACCCCAGTGGGCCAACAAAGCATGATCTATGGTATCAAACGCTGCTGTTAGGTCTAACAAAACAAGCAGGGCTGATTCACCCCTGTCCAGCTGGCAGCGAAGTTGGTCTGTAATGGCGACAAGCACGGTCTCCGTCCCATGCCCAATACAAAAGCCGGACTGGAAGAGATCGAGTCCAGCTGTGTCTTCTAAGAACTGTTGCAGCTGACCCACTGCTGGCCTCTCAATTACCTTGCCTAAAAATGGCAAGTTTGACACAGGTCGGTAATTGGAGGGAGCCGAAGGGTCTAAATTCGGCTTCTTCAGCAGCGGTCTTACCATAGCCTCTTTCAACCCCCCGGGAACACTCCTTGCTCGAGGGAGCTGTTGATAATCTTTCCCAGGGGTCTCGTAACCCCTCCCGGCAGGATCTAACAAGCCAGGAGGGGCACGGATCAAGGGAGAAGGTAGTTGGTCTAGCTGCAGCAAGTAACTTATCGACAGCTGCTGCGTCCAGCAATTGGAAACGGGTGAAGGTGGGCCCGCCGAGTGGCGGCGGAGTCTCGAGTTCACCTACTGTATCAAGAGTGGCTGGGATATCCCGGCGGAGAATCGAGATCTTGTCGACAAAATAGTTCTGGAAAGCCTCGGCTGTGGGAGCCAAACCCCTATCATTTGGGACCGTCGGAATAGTTGTCAGCGACCGAATTATTTTAAAACGTTGAGCTGGGCGCGAACTAGCTGACTCTATCAAGGAAGAGTAATGGGCCTTTTTGGCTTCCTTGATAGCTCGCTCATAAACATCCTTAAATTGTTTATAAGCTGATCTCGATGCTCCGTCACGGAGGCCCCGCCACACGTCCTCTAGTTGTCTCTTCCTCCGTTTCATCGCCCGCAACTCCTCGGTAAACCAAGGCGAGTGATTTCTACGGGGGGCGAGAGAGCGTCTGGGGGCGATCTCATCTAAGGCTGTGGAAAGACTGATGTTCCAACATTCCACTTGCCTGTCAGCTGAGTTGCTGGTGAGCTCCAATTCCCTCAGTGCATTCAGGAACCTAGTGGGTTCTATAAGTCTCCTCGGGCGAACCAGAATAGGTTCGGCACCCTTACTGGGAGGAGGGGCCACCTCAAGACGGACTTCCAGGACACTGTGATCCGACCATGGAACCTCTACTATAGAGGTTGGGGTCACTTGGATTCCGGCCGCGAAAATCAAGTCCAGGGTGTGAACGACCTGATGTGTGGGACCGGTCTTGTATAGTGAGAGTCCTAGTGTCTCCATGGTGGACACTAGGTCCATGGCTGCTGTTGAAGGGGAGGCGGTATCGGCGTGGACATTGAAGTCCCCCAACACAATGAGTTTGTCATCCTCTGGGCTGGGTCCATTGGGCCATTCCATCTTGGGATCCTTTCTCTCTTGAGGATGTCAGCCTCTATCGTGGTTCACACCTTGTCTTCTTTAATTTCATTTTTATTTTAGTGATTTTTATTATAATTTTATAATAATAATATAATTTTATAATAAATAATATAATATAATGTTATATTATATTATATTATAATTTCAATATATTATAATGTCTCTATATATACTATAATATAATAATTATGATATTAATACTAATAATATATGAATATTTCTTGATATATTAATATGTTAATATCAATGATGTGTAATATATAGTAAATATAGTAAATAAATAAATAAATAAATAAAGTAGATTAGAATGTAGTTCAGCCTTTAGGTGCGGCCCTCCATAATATTTTTTGGCTCTCATGTGGCCCCTTGTAAAAAAAATAATTGCCCACTCCTGCTCTAACACTTTTGTCCTTATTTGGCAGATTTTCCTTATTGTCCCCCAAATGCATAATTTGTTTTGTTGTTCTGGATGAACTGTATAAGCAGAAACAAAGTGTGGAGGTATTCCACTTTTCAGGATCTTCTCTATGCAACATGCCTAATACTCCCCCGTTCTTCTTTTTGTTCCAAACATACCTGAAAACCCTTATTATTTTTAATCTCTCTTGTACATCTGGGCTCATTCTGAGCCCTAGCCCTCCTGATCTTCTCCCTACAAATACTGGCTGCTCATCTGTACTTTTCTTTGATATGTCTTATACAGTTCTCATACATTCTCCTTTTCAAATCTCAGCTCGTCTGAGAGTTCTTTATGCATCCACCTCACTCGTTTCATGCTTCCCATTTTCTTTCTCATCGAAAATATTCACAATTCTGCCTTCAATATCTCACATGGGAGAGATATTTCTTTTTGAATGGTTCTGACTTTGACACCTCACCCAATGTTTCCTTATGCTTATTAAAATTGGCTCTCTTAAATTCCTGTGTGTGTGTGTTTCCAATTGTACTGGATTTTCATTTTCCTCCGTATAAAGAATTCCAGGACAGAGTTTAACAAACTACTTCTACATTACTGAACAGTATTTGCCTGTTGGTGAGAATAAAATCCAAGACAAGTGATGACCCTCTTTCTCACTTCTTTAAAAATAAAGTTGTCTACAAGGTGAGTTAGGAATTTGTTGAAACTTATACTCTCAGCATGGTTTGATTTGAACAGATATCACGGTAGGTGAAGTGCCTTGTGACTACTAGATTTCTCCTATTTGAATGTTTATTATGTAGCTTTAAAAAAATGCAAATTGTCTTCAACTGATCTAGGAAGTCACCCTGCAAGCAAGGGAAGCCAGTTGATCTGCTAATACTTGGCTACAGTGGTCCACGCTCTTGTTACATCCCGGACAGATTACTGCAATGCGCTCTACGTGGGGTTGTTTGGAAGTTGAATCTAGTTGAATCCTGCTCTCAATTTCAACTCCTTCACAGGTGCATTTGGTGAGGATGAGAGACAGGGTCTTTTCTGTGGTGGCCCCCTATCTGTGGAATACACTTACTAAATAAATCAGGCCAGCCCCCTCCCTCAAGTCCTTCAGGAAGAAATTGAAATAATGGTTGTTGGACCAAGCTTTTGAGCAGCAGTTGCAGCAGTAACAATGATAAAGGAATTATTTGATTGACAATGGATGGATTTTTAATTATGACTCTGGACTTGGACTTGGATTTGTCTCTTTTAAATGGTCTTATAAATTTATGATGTTTTAATTAATGTTTAACTCTGTTTTATTGTTGTTGTTAGCATCTAATGGTTTCCAGTTGTAAGCCCCCCTGTGTCCCCCTCTGGGGATGGGAAGGACAGGATATAAATGTCTGAAATAAATAAATAAATAAATAAATAATACAAGAGTGGTCAATCTGCCCTGGATACTATCACACTTTTATTATTATTATTATTTATTTCTGGTATTTCTATCCCATTCCTTCTCAACCTCCGAAGGGGGACTCTGGGTGGCTTACATTTGGCAGCAATTTGATGCCACTACATATAACAAAGCAATATAATAACAATTAAAACAATAAGTAAAACATTCATTAAAACAGTAAAAAAACTGTATCACCATTCCAGTCAATTCCATATCCAATCCCATGTCTAAAGTGCTATCTATGACTGTTGTCCAAAAGCCTGGTCCCAGAACCATGACTTCAATTTCTTCCTAAGTGACAGGAGGGACGGATCTTACCTCAGTGGGAAGCGAGTTCCACAAGCGGGGGGGGGGGGGCACAGCTGATAAGGCCCTGTCTCTCATCCTCGCCAGATGTATTTGCGACGCTGGTGGGAGCGAGAGCAGGGCCTCCCCAGATGTTTATTTTATTTATTTATTTATTTATTATTTGTATTTATGAGTCGCCACTTCTGACGTAGCTCGGGGCAACTTACAGCAATGGATTAAAAGATTTAAAAGGACAATATAAACACCATAAAACACAATAAAACACATAAAACACAATAAAACACAGTTCTTAAACTGCGAGGCAGGATGTGTAGAGGGAGATGCATTCGGACAAGTAAACTGGGCCAGAACTGTATAGGGCTTTATAGGTCAAAACCAGCACTTTGAATTGAGCTCAGAAGCGGACCGTCAGCCAGTGGAGCTGACACAACAAGGGGGTGGTATGCTTCCTGTATGTCACACCAGTTAGCAATCTGGCTGCCGCCCGTTGGACTAGTTGTAATTTCCTAACAGTTTTCAAAGGCAACCCCACGTAGAGTGTGTTGCAGTGACCTATTTGAGATATAACAAGAGCATGGGCCACCGTAGCCAGATCAGACTTCCCAAGGTACAGGCGCAGCTGGCACACAAGCTTTGACTGTGCAAAAGCTCTCCTGGCCACCACCAAAACCTGGGGTTCCAGTCTCAGCGATGAATCCAGGATCACTCCCAAGCTGCGAACCTGCATCTTCAGGGGGAGTGTAACCCCATCAAACGCAGGCTCTAACCCTACGCCCTGTTCAGACTTTCGACTGACATTTTGCCCACATCTGCTTTGATATGAATAGAATCTCCACCAGTGCTGGATGCAGGTGCATGGGGAATGAAAGTAAAATGCATTAACCCTTTTACGCATAACTTCATATTAGTTTGATAATCTATAAGCACAGTGATGTCACTGTTATTTCACTCTCCTGTAATTTTTACTGAAATGCTCTCAGCCTACTTTCCATGCTCCAGACTTTGGATCATCTAGCTGGTATGTGGTTCTCAGACATATAATATTGTTCTTCTTATTTATATATTATAAATCAATTAGTATTATTCCAGGCATGAATCTCATCATTAGGTTTCAATAACTCATCTTTAGTTAAATTTGTCTTCCTATATTAAGGAAAGATGTAGATTCCTAACTTACAAGAAGGTTTATGCAACCCCAGCTGATCTGGAAGTGCACTATCCTTTCCAACCCCATTCTCTCCCCCCCCCCTTTCCCTTACTTTCCCTTACTTTCCTACTTTCTGTAACACATTGTTCCCACTCTTTCAATGTACCAATTAATATTTGTTTCATGTGTTTCATTGATAACAATTGTTACCATATTGCTTCATACAATGGTGAAAGATTACTTTTATTTGCAAAAATTCAATAAAAAACAATTTTTAAAAAGACATCTAAAAAAAGAGTTTGATATCACCTTATATATTTTTTATGTTCTGTGCCTTGGTGTAAAGTGGAGGTGGGAATTATGCAGATATTAGTTGGCACCTTCCAGCATTTCTCATCTCTGGTTATGCTGACTGGAACTTGACACTAGCGATCTGGGAGGCCACATGTTTGCCGTGTGTGGTTTAGAATAATTTCAAAGCCAAATACACTCCTTCAAGTTGTCCCTTTCTTCCTACCTGTTGGTAAGTCCATGTGCTTTCATCTCAGTATCATCAAAGTTATTGTTTCCAGTACCTGATTCTTCTACTTCTCAGGTTTTATTTATTTATTTATTTATTATTTATTTGTTTGTTTGTTTCATATACCACACTTTCCAATTGGCTCAGGGTGGTTTACAAAATGCACAAGATACTGATACATAACATTAAAAACAATAAAACATTAAAATCCTGAAACAGTATTTCTATTGACATACAAATTGACATGGCTAAGGGTTAAATGCCTGCTAGAAGAGAGCTGTCTTACACGCCTTCCGAAAGGCAGGCAGCTCATGTATTGCTCGAACTTCCGCTGGCAAGGCATTCTACAGGCTCAGTCCCACAATGGAAAAGGCTCTCTGCCTGGTTGATGACAAGTGGAAGGACCTAATGGAAGGGACATTCAACAGGTTTTGATCCTCTGACCGAAGGGATCTCTGGGGAACATATGAGAGTAGACGGTCCCTCAAGTACACCAGCCCTTACCATACAAGGCCTTAAAGGTCAAAACCAACACTTTGAAGGTGATCCGGTACTCAATTGGCAACCAGTGCAGTTGCTGCAGAGTTGGAGTGATATGGCTCCTGGCCGGTACTCCCGCCAGGAGTCTAGCTGCTGCATTCTGCACCAGTTTGAGTTTCTGAATAACCGCCAACGGTAGACCAATGTAGAGGGCATTACAGTAGTCTAGCCTCAAGATGACCGTCGCCTGGATCACCGTAGCTAGGTCACTCCCGGTAAGGTAGGGTGCCAGCTGGCTAGCCTGTTGCAGGTGGAAAAAAGCAGATCTGCTGACAGTGGAGACCTGGGCCTCCATCATCATCAGCGGGTCCAATTGGACCCCCAGACTCTTTACTAAGGATGACGGGTGTAATGCCTCGCCGTCCAGAGTAGGCAGCCGGAGTTCACCCCGGATGACTCAGCCATCCTTGTGGGATTCAGTTTAAAGCCTTCATGATCGGATTACTCATTCCCTCAGCCAATATATTTGTACTAACCACCATCTCTTTCCAGAAGCCATTTCCCCTGGAAATGCAAACCATAGTGCTAGCCAACTCCTGATTGCTACACAATGAATACTCCATTTGCAGCAATCTTCTTTCTCTTCCTGGCCCGTGAACTCCAATGGATGAAAACAAAACAAGAGCTTGTGTCTCCAAGATGATCCAGCTTTCGACCTAGACTCCTACAGTCATTTGTAATATGCTGAAAGCTGTATCTGACAAAAAAGATTTATTCCCAGGTAGATCAAAAGAAAGGGATAACATTCAGTGAGTTGACAAATCTTAGTAGATTCCCTGTCAAGTCCTAGATCTCAATGCCAGAAAGATAACATACGATAACATAACTCCTGAAATAGCTATCAAGTCTATTCAATACTGCCTCTGTCCTCCTCAAAAGAGAATTATCTATAATCATGACACTTCTCTTCCTCTTTTCCATCCACAACAACCCAATGATCTCTTAGGTCTACAACTACTGTCACCATTCCTATAAGCCAGGCATCCTCAAACTGTGGCCCTCCAGCTATTTGGGCCTCCAACTCCCAGAAGCCCTAATGAGCTTGTTCAATTGTCAGGAATTCTGGGATTTGAAGACCTAAACAGCTGGAGGATTGCAGTTTGAGGATGCCTTCTATAAACAATAAGAATTGTCCAATACAAAGGCATCTTTTCGTTAATAACTTCAATCTTTATGAATCTTTATTATTACACATTACATAAACTCAAATAAATTGCATATACTTGTTTTGATGAGAAGCCCCATGAGTGCCCAAGATGAATGATTTCTTTTAAAAATATATATTTTTAAAATGTTGATGTTCAAATGAAGGCAGTCTTAAATCTTAAATACCAACAATTAGCATCCTTCAGAAGTAGCAAGAAAATCTAGGCTTTGAACATTCTGTCACTTCTGTTAAACCAAAAAAAAATCCAAATTATCTAGCAGTTGATTCTTTCAGCATGGCAATATTGCAGGCAAGAGTGGAGGGGAGAAAATATAGGTGGGGAGAAAATATATGCTTTTGGGTAAATTAACAGTCATTATTACTTATAATAAAATGTATATGCCTAAGAATAGACAAGGCTTTCAAAATAATCATTTGATAGGTTCCAAGTGCTTACTCATTTCTGAAAAGCCTCTGGAGGCGATCAGTGGTGATCTAGGGTATGAATAATATCTTAAAATCATTCTAAAAATAATAAGCAAGCTTACAATTTATCTTGAACCGCACAATGTTGATTCAAAGTTTTCCTGGGTCTAGGTGGTAGCAATGACAAAAAGAGCCTGCTGCAGTTACAAGTGATGCACCAGCTCAGGGTGGTCCGCGAGAAGGCCTTACTGGTACATTATTTAAACTGTTATGTTTATTCATATCATGATCTGATCACCATACTCAATATATCTCATATGCATGGGGGTATTGGGATAATGATACAAAAGGTTTGCTAGGATAGACCCTCTTTCACTCAGACTCACACCCCCCGCCCCCTGAATCAAAATCCTGGCTACGGCCCTGCACCAACTGAGTAGGTACTGGAAGAATCTGACATAATTCAGTAACTTTTAGGACTAACAAACATAATGTGGTGTTGATGCTTCTCAAGGATACTTAAAAGAAGCAAAGCAGTACAAAATGGAGCTGTTCACACCCTCAATTAGTTAAAAAGAGGATAGAAGGCAATCCAGTTGTCCCACCACATTTGCACTTTTGATTTTTGCAGATTTGATTATTTGTGGATCTGATAAAATTGTTCTCTCTGGAAATCTTTAGGTCCTCCATTGTGACTCTATGGTCCACTTCCTCCGCTCATGCTGGAGGACCTAGAAATTTCTAAAAACAACAACTCTCTAGGGATCTCTAGCTTCTCTTGTGCAATTCTATGTTAGCTTCCAGTGGAAGATGTTCATAGAGCTGGAATACCCAGAAATTTCTAGAGAAGTGTTCTCTTATGTAAAAAAAGAAAAAGAAAAGAAAAAGAGAGTAATTTCCACGTTTATATGCTACCTTGTGGACATTATAAAACCAATGAATTCAAAATGATCCATAATTGATGTTTGTGTATACTCCTGGTCCAGTCCATTGTAGGTTCAAAATGCCATAAAGGCAAAATATCGGACTGTTGTACATGCGGCCTATGGGACTTATAGTCCGATCGGCCCTGTCCAAAGAAGCCACGGCGAAACCAGAACAATAGTCCATCAACCGTAACGAAGTGACCAGAACAAACGGATTATAATTTACCACGGATGTTGATCCAGTATTTCTGCCACTTCAGGAGTTATTTGTGACATAGAATTTAAGTTAGCAGGCTTTGACCGCTGTGATATTTTGACTTTGTGATATTTTGACCTTTATGGACACACATTTTGAACCTATAATACAATGGACTATGATATTAAGAAATATTGATTTATTGATACATTTTTGGCTCCACTTCTTTTGCTATTGTTACAGTCAGGCAATATACATCCTCTTTTGGAATTCAGGGAAATCTGCCCTACCTTGGTGGGCCACACCAAGCTGCTGCCATCATTTTGGCTTCCAAATAACCACAACATGAAAATTGACCTTTTCCCTTTTAAGAGTTGCTATTACACACTCCTGGTATGCCTTACTTATGAATACAGTAACAACAACAATCATAAATTTTATTTGCTACAGCTCGGGGTTGGGTACAATACAGTCAAAACACATCAACATAAAATATATGCAACAAAACACATATATCAAAACACAACACTATAAAATAAATGCACCAAAACACATGGAACCAAGATCAAAATATAGCAGCAATAAAGTACAAATCCAAAACTCATGGTTCTGAGTAGATCTGAGCTCCTAAACAGGTTCCAGCTGTGTGCATGTATTGTAAGCAAGATGGCCAAGGAGTTCAGCATCTTGTTTTCAGACACAAAGGAAAACTGCCATTTCTCATGTGCCTGAATTTGGTAGCAAAATAAGTGGGTCTGGCAATATGGGATCTATAGCAATATGAGGAGATGTAAAATAAACAGGGGTTGGGGGTTACCCATCCCTGCTATATCTATATGTATGTGTGTGGGGGGAGGGGGATTTTTCGTTTGCAGTTCAATGGACTTGGGTGGTAAAATGTTCTGCCCCATACTGACTCCCTTTCAGAAGACGTGGCTAAACATTCGTTCTTCAACAAGCATCTTTTCATATTCTAATCTATGAATCACCTGCCTTGAATAGAAACTTGTTGATATATATTTATCTTATCTATTCCATTGCTTTATCTTGCTGATGCATTGTAATTACAAAGTGCAAGTTTCCTGAAATAAATAAATAAACAACCCAGCATTTCCACTAGATTTTGACATGTCAGTATTTCAGGAAACACTGTGTGTCTTTAAGGGGGAAACAGGAAAATAAAATTCTTTTTTATGTAAATCAACAGTCATTATAAGAATGTAAAAATGAAATGTACACATTCTAAAAAAAACACAGCCATGTCAAATGACTGAGGCTTAAAGAAGAATCAATGAACAGATGAAGGGTATAAGTTGCCTAGTGGTGCTTTCCAACCTGGGAGAAAGCTGCCAATCAAGTGGTTCTGGAAGCCAGAGAAGGAAAACCAATAGAAAAACAGAGTCAGTCCTCCATAAAAAAACGTCCAAAAAGTAAACCTTGATTTTGGCATTTTATATAAGAGGCCCCATTCTAGTCAGCTACTTCTATATTATGTTACTTTTTTTTTATTAAATAGATTTTTATTGTTTTTCACACAAATAAAAAGAATACACGTTGTGGTGGGGGTAAGTAGGGGTGGGGTAGGGTTGAACAAGATGGTTATACATATACATGAACTACACCGACAAAACAAAACAAAATCGACTTCGACTTCCCAAAGCTTCCGTCACCATTGTCTTCCGCTCTTGTCTTGTTTATAACTTAAACGTAATACAGTAGACATCCATTTGTTGTGATTTTTTTTTCACAAATCATTTAATTCTACTGTAAATTTATTTCCTTTGTTTTGTATATATATTTTAAAATTGGACCAGTCCGTTGTTCTCTTTTTGTTATTTATGCGTTGTGCCAAGGCATCCATTTGTATCATATCTAATGTCTTTATTGTCCAATCTTCTTTGGAGGGGGTGGCTTCTTGTTTCCAAAGTCTCGCCAATGTGATTCTTGCACAGGCGCTCAGTAGGAAGAGCATCCTGTCTTGGTTCGTCGTCAGGTTTGTATTTGTTATCCCCAATAGGTAAGCTCGTGGGTCCAACTCATATTTTACCTTTAATATCTCTTGTGTTTCCTTATGTATAATTTTCCAATACTTCTGTACCCGTTTGCACTCCCACCATTGGTGGAAGTAGGTACCGGTCTCTTTACCACATTTCCAGCACTTTCCGGAGGCCCTCTTATCGAATCTTGCAATTTTTTCCGGGTATAAGTGCCACCGGTACTGCATTTTGAGCCAATTCTCCGTTATTTCCCTTGCCACAAAATACTTTAATTTTTTAACCCAGATCTCTTCCCATTCGTGGAGGAAAATCGTTTGCCCACAATCTTTTGCCCACTTAATATGGCTTTCTTTTACCAGCTCCTCCTCTGTGGCCCAGCCTAGTAGTAATTTATACATTATGCTGATGTTCTTCTTTCCCTTTTTAGCTACTGGCTCCCAAATTGTGTCTTCCATGAATCCTAGCTTACTGTCTATTTTATACCTGTCGTGTATTTGGAAATACTGGAACCAAGTTAATTTGGGATGGATCTGGCGTAGTTCCTCTATTGTCTTAATTTCCCAATTCTTTTGTGCTGATTTCTTTAGTATCTGCTTATAAGTTAACCAAATTTTGTCCGCAAGTTCCTTCTTATGGAAGGCTTCCATCGGGGAAACCCAAAGTGGGGTGTGTCTGAACAGCCTCTCCTTATGTTTATCCCATGTTCTGCTTAATGCTGCCCTAATATAATGATGTCCAAAGTTTTGTTCAATTTTTTTCCTGCCGTACCAGACATAAGCATGCCAACCTGCTCGCAAGTCGTGTCCTTCCAGTGCCAGCGATCGTTCATTCTTTAATAGTATCCAATCTTTGATCGCCACGAGGTTGCATGCTTTGTAGTAGAGCTTCATATCCGGGAAGCCCATACCTCCGTGTTTCTTTTCATCGGCGAGTGATTTGAGTTTTATCCTAGCTTTTTTGTTTTGCCATATGAATTTCCTGAGATCTATATCCCATTTTTTGAATATATAATCATTTTTGATGACAGGAATTGCCTGGAATAAGAAGAGCACTTTTGGTAAGATCGACATTTTGATGGTGGCTATTCTGCCTAGGAGAGATAAATGTTGCTTATTCCATTTCTTTAGGTCCCCCTGTATCTGTTTCCACAGGCAGTCGTAGTTGTTTTTAATCAGCTGTATGTTATTCGCTGTTAGGGTTATGCCTAAATATCTGAGTCTTTTTTCAATTTTTATTCCGGTCAGTTGTTGTATATTATGTTACTTGAGCATCCACATATTTGGGTATCCATGGCGGGCGGGGGAGAGGCGTGTGGGATGGGGTGCTAGACCAAAACTAGGAGCCCTCATGGATATCAAAAGTTATGGGCCAACAACATCAGAATGTGGTCAAGACAGCAAAAGTTAGAGGCAAAAGTTAAGAAAGAACACACAAGCTAGCTGAAGATACAGAAGTTCGCTTTTGCCTGAGCCTACTGGGAAGGGCAGGACTCTGCTCACTTCTCTCTCTCCTTTGCTAAATTAAGCAGAGCAAACTACTTTTGTATTTTAAACTCAATCAATAGCAATCAAAGTGAGCCCAGGGTAAAGGGAGTAAGTAGGAAAAGAAAAGACAAAGTGAGACATTATAAAAGTGTGATCACAAATTGGGAGTGTCCTCCCAAATGAGAGCAGTTGGACTGTATGCAATCTCTTAGTGTGCCTTTGGTGCACTTTTGATCTAGCATTTATGATTTTTGTTTCATCAACAAATATGAAAGAGGGATCTCTGTATATCCCTTCCAGGACTGTATAAATAAGATACTACATTTGTTACACTGAGTCTTTTTCCTTTATTTAAGCAAAAAGCATCCTTGAAAGGAGGTGGAATGTCCAAAATCAGCGAGAAGACTCCCCAATTAAGCCTAATAATTTTCCTTGCATCCCTCATTCCCCAGACTTTGAAATATGGAGATTTTAAAAAGCATTCTAAACTAGGTTTAGTTCCCTTAAACACAACTTGTCTTGGAAGAGAGAAAAATTGTAAACTGAATTCAATGATGCCTTTTTAAAATAAGATTTCAAGGTTCAAATGTTACCCATCTTTGGGAATCTGAAGAATATTTCAGAAGAATAAGATCCATAAGCTACACTCGTCTGTAGGTTAATGCAAAAATGCAAAGTACTGCCAGATTGAGGATTAGCACCAAATGTTTATATTGTTTTCACTACTTATTCCCTGCCTGATGCTAAACTGATGACAAGATGATTAGAAACAAAGGAAATGCTTGTGTTTGGATTTGTCCTCTGGGCAAACTATCTCAGTTCATAGAGACATGATGAAGCCACCCATAATGGAGATGCAGAAGGATAATACTCTGAGACATCACCAGACCTGGCTGTTCAATGCCCACAAGATAAAATATAATCAAAAACAATTAAAGCAATAACTATATAAAAACGGTAAATAATTAGCAATTAAAACCATAAAATACAATTCTCCGCGTCTCATTGTTAAAAACATTTTCCATCACATCGTCATATAATTCCATCAATCACATTTAAACAATTATACTGCATCTGCAAATGCCTGTGCCACCTACCCCGAGTCCCGTGGCAGAGGACGAAGAGGAAGACGAGGACGAGGCATCGCCACCGGGCTCTGCCATCCCCGGAGAAGAGGGCCCAGGGCCCTGAGAGCAGTTGGGGATGAGGAAGAGGCGGCGATGGTGGCACGGAAGCTGCAGTCGTGGCGCATTTGCGTCTCTCTTCCCCGTTGCATGCTGAAAAACTGAGGCCCGGGCTGCTCTAGAGAGCCAGATGCAATCATGAAAAGAGCCACATCTGGCTCCCGAGCCGTAGGTTCCCTACCCCTGTAGTAGACTTACAGTGTTCCTTGGACACCACTTTGAGTGGCACATCTTAATACATTTATGTATATGTTTCTGTTATTCAGTTCATGCTTTACAACTGCTAAATATCCATGTTGATGGAAGACATTCAACGTGATTTATTATGTATCTAGATTTCTGCATTTTGCACACTTGTGTATGATATAAAATGTTATTGTTGTTTGATAGCCAGCGTGCAATAATTTTCAAACATTTTAGATCAGCTGATTATTTTATTATGCATACATGGATTACACGGTGCATTACCTTCCTCCTTGCTTTTCTGCTATTGAGCCTGGTATCACCTACTCACTCCCAGTGGCACTGCAGGGTCTCAAGCAGATGTTCGTTTATGATCGCCAGCACCCTTGATCATTTTAGCTAGGGGATACCAGGAACTGATCTTGGAACCATCTGTTAGAAAAGCATGAGTTCTATCCCAAGGTACAGTCCTTCGTACAAATAATATCGCTATCCAGTAATCCTGAAAATTGTGTACCTGTGTTTTGACTCACAGACTTTGATGGAGGAATACTAGGATCTTAGTGTTTCGCAAAACCACAGCAAAAGGAAGGAAATGTTTCTTCTGTCTTTTCCAGCCATGTTCTATACTGCAGAAGTCATTCCTGGATTTTTCTTGTTGTTTTTTCTGTGCTTGTTTCCTCGCTTTTAACACAGTGCAGTCTCCGGTCCTTGGAATTTTCCCCGCAGAGCTAAATAATGATGAAGCTTGATCAAAGAATTCAGAGATCCTGTTTACAGCAGATGTGGTAGCAACCAACTCAGCTCAGTTTCAGTATTATTTACACAATCTAGGGGTTAATCAGATATCGGAATGTAATGAAAGGACTCAGAGCAATTAGGTACTCTTGACTGGCTTCTGCTTCATCTCCAGATAAGTGACTTCAAAATATCAAAAAATAAACATGTAGTAACGTAGCAAACAATGGCTTTTTATCTTGAATAACCAAACATGGCTTAGATAACATAATGCAACAAGTGGGAAGAGTAATCTGTGAATGCCCTCAAGACTCGATACAATGAAAAAGGAATATAATTCTCATAAGGAGAGAAGTTCTTGTCCATATAAACAAGACAATTGAATCAGGCAAACAATCTGGAGCAACTGTGTGTCCATCCTTACAAATATCTGATTACAGCAGCCTGCAGAAATATTATTACTGATTTTGAATAATACATGCAGCTTATGAGAAGAAATTTTCAGAAATAACATACAACACAATGGTCCATGATATGGTGTGGAATTATACAAGGTTGTTACATTTGGAAAAAGGTAAATGTATGCACTGCAGTTTCAGTCTAGAGACAATGATGTGCTGCAATGAAGCATGTCCCTATAAAGGCAGGGACACCTTTTTAAATTATAGGGCATCTGGCAACCTTTCACAGGAGCTATTTGCAAGTACAGCACCATAATTAATTCCTTGATCAATGAACATATGGTAATCCTAAGGAGGATAGTTTTAATCAGACTTATGATACTCTTGGAGTTTCTTTGATTGATTCCAGTTTTCTCCCCAAGCTGTTAACAGATTTGAAGAAAATCAAGAGAAAAGCATATATTTTCTCTAAAAGCACTAAAAACCACTGGATGAGACCAATATTTTTATTTAAGAACCAGGTTGACATAAAAAAGCTTAGATGAAACCTGGACTTAGTTGGTAAGATAAAGAAGAGTTCAGATACTTGGTTCACAATAACGGTAGCGACAACACAACACTATTTTTATTCTTTGTTTCATTGCATATCTATTTTAAGATTTAACAACATAAAATAACCCTCCTTCTTACAACCCAGTAAAAGGTTAGATAGAGAAAAAAGAATTCAAAGCATGACTTAATTCTAATTCCCAATGCCAATACTTTGTATGTATGACAGGAAAGAGAAAGCTATGTAATTTGTGTTGTATAAGATAGCTATGTTGTTCTTTGATATGATATGCAAAAGAGGCAATTTGAATTAAAATTCTGTATTACTACATGCAAAGTTCAAGATAAATGAAAGGATTCCTTATAAGATTTTTCTTAATATCAGCTGAACACATCAAAGGTAACTCCTGTTGAGCAGAAAAGATTTTCTAACCCACAGAAGTAGGATGAAAAATGAACAACCCCCTCTCCATGAGATTCATTAACCTTTTCAGTGATGATGATGGGGCTTATGACTATTGAATTTGTTCTTCTCAGTAAAATTGCAGAAAATGTGATTCACTTTTATATCTTTGTTTATGTGATTTTAATTTTGTAGTGCTTTAGGACATCTGAGAGCTAACAAAGAGCTTATCATAAAAACAAACCTACAAGTAGCTAGTGCTTATTTATTTTTGGCTCCAAACACTGTTCTTCTTTAAAGGCAATGTTCAAAGCCTTAAATTTAAGAACCAAACACCCTGAAACAAAGGGATATTGAGAAAGCTTAGATGTTTTCAGTCATTCCTCCCATGCATTCCCCCCAATTATTCCTAGAAGAAGCAGGTCTTCTGTGTGAATGTGATTACCCTATTTTTTATGACATAATAGTGCCGTGAAGTACATAAATCCAAAAACGTGTGTCTGGGCCATGGAAGTCTGTATCCTGAGCAATTAGATATCCCACTCTAAGTGCAGCATTAACTACTAGGCTTGGTTTAGAATCCTAAAATCGCAATTCTAAAATCAAATGGGGGGAGGATTTTTTTTGATTAGTATATCAAATACTTACAAAAAATTTTGCAAAAAGTGCTAAAATGTAACTTAATTACTTACGAAATTCTAAATTGGTTCTAAAGTCAAAAACAGTCAAAAATCAATGGGGGAACATTCCCCTTAAACTGTAGATGTATAACATAAATATAAGAGCTAGCTACTAGCTCTCAGTACAATTGTGACCTTCTCTACCCTCCTCTTTCATTCCTTCCTTTGCTCTTTGGTTCCCCATCCCTTCTTTTTTCTTTCCTTCCTTCCCTCCCCCCTTCTCTACTTCTTCCTTTGTCTCCTTCCTTCCTTTGTTCACATTTTATTTCCCTAATAGCAATTAAACAGAAAGATATATGTATAATATATAGACTTTCTGCTGTGCTTTCTGCAACCGAACTTGCCTATCTCAGATTGGCCTCTTTGGTCATCAGCGCGCTTGTAAAGAGCGTGGGATGAGTCCTTCCTGAATCTTCGTTCGTGAAGTAATGCCGAGAGAGAGATATGTATTAATGCAGTGGTTCCTCATGTTGTGGTGACCCCCATCCATATTTTCGTTGATACTTCATAATTTTGTTACTCTTATGAATTCTAATGCAAATATCTAATATGCAGGATGTATTTTCATTGTTACAAATTGACCAAAGTTAAAGCACAGGGATTAATCACAAAAAACAATATGTTTGGGGGAGGATGGACAACGGATGATGGGATTTGCAGTACCTTCGACCAATTCAGCTCTGACTTCCACAGCTGAGACCCCATGAATGACAGACCTGGACTAAACTTGGCACACAGAACCCCATGACCCACAGAAAATACTGGAGGGGTTTGGGAGGAATTGACAGTGATTTAGGGAGATAACTCTGAACCCAAACAATCCTGGATCAGGACCAAACTTGGCATGAATACTCAATATGCCCAAATGTGAATGCAGATGGAGTTTGGGGAAAATAGACCTTGACATTTGGGAGTTGTAGTTGCTGGGATTTATAGTTCACCTTCAATCAAAGAGCATTCTGAACTCCACCAATGACAGAATTGGGCCAAACTGGGATCCCCCCCGCGCTCGCCGGCGCCCTCGCTCACCCCCCTCTCGCCTCTCTCTAGCCTCGATGCATGGATCAAGGCTAGAGAGAGGCGAGGGGCGCGCGAGGCCCCTTTCCAGCTGAAATATAAGCCGACCCAACCCTGGGTCGGCTTATATTTCAGCTGAAAGGCGCCTCGCCTCTCTCCTCTCTCTAGCCTGGATCCAGGCTAGAGAGAAGCAGAGGGGTGTGCGGGGCCTCTTTTCCAGCTGAAATATAGCCGACCCCAACCCTGGGTCGGCTTATATTTCAGCTGAAAGGCGCCCGTGCGCCTCTCCGCCTCTCTCTAGCCTGGATCCAGGCTAGAGAGAAGCAGAGGGGTGTGCGGGCCTCTTTTCCAGCTGAAATATAAGCCGACCCAGGGTTGGGTCGGGGCTTATATTTCAGCTGGAAAGCGCGCCGCGAGCCTCTCCGCCTCTCTAGCCTGGATCCAGGCTGAGAGAAGCAGAGAGGCGTGCGGCGCGGCTCCAGCTGAAATATAAGCCGACCCAGGGTTGGGTCGGCTTATATTTCAGCTGGAAAGGGGCCATCGCACCCCCTCTCGCCTCTCTCTCTAGCCTCGATGCATGAAGGCAGAGCAACAGGGAAGAGAAGGAGAAGGGAGGGAAGCCTGGAGGACTACAGTTCCCAGAATGCATTGCCTAGCAGCAGAGTCACTTCCAGTTCCCCATAGAAATGCGGGAAAAAGAAGAAGCTTAATGAAGGCGGGAAGGAAATGAGCGGGAGAAGACAAGACAGGGAGAAGTGAGTACTACAATAATTAATTAATTAATACTTTTTAGAACTTCTAACGAACTTAACGCATATTGTTGACCTGAAGGACCGTAAAGGAAGTCTACTTCCTGGTTCACGACAGCGAGCCGTAAAACAACAAATGTCCCATTAATTACGAATTTCTAACGAATCAATTAGATTTCCGTTTCAATTTTAGCATGCCTATTAACTACTAATGTTGGAATACTATTTTGCAGAAGAGTCCTGATGTGACCAAGGCTGGAGTTTCAGCTACACATGACTGGAAACAGTTTAATGGAGCCCTCAATTGCCCACTATTACTTCTCTTTGTCTGGCAATGCTAGGAAGTGATTGACACACACACACAGGTCAGCAGGGTGATGAATCCACACTGAGTTTTAGTCCAGTCTTTGAAGAACCTATGCAGGTTGTTGAAGTTATTTTGAGAATAAGATTTAGCATCAATGATATGCCTTAACCTCTGGAATCCAAGAAACCCCACAGGAAAGAGTGACCGCAAAGGGTTTCTTGGCCCTAGATGTCTCCCCAAATCTGGTGTCCTAAGCAGCTGACAGGATCCCTCTTTAGCAGGATTTGGAAGACAATGAAGAGACACCCATGCCCTTAATCTCTGGTGAAGATAAAAAGAGAAACGTTGTAGAAACAATCTGTTAGATAGACAATGCAGATCAATTAAGCATCTGGCATCTAGAGACCATGTTCTACTAATTTCGTAGCAGTTCTGGGGAATTCCTGTTCAAAATCATTCAGACCTTGTGACTGGCCATGTTCTTGGTATTCCCGTATCTCCTGAAATGTTTGACTTCTGGACTAACTATCTTTAATGACTCTTTGTCTCAACTGTTTTTGACTTGGATGAGTGAACTACTGACTTTGTAAAGCAACATCTGGACTGACTGAGACCTAGCCTCTGCAATTCCTTCAACTTCTTGGGTTAGTTCTGAATGACCTGGATTGAATTAACTTCCTTGTAGCTGCTTTCCCTAAGAAAACCTATCTCTTTGGACACTTGCTGCCCATAGGCATAGGACAAACTGGTCTTTTAAAGTTCATACAACTCAGAAAGCATTTACTGCCCTACTGCTCTAGTCACCCGTAGCAGACTGGTATACGTGAAAAAGAGATTCTACCTCACTTGCTGAATAAAGTCCTCATCCAAGATAACCCACTTATCTCTGAATGAGCTCTCCTTGTGAAGGATCGTTTGTAGCATTAATGTTCCATGACAGCATTAATTTTCCCTGCATATGAATTCATTGGTTTTGCAATTTTCTTCAAGCTTACCACATATTGTTGGGCAATTCTTTTGAGGATCAAATAGCCCCCTGGAGAGCAAGATTATATTGGATCAGAGAAGCAGTAGCAATAATGCTCCAGAAGTAATATGGAACTGATGGAAGTGTTACAGACTTCCATACAGAGATGTACAGCTGAGAGATGCACAGCTGATGCACCGCTTCCCTGGAGTAAGCCTGCTTAGCTTACTACTTTGAAAGCAACTGGGTAATACTACAAAGTTGTGTGCCCTTGCAATACTGACAATATTCAGGTTAGAAAAGGAAGGCTGCCTCATGGCTGCAAATAATACTTGCCACTAGATGTCTAGTGGTCAGTGGTTCTCATCATGATAGTCCCCATAGCCACAAATCTAGCTATTTTCATTTACATGGGACAGATCATGAGGACATCCTCCCTGGTCATTAAAATATCCCGGCTCTAGTATAACACTGAGGCTGGGGAAAATGAAAGGAAAAAGGAAGAGGGCCGACCAAGGGAAAGATGGATGGATGGTATCCTTTTAAAAAAATAGTCTTTATTAAATTTTCAAAATAGTAGAAAACAGAATTTAGATAACGGGCTCCATTGAGCTAAAACAATATACTACAATGGGAGGGGAAAAGAATAAAGGAAAACACTAAGTACAAATAAAAGCTTATGGAAGATGAAATTCTTTATCTATTTCGTGATTAATCCCATTTCACCGGCATTATTTTATTTTTCCAAACCTATTCTTCTTATTCACCTGTGTGGAGATAAAAAGCAAAATCTATATCTAATTCTTATTCCAGTAATAAATCTATATTAAATTCCATTCTACAATAGTTGTGAATTGCTTTCCTGTTTTTCTTTGCCCTTGTTTTTAAATGTTTCTGTTAATCATTCCATTTATATTGTATCCAAAACTTTGATAAACCATTCTTCTCTGTTTGGTGGTTCATTGGATTTCCAATGTTAAGCATAAAGAATTCTGGCCGCTGTTGTTAGTAATAAGATACATTTTCTTTTCCATTTTAGGGAGTTTGGGATCCGTTATCCCTAACAAGAATAAATCTGGTTTCCTGTCCACTTTGTAATTTAATATTTTCTTAAGTTGTCTTTGAATCCTTTTCCAAAATTTAATGGCTCTAGGGCAAGTCCACCATAAATGAAAGAATGTACCATTAATATCACCGCAGTTCCAGCATTTAGGATTAATATTCTTGTGAATTCTTGATAATTTTTCTGGTGACAAAGAAAGCTTGGAGAAGACAATATGCTGGGGAAAATGGAAGGAAAAAGGAAGAGGGGCCGACCAAGGGCAAGATGGATGGATTGTATCCTTGAAGTGACTGGCTTGACTTTGAAGGAGCTGGGGGTGGTGATGGCCGAGAGGGAGCCCTGGCGTGGGCTGGTCCATGAGGTCACGAAGAGTCGGAAGCAACTAAATGAATAAACAACAAATATAACACTGCCGGAGACTTAAGAAGGAAAGCAGAAGTGCATAGTTTGAAGGATGGCAATCTCATTGTCTGTGGGAGCTCATTTTCCCTGGAAAATGCCTTTGGATAATATATGATGAAGCTTCGGGTGCACTTGTTTTTATCCTCACTCTTCAGACCAAGAAAGATTAGGGTCCCAGGCCATGACACCAATTTAGATCCTGTTCTAATATATCCCAGTGTTGACAACTGGCTTGCACAGAGAGGTAATCAATCAAACTCATATCTTGATTCTCAGACTTGGTTGCAATAAGGTCAGATTTCGGTTCATGTAAGACAAAATGACCGAAAGGGCGCAGCTCCAAGTATTTTGGTCTAACTTACTTATTTTGCTTGTTTGCACATAGTGGTTTCATCTAACAAAAATAATTCATTATTTATTCTAATACAGCATTTTAGTGCTTTGTTGAATATTTCTTCCTTATATCTGTTTGCTTTTTGTCACAATAAAAGCTCCAAGTATAAAGCATTTAAAAAAACAGCAGTTAATGGCTAAACTAAAAATACACTTGCTGTTAACATCTAGTTAAGGTATGGATATTTACAGTTACGATAGTTATGCTACATTTATAGAACTACGTTCACTGCATGGCTGGCATTCTCTTACTGACATTTGCATGCAGGGCAAATTATTTGCCACAGCACAGGAAACTTATTCTGCTGACAGCAATGAAAGTGATATTGTGCATACAGCAATGTTTCACACTGTGTTTATGCACTGTACATTGTGGATTACAGTTGTATATTATACCACAGTGCCCAATCTTTGATACGTGTTATTCCAATGCTTCTATTTTACATGGGAGTTGCATAGTGCTAATGTAGCACTACATATGCAGAGAGTGAGGCAATACTATGGAGATGGTGAATTGATTGCAGCCCACTTGTGTCAGCATCCTAGACACAAATCCTGGTTTTGTCCTCAAGGAGAAAAGATCCATTAAATCAGTGGTGACAATCAACATTTATTTAATTTTAATTGATCTAATCTATCCAGGATTAGAAACAGTGTTCAGATCCTGACATGAACTTATTTTGGAAGCACTCCCTCTGTGGCAGATATTATGTTATGGTCATGCTGCGTGTATGTATAAGTGAGTGATTTAAATGTGCCCCATTTTATTTATTATTCTTATTCACTGATATTAATTAACATTCTACATTTCTCCGAGCCTTTGGGACATCCAAATAAACAAGCTCATTGTATAATATAAGCAATCAGATGCAATATCACTAATCTAATATTTTCCTTGCAAGCTTCGTGAGTGAATAATATATAAGCAAATTTGCATTAACTTTGCTGGAAGCTCGGCCACATAAGTCTAATGTAATGGCAAACTCCAGTTCAGAAACACAAGCCTTCAGCAGGTTCAGGTAGCTTTATTTGAGAAACAAGAGTTGATCACAGCACACCATTGTTAGAAATCAAAACTTTTCAGTTGCACACTATACTTAAAGCACAAAGCAGTTCAAACGTTTTGTTATCTTTTCTCCCATTTGCCAAGAATACGAAACACTCTTGTCTTCTTTGGCCTTACCACTCCTCCTCTCTTGTACCAGGTTTCTTATAGGAATAAGCTAAGCGGTTTGTACCTTGGCCTTTCCTTCTCCATATGCCTTGTTACTCAAAGTTACAGATGGAAAACAACCCTCTTCTTAGCATCACCAGCTATGTAACACATCCCAACATCCTGCGTTACACAGAAAAATATGGCAAGCCAACATGGGTAGGACTAGGATCCAGACATCAACTCTGATTCAACAGTGCAAAGTACTTTCAAGTAATACTTTATTGAAAGGAATATGAAACATTATTTTTAAAACAGATTTCAGTGGGCTTACCATGAAGTAAGACAAGGTTGTGTATATGCCCTCAACCTTTATGGCCATCAATTTGCAATAGTGGAGGAGTCTGCTTTTGACTTTTCAAGAGTGGAGGCATTTCCTGTAAACCAATGTGACTCATTCTTAATTAGGTTCCTTTCTTCCTCCCAGTAAATGCATTCTCACAGCCTGAGCTAATTCTGTGTGTACATGCCCATCACATTACTGTAATTTAAAGCCCTTTTAATTCAAAATAGGAAGCAAATCCATAATACTGAGGCCCGCTGAGCCTTGCTAGCACACCACATGGAACACAAATTACCTGTCAAACGTATGGTCAAAGAGCAATTGTCCTAACTTCCCACTTTATTATAGGGACTGCTGAGAGTTGAGCAGGATAGGAAAGTAGCACAAAGTCATTCTGCAGATGATAGCTTGGTTGCCTTGACAATTCACGGAGCAGTACAGGATGGCAAATATTTGGCCGTGGGAGTACCCCAATCTCTGCAAAGGGAGCGAGCAAGGGGAAAGGGCAATACATTTATATTAAGTGGATAAACTGGGAACAGATTCCCAACCTTTAGCCAAAAGTGATTGGATAAGTTGTATGTAATTCTGAGTATTTGGGATCCACTGTGCGAATACTCCAGGTCATTCATGAGAAGGTGGGTTCTGCGGATGACCATGATCTGCATGCAAAAGTTCACAGGATCGACCTCTAGTATCATCACGTTGGCTGAGAAAGGCTAAATGCCACATGAAACCCTGAAGAGCTGCTGATATTTAAGTCAGAGGAGACTATGTTAAATGTATCAAAGGTCTAACTCAATATGAGGCAGCTCCCTTTCTTTCCTGTACTTAAAACACACACAAAAATGTAGTGATAAGAGCAAAAGTCTAGTAAGAATTCAAACACTACCAGTCATCATAGGATTGTCTCTGTTGTTGTCTTTGCCCTTTGTGTTTCCAAAATGGTCTTCCTATAATCTTGTGTATCATAACACACAAAACCTTGAGCTTATGAATTTATAAGACTGTGGAATACTGCATTTTTATGCCCTCAACGTGTTAAAATAACCCCATGGGACTATCTGAAATGTTGTAAGAAATTGTGTATTTTATATAATGCTATTGTGTTTTCTGTTGATATTTCTTATATTTTGATTAGAGATGCAAATCTTGGCTTATTTCATTCTGTCAGAGCTCCCACGCTGTGGAATGCCCTTCCGGCCGATATGCTCCCGTTCAGGCGGGCTTGTAAACCTATTTGTTTAGAGGCCTTCGATGGGTAGATGCAACTGTGTTGTTGTTTTTACTGTGTTGCTTAACCTTCTGTATTTTATTGTGCATTCTAAATAATAAATAAATAAATAAATATATGAGAATGCGAGAAAAAGTGAGATGGTTTTGCCCCACTGAGCAAGAGTACAAGAATTTACATTTAGTTTTGAAGGATTATTTATTTATTTATTTATTTATTTATTTGTGGTGTTTGTACCCCGTAGCTTCTCACCCCCGCAGGGGGACTCAGCGCGGCTTACATTCGCAGCACTACAGGCCGCAACACCATAATACAATTTAAAATACACCATACAATCAACGTCATTAAAAAACATTAAAAACATTTTTAAAACATTACATTAAAAACCACTACAAACAACCATAATTAATTAAAGCCATCAAGCGGAACACATTGTCAGTCCAGTCAAGTCCAAAATGTCAATCCAGTCAAATCCAAAGGTACAATTTACATCTGCTGCCCAAAGGCCTGGTCCCAGAACCACAACTTTAGCTTTTTTCTAAAAGCGAGGAGAGATGGAGTCAATCTTATTTCATTTGGGAGTGCGTTCCATAGGCGAGGGGCCACCGCCGAGAAGGCCCTGTCTCTCAAACCCACCAGCCACATTTGCGATGCTGATGGAAGCGAGAGCAGGGCCTCCCCAGATGATCTTAGACTGCGAGATGGGACATAGAGGCAGATGCGTTCGGACAAGTAAGCTGGGCCAGAACCGTATAGATTAGGGTGGGATTTCTTTTGCAAAAACCTAAAATTTATGCAAAAAGAAAACATATTTTCTGTCTTAAGATCGGTTTTATGCAAAAAGCTTCATTTTACAAAACAATGTTTTGATGGGAAACTATGACTGCAAAAACAAACTGCTTTTTGTAAAAAGTCCCAAAATTTGTGTGTGTGTGTGTGTGTTCACTGTTATTTCCACTGAGTCATCTCTTTGTCTTAAAATGATTTTTCTCAACAACTACAAACAATTGTGAGTATTATTTGCATTATTAGTTTCAGTTCAGAAAGAATCTTCAATTATAATTTTGTTTCAGAATAAAGCAAGAATATGATTTATCCAGAAAGCTGGTTAAACAGAATAAAATTCATTTGATTTTTCTTCAAAGATTTCACATTCAAAAATATATCTCCAAATTTAGTTGCTCTGAGGTGTTTTTCAATATGTAATCCTGAAGGTGAGATTTGGTGCATGTGAATTATACAATTATATCAGGTTCACACTTGAACTGCCAATTTAATTTGGTATAAGGAATCTTGCATTAAGTCTTCTGTAACAGAGAGTGCTTGTCCATTCTTTGGACTGCAATACCAAGATGACCTGAGTAAAAATGTACAGATGGAAAGAATATTCACAAATATTCAAGAATGGTTTAAAAATATATTAAGTGTAGGCAAACCTAATGAAGCAAATTCTGGATTGACAAGCATGTTCACAATTTGGGACATGTTCTGTACAAAATTTGCATGTGGTTTTGTGTTCTTTTTTCTTTTTCAAAGAAAACATTTTTTAAGCAGGAGACAGTATTTTTATGCAGATGTGTAGAAAAGTTGTGTTCTGTACAAAACTCCAAAACTCCTTGGTGTTCAGCGCGGGGGTTCAAGTAGACCTAACCTCCGTAATAGAGGTTCCATGGTCGGACCACTGTGCCCTAAGGATCCGGGTTGAGCAACCGCCCCCCCCCATGCAAGAGCGGCGAACGGATTTTGGTTCGCCCGAAGAGACTTATGGAACCCGAAAGGTTCCTGAATGCTCTAAGGGATCTGGAGTCTATCAGCGACTCGGTCGATGAGCAGGTCCTTGCCTGGAACACCGCTCTGTCTAGAGTTCTCGACGAGATCGCCCCCGAGTGCCCTCTCCGACCTCGCAAGCATCGGCCTCCTTGGTATACGGAGGAGCTTAGGGCGATGAAGCGGGAAAGGAGACGGCTTGAGTGCGAGTGGAGGGAACTCCGTGACGGAGCCTCCCTATCAGCTTATAAGCTATTCAAGAAAGCTTATGAGCGGGCTGTCAAGGTGGCCAAAAATTTGTACTTTACCGCCTTGATAGCGTCTGCCAACCCACGCCCAGCCTGATTGTTCAAAGTAATTCGGTCCTTGACGACAGTCCCTACTGTCCCAAAAAATGATCAGGCCCCTACTGCCGGTGCTTTTCAGAGTTTCTTTGCAGACAAGATATCGAGCCTCCGCCAGGACCTCCCAGCCACAGTTGACACAGTACGTGAGCTCGAGACTCCGTGGCCCTCCGCTGGGCCCACCCTCAACCGGTTTCGGCCACTGGACACAGATGCTGTTGATAAGATAGTGGCTGCAACCAGGCCTACCACCTGCTCCCTCGATCCGTGCCCCTCCTGGCTTGTTAGATCTTGCCTGGAGGGGTTACGTGGGCCTCTGTTGAACATCATAAACAGCTCCCTTGAGCAAGGAGTGTTTCCAGAGTGCTTGAAAGAGGCGGTGGTAGCTCCATTGCTGAAAACACTGTCATTAGACCCTGTGGTTCCCTCCAACTACCGACCAGTGTCGAACCTTTCGTATCTGGGGAAGGTAGTTGAGAGGGCAGCAATGGAGCAGTTGCAGTCCTTCTTAGATGATGCAACATGGCTAGACCCCTTCCAGTCCGGCTTCCGTTCGGGGCATGGGACGGAGACAGTCCTGGTCGCCATCACAGATCAACTCCGTTGCCAGCTCGACCAAGGCGGGTCTGCGCTGCTCGTGTTATTGGACCTCACGGCAGCGTTTGACATGGTCGACCACAATCTTTTGACCCACCGCCTGGCCATGGCTGGAGTGAGGGGGACAGTCCTGAAATGGCTGACCTCCTTCCTCCACCAGCGGTCTCAGCATGTGAGGAGGGGTGGGATGGTCTCCGAGGGCTCCTCGTTAGCCTGTGGAGTCCCTCAGGGGGCCATCCTCTCCCCTCTATTATTTAACATCCACATGCATCCACTTGCACAGCTGGTACGGAGCTTTGGGCTTGAGTGTCATCAGTATGCCGATGACACTCAGCTCATTCTGAGGATGGAGGGCAGGCCCGAATCCGTCCCCGATAATTTCCAACGGTGCCTCGAAGCCATTACTGGATGGCTGCGAGCCAGTAGGTTGGGGGTGAATCCAGCGAAGACGGAGATCTTGTGGCTGGGCCGTCCGGGTGATAGGGATGTCCAGCTTCCGACCCTGGACGGTGTGGCGTTATGCCCATCGTCCTTAGTAAAGAGCCTGGGAGTCCACTTGGATTCCCAGCTGACCATGGAGACCCATGTCTCTATGCCAGCAAGTCCGCCTTTTTCCATCTCAGACAGGCGAGGAGGCTGGTCCCCTATCTATCCCGGAACGACCTGGCCACGGTGATCCAAGCCACGGTCATCTCGAGACTCGACTGCTGCAATGCACTCTACATTGGCCTTCCTCTGTCAGTGACCCAGAAGCTCAGGCTGGTGCAGAATTCTGCCGCCCGACTCCTGTCTGGAACCCCAGCAGGTAGTCACATAACACCTACCTTGCAGGACCTGCACTGGCTACCAATTGAGCACTGGATCACTTTCAAAGTGCTGGTTCTTACCTTCAAGGCCTTACACGGTTTGGGGCCAACGTACCTGAGGGACCGTCTCTCCCCTTATTGCCCAATGAGATCACTGCGGTCAGAGGGAGCCTATCTTTTAGATGTCCCCTCGGCGAGGCTCGTGCGTTTGACCTCAACCCACAGGAGGGCGTTCTCCGTCATCGCGCCCACACTGTGGAACGCCCTCCCGGCAGAAACACGTGCGATCCAGGACTTGCTTGCATTCAGACGGGCCTGCAAGACCCATCTTTTCCGCCAGGCGTTCGACCTGTAGGTCTTACTTTGTGCAGCCTCGTGTTTTAAGTGTTATCTGTGGTAGCGTGTTGCATCACAGTTTTTAATGATTTTATGGAGTGTACTGTTTTTAGCTAATTTGCTGTTGTTTTAATTATTGCCATTGTTTTTATTGTGCCTTATTGGCTCCTGTGAGTCGCCCCGAGCCCTCCCGGGAGTGGCGGCATAGAAGCACGCTTAATAAATAATAAATAAATAAATATGTGCATTGTATATTTTAAAATCCCCAATTATTGCATTTTCTGTGAAGTAAATATGCCACATGCAAATTTTATGGAGGAGAAGTCTCAATCTACAAAGATAGTCTTCAAATGTTATGCTGTTTTTTGAAGATTTCCTCACAGTAGGAAGAAAAATGATTACAATTTCTTGTGAATTTTCCATATCTTTTTTGCTAAAATCATTAAATGCAAATAAAGACAGCAACAACACTTGCCGTACTTGCTTATTATATCAATAAGATGTCTCAAGATATCCTCCAAGATGTATACATCATAAGCATGCAATACAAATACAATGCTATCCTAGGAATCCAACTTCACAACTGCCATCCTCACCAATATGAAAGATTACCAAATCTCTATACACTATCTGAGCTCAAGGAGTCACTGTGCTCCTCCAGGTTTTAGGCTGATCTACAAATCTCTGGAAAAAAGGCACTGGAGAAGGAAGCCAATTTTTACATGTAAGCCTTGGTATCTGTCCATTCCCAATTGGCCCCAGGTTCAGTGCAAAGTATCTATGCAACATCTGAGCACCAAAAAGCCAGTAACAAGAGACAAGAAATGGATAGAGATAGATGAGTTTGTGTGTATTTGGTCCCATTGTGCCATTTGGGACAAGACAAGAAATGCAATGCCAACAATCAATCAATCAAATTTATTATTTCATGAGTCCCTTCCCACTAAAGTGCCCTAAGCAACTTACATAACAGATAAAAACAGCATGTACAAAATATTAAAAGATTACAAATTAAAAGCTTTAACAAAGAGCTAGGTTTTAAGAGCTTGTGTGAATGACTGTAAATCGGGCATGGCTCTTATATATGGTGGTAGAGAGTTCTACAGGTTTGGGGCAGAGATTGAGAAGGCCCTACGCCTTGTGGATTCAAGGCATGCTTCCTTGTGACCTGGGTCATGTAGAAGAGTTTCCTGGGCTGGTCTTGGTGATCTCAAATGATGAGCATATGAGAGGCGATCCCTGGGGTATCTAGGGCCCTGTCACACCCCAGCATGGTCCCCAACCTGACTTAAGCCCTCAGCAAGACTTATGCCATGTTAAATCCCAAGTCAGAACCAAAGTTTCACAGAGGCCTGCCAGGCCTGACCAGCAGAGGCAGGTTCATTCCTTGTTCAAGGCCACAGTTACCAGAGATTCACCTGAGGCTCAGAATGATAAACAGTGCCTGGAGAACCAAGTGAAGTTAACTCCCTATTGCCAGCTGGCCCCGCTAATTGGGAGCAAATACCAATCTGATGCGGCAGGGATAGGGAAAAGGCAGCTGGGTTATGTTATGGGAACTGATGACCAACGCACCTAGACATCGAACAGATCAAAGCCTTGAAACCTACTTAAGCTAGACCCCAGCTATGGAGACCTATCCTTCATCAACGTTCAGAACTACGCTACGCTTTCCACGGAACCTCGCCTGGTCCTTGGGCCTTCCAGCTTCCAAAGACTCTGTTTGCTAAACCTTGCTTCAAGACCCTTCCTTTGGATTTAGCCCATTTGGGGCACAAAGACTCCTTGCCTTGTTCCTGATTGCCAAAGGATTATATCTTTGTTCCTGCTTCCTGAGAGACATTTTGCTGCTATCTATTGCTGTTTTGAGAGCATCAATAGACTATATTCTCTAGCCTCTTTCCTTTCATCATATATTCTAAATAAAGCATTTAACCTTTGCCAAGTGTCAAGTGGGTTTACTGAGGGGCACCAGGTCTACGGTGCAACAGCCCCTGACCGTGGGTGGCTTTGAAAGTCAGGACCAGAGTCTTATAGGAGGCCCGATGTTCAATTGGGAGCCAGTGGAGATGTTGTAACGTCAGAGTTATGTGTTGTCTCATGGGTGTCCGCGTGAGTAATCTGGTGGCTGCATTTTGGAATCTTCCGGATCACCGATGAAGGGGTACCAACATACAATGTGTTACAGTAATCCAGCCTCGAGGTGACTGTGGCATGGATTACCATTAATTTATGACTCATCAGCTGTCTTGTTGTTCAAACCCTGGGAAAATGGCACAATGTCAGGGGGTAAGGAGCTTTATGAGAGGTGCAGTGGAGGGCCTGGAAAAACTCCATGCCATAGATGCTATAGATAAAGCCCCATGAAGTATCATATGGTGCAAATGACAATTCTTATCCCTACTGCACCCAGTACGTCCAAATAATTGCCTTCATTCCTACAAGGATTTGCCATCAAAAATGCCTTGGCCCTGGTTTTACCCTGACATCACAGGGATTAAGACCTAGCAACCTTATTTTTCTGAACTGGCCAATACTGGATAATCTGTCATTCCATCTATGATTCAAATTGCACATATGGGAGGAACAAGCATGTTAAAGAACTCAATATATTTTGAAATGTCATTGTATTGAATTGGTTAAGTACATACTTGTAGCAAAATTCTAGTCTTTTTTCCGGTACCATTAACTTTCTCTCTCTCTCTCTCTCTCTCTCTCTCTCTCTCTCTCTCTCTCTCTCTCTCTCTTTAGTTTGCTACTTTAACAAAAGTCTGTATGATCCACTAAGTGGTGAAACATGTCCTTTTTAGATGCATGTATTCTGGAACATTATGTTTCCAATCTAATTACAATATTCACAGGAAATTCTGATGTTACCGTGGGCACTAAAGTCCTACCTAATAGAAATGGCTTCTCTATTTATTTTTCAGAGCATGTGAGTCAATAATTAAAGCCTTGGGGCTTACCTACTTCCCTTTGCAGATGTAATAAGCAAAGAAAAGCTCATTTTGTTGGAAAGCTGCATGGTGAGATGGAGGTTTTAACAATAGATTTAGAAAGAACTGGGCATAGTACTCCTGGTTTTTTTTTCAGATTCTAATTCCTACTTCTCTTGAATAAAGGTCAACCCTGAGCAACAGCATGCCAGTTATTTAATGAAGCTACCTCTTTTTTCTTCTTCTGCACACAAAGAAGTTGGTTTTAAAAGGGGCTGAAGCAGCATAAAATTTCAAACTAACAATTCTGCATTGTAAAACTGATTTTCCTCAAAGGGATAATACAGATGTACATTTTGAATAAGTTCCTAGATTCCCCCCTCCAAGATCAATTAATGTCTCATCACTGGATTCACAAAAGCTTATACCAGTTACTTTCCTGATTTGAAAAACTGTATATTGTAATTTTTCTCATTGAAGAAATAGCTGCTACTGCATTTCTGGTGTACTCTCCTACCAGTGCTTCGGTTCAGGTACTATATTGCTCAGACATAAGAGTTTTACTGCTACTACCTATAGTAAGTTCTGCACAGGATTTGCAGTCTAGTCCATGCCTTCAAACAATGATGGCTGGCTAGTGGCTTTCATGCAATTTGGGCTGTGGGTCAGCTCTGGGTTTCAGCCTGAAATACTGAACCTTTTTGAACGAAACAATATGGTTCAGCACCTTTAAAATACGATGCAAAACATGGATTCATCATTAACATGGAAGCTACCACTGCTTACCAGAGAGATTCAAGATCCATTTGGAACAAGGGACCCTCCAGAAAGTTTGCCCTCATTCTGTTGAGGCAACACTTTTCTACTGCGTGATAGGTATTGGCTGTCAACTATGAAAAAGCTCTCGGGGCCATTCCAGACAGCTGAATAAAATCCCACATTATCTGCTTTGAACTGGATTATAAGGCAGTGTGGACTCATATAACCCAATTCAAAGCAGATATTGTGGGATTTTATGCCTTGATATTCTGGGTTATATGACTGTGTGGAAGGGCCCAAACTATAGGACTAGGGCAGTGGTTCTCAACCTGTGGGTCCCCAGGTGTTTTGGCCTACAACTCCCAGAAATCCCAGCTAGTTTACCAGCTGTTTGGATGTCTGGGAGTTGAAGGCCAAAACATCTGGGGACCCACAGGTTGAGAACCACTGGACTAGGGTATTGTTATGGTTATGATGTTTATGTGAACCCTGCTTTTTCTCTCCATAAGGAGACTCAAAGCAACTAGACTTAAGTCTTTCAACACCAGAGTAGGAAAGACTAATATATTATCTATTTATTTCTATGCCTATAGTCCAGCGATACATTAAGGGCCTTAGCATGGCAAACAAAGGGATTTATCTTCTATTATCTTCCTAACAAATCTGTGATATAGATTAGGGAAGAAAGTGGTTGGCCTAAAGTTACTGAGTGCCATGAGATTAGAGTAGAAAAGCTCTTCTCAATGATAATAATAAAATACATCTTTATTTATATTCCACCCTATCTCTCCATGGGAACTAAGGGTGGTTTAAATGATAGTGTCCACATCATGCCTGGTTACTTCAATATTGTCTGCTTCACATGGCAAGAAAAGACAGCATGCCACATCATGATCATGCTAGCATAATCGTCTCAAACCACAAGGGAAGAAGATGCAGGAACATGTGCTTCACTGATCAAAGCCCACCTACTTTTATCTCTCGGCATTACTTCGCGAACGAAGGTTCTTAGGAAGGACTCATCCCACGCTTTTTACAAGTGCGTTGATGACTAAAAAGGCCAATCTGAGATAGGCAAGTCCGGTTGAGGCGCTGCAGGGCTGCTTCTGAATGGACTATACTTTTATAGTCAGTCTATTATGTGATTATACCTTGCTTTAGGTAGTACACATTTATTCACTTAAAATGTGTCCTGTGCAATCATGTTATACAAGAAAAAGACTAATTTCAATAAGGGTTTCAATGACAGATCATCATCTATCAGCCATAGTTCAGCAATTAATTGTCTCCTTCCATGATTTCCATGGATTATATTTCTAGAGGAGAAAATATCTCATGTCCATGATGATGCATTTTCAGCACATAAACATGAACAAAAATGTAAAAGGGGAATAATTTATATAGATGGTCAAAACCACTTTCCAAGCAATGTGTGATTCAAGAAAATCTTTTACTTCTCACCATCATGGCTCTTCCTATGGGAAACGTAAATAGGGGAACATGCTGCATTATTAGGTTAAGATTCTTTTTAAAGCGTTATCAAATCTGAAAACATTTGCCGAAACACTTCATTACAACATCACAAACGGAAGTCTATAATTATCCATCCTGATAGCCAGCTAGTCAAGAACAATGCAGAGAGAATATGACAACTAAATGTCTACAATTAGAGAAAGACTCATACAAGACTCTGTTATCTATACAGCCCCAAAATGTCATGGAATCAATTCATATAATGTGCCAACTTAATAAAAAAGAATTGCATACAAAATTTATTAACACCATTCCATTCCTCTTTATCACAAGTTATTAATGGTCAATTTAATGAATATCTAGAATTGAAGAGCTTTTTGGTTCTGTATGATATTTCAATAATATTTAGCCATGTCTTTAAAGGCATTTCATTTTATGATAATGATAAGAAAGCATTTACATTAGCAAAGATATATTTGAGAGAGAGAGAGAGAGAGAGAGAGAGAGAGAGAGAGAGAGATTAATTGTGTCCATCACCCCCCGGGGTGTCATTGATTTCTTGAGAATTTGCTTGGTAACAATAGAAGTTCATGTTGCATTACGGTTATAATTGTCCATGGAGTTGCGATTATTCCTCGTTCTTGCTCTCTCCCCCTCAATCTGTTATTTTAAAAGCACCCGTGCCATATTCTTTGCAGAGGTACTAAATGCACGACAAAATCCTCCTAATACTTCTTGATGTCTGCCTCTCCACTTGTGTAGCCCTTTTTGGTTTAAGCTCAAAGATAAAGCTATATTTTTTTTCAAAGAATGCCTTGCAGGAAATGTGGCATCCACTTATGTTTTAAGAAAGATAAAATGCTTTGGAAATACACAGTGGAGTTATAAACTGAGAATAAAATGTGACTTTTTAATTATCTCAAAGTGCATATTGTTAAACGCTGTTCCTTTGAAATTCTAAACAGGCTTAAAAAGGCAACTTAGGGTTTGTTCACTGTTCTTACAGGTTCAAGGACTAGCCAAGGTTCCAGGTGAAGCTGTCCACATGAGTCAGGACTTCTATCACCTATAATTTAAACGTTTTCTCTGTTACACAAATTTCTGGAAGCCATATGGTAATCCAAGCCACGGTCATCTCAAGACTTGACTACTGTAATGCTCTTTACATTGGCCTACCCTTGACCATGATCCGGAAACTTAAGCTAGTGCAGAATGCTGGAGCCCGCGACCTGCCGTATAACTCTGACTCTGTGCGACTTGCACTGGCTACCAATCGAATTCCGGATTACCTTCAAGGTGTTAGTTCTTACTTTCAAGGCCTTATATGGTCTGGGGTCAGTGTACCTACGGGATCGCCTGATTCCATATTACCCCCCTCCCCCGAGATCACTACGTTCAGAAGACTTGAATCTTCTTACCATCCCCAGTGTGAAATCCTTCCATTTGACATCTACCAGGTGAAGAGCCTTTCATATCATCGCTCCAACTTTGTGGAACGCTCTGCCACCAGAGACACGGGCTCTGCAAAATTTGAACAGTTTTTGCAGAGCATGTAAGACACCCTTATTTAGGCAAGCGTTTGAAGGTTTGTGATCCTCATCTGTGTTTTATATTGTTTTTATTGTGTTTTTACTGTTTTATTGTTGTTATTTGCTCATGTATTCGCATATTTTGCTGTAAACCACCCCGAGCCTTTGGGAGTGGCAGTCTACAAATCTAATAAAATAAATAAATAAATAAATATGTGGATGCACTGGTTCTCCTGCACTCAGTATCTTGCAAAAGACAGATATTTAAAGTTAATTTCCATAGAATTCCTTTTTTCCCAGTCTCCAAATCAGTCCCAAGTTAATTCTGTCTGATGCACAGTATTTTTCAAATGGACACATTAATGGATGAATATTTATTATTTATTATTTATTGACAGTATTTATATTCTGCCCTTCTCACCCCGCTGGGGACTCAGGGCGGATTACAATGTACATGTATACATGGCAAACATTTGATGCCATAGACACACAACACATATAGTCAGACAGTCAGAACTATTTAACATTCCAACTTTTTCTGGCCACCAGGGGAGCTGTTGCTTCTACCGTCCATCTGCAACACTGATGAAGTACTTCCTCATTCCCCACATGCTTGCTGGAGATTTTTATTGCCTCGTAAATTAGTTACATTAACCTCCCCACATATAAGTGGTACCTAATTTTCCTACTTGACAGATGCAACTGTCTTTCAGGCTGCAAAGGTCGACACCAAGCTACACAAATTGGTCGGAAGCTCATTCCAACCCAGGCTGGCTTCAAACTCATGACCTTTTGGTCAGTAATGATCTTAATGCAGCTGACTCTCACCCAGCTGCATCACTACTCCTGACTGAATTTAGTGAAGAAGAAAAAACCTACAGTGCTTTTTGCAATTTCATCAAATACATATTTTGTGTTGAATAGGTTTTTCAAAATTTTGAAGCATTTTACAAAAAATGAATGTGAAGTGTTACATGTAACATTTTGATTTCATAAAATTTGCATTCTGAAACCTGTATCTTGAAATGAAAATAAGTGTGACTGGTGTCTTCACAGGGTAAAAAAAATAAAATGCATGTGTATTAGAGAGAAAAAACCTATTAAACGTATGGACTTACAAATTCTGGGTGTTCAGCCACTCAACTGAAAATATAATAATATATTATGATATGAGTTGAGTGGCTGAACTCCCAGAATCAGATAATAATAATAATAATAATAGTAAAGCCATCAACAACATATAACAACAACAACAACAAGGCCATGACTGGATGGCTGCGTGCAAGCCGGCTGAAGGTGAACCCGTCTGTCACGATCACGGACTGACCGGCCCCTTAATCACACACACAGAGACGGACTGAAGGCTAACTACTTTATTGTATATAAAAACAGTTCAAAGGTAATGTCCAACAGAATATAAAAGCAATCCAAAAAGCTTGAAGTAACAATGTCCAAGGTAACGTGGCAAATAGGCCAAAAGCTTAGCAAGGCTCCGCAAGACTCTGCAGATCAGGAACCAGGGCAAGGCTCCGCTCAACCAAGCGGATCAGGAACAAGGCAAGGCAAGGCAAGGCAAGGCTTGATGACCACTAGCTAGCTTAGCTTCGTGGTCCCACTCCGCTTCACGCCTATTCAGTTGCGATGTGGCCGGAGCACTGAGGATTCGTTCCACGGATCCTATACTTAATCTCTCGGCCGAGGTCCCCGACGCTCTAGGCTTCTTCATCTCAATCCCTGCTGACGGACCTCGGCCGGTCTAGGGCCCTGGACCACCCTCCTACTAGACTCGATGTTCTGTCTCCTATCAAAGGTTCGACCTTGTCTCTCAGCAGCTGTGTTGCTATCTCCCTGAGAGCTTTCCTCCCTGGAAACTTCCCAGCCGCTTTCTTCCATGTTTTCACTTTCGGGCTCCTGAGAATCTCTCCCACCCGGGTGCTCGTAGCTGCCAGAATCGCTGTCTTCCATCTGCACCTGGTTATCTATGTCTTCGCTAGGGCCAAACAACATTTCTTCCCATGCCAAGCTCTCTGTGGGCGAAGGAGGCCCATCAGGGGAAAGCTGCCCTTCACCCCAGTCATCTAGCTCATCCTCTGAATCTAGTTCTGGTGCTGCTGGCCCTAATGTTAATAGGACCCCGGGTCCTGACCCCTGCCCTCCAGGCACAAACGAGAACTGCTGTGCTACACCGTCGAAGACGGAGATCTTGTGGCCTGGTCGCCCTGGGCTGGATGAGTGCCGGTTGCCTACCTTGGATGGCGAGCAACTTAGCCCGTCATCCTTGGTTAAGAGCTTAGGCGTCCAATTGGACTCCTTGCTGACCATGGAGGCCCAGGTCTCCATGGTCAGCAAAACGTCGTTTTTCCACCTACGACAAGCTAGGTGACTGGCCCCCTACCTTTCCAGGGACGACCTGGCCACGGTGATCCAAGCGACTGTCATCTCGAGGCTGGATTACTGTAACGCCCTCTACGTTGGCCTTTTCTTGTCGACAATCCGGAAACTCAAGCTAGGGCAGAATGCCGTGGCTCGCTTGCTGGTGGGAGCACCAGTAAGGGAGCACATCACTCCCATCCTTCGGCAACTGCACTGGCTTCCCATCGAGTACCAGATTGCCTTCCAGGGGTTGGTTTTAACCTTTAAGGCCTTGCACGGTCTAGGGCCTGTGTACCTGAGGGACCGCCTTACCCTGTACGTTCCCCCGAGATCACTGCGCTCAGAAGAGCAAAATTTGTAATTGTTCCATCGTCCTGCTCCTGCCATTTGTCCATTACAAGTCAAAGGTCTTTCTCTGCTGCGGCTCCAGTACTCTATATAAAAATATTGCAGTGTAGGCTCATATAATCCAGTTCAAATCATATAATCTGGATTCAGAAATTGGATTATATGCATTATACACTGGTGTGTAAAGTGACTTTACGGATGGACAAGGAAAGTTTGCTTCTAATTGGATAGAAAAATCTTTGTTTATAACTAACATAGAGCAGTTAAGACTTTTCTTTGATCAGAAAGACAAGCACTGGAATTATATAAAAAGTATTCCAACAGACAATGGCATAGTATGTTTATGATAGCCTCCAATAAGGTCACAAGTTGCTGTTTCTGACAGTATTCATGTTGTTAATGTTGTTTCCCAGTTGGTAAATGCCCTTATGAAGATAATATGAGAAATGGAGAAAAAATCTCCACTCAACACACCAAATATTTTTTTTAACTGATTAGATAAATGTTTGCTATAGAAGTATATCATAGGAAGTCCAATGGATAGAAATGCCTCTTCTCCATAGATGTCTATTAGGTTATAAGGGATAGATAATATATATAATTCCTGACTATGTGCTGTGCAAGATGATTAATTACTTACGAAATAAAGTCTATATTTCTGTTCTTAGTAATGTTTCCTAAGATAAATATGATGTCCCAATACATTATTAGACGATTGAAATATTCATAGCAATATATAAAATGTTCAGAGCAAATTATGTGAATAGACATTGAGGAGTCTAATTCCTCCCAAGAAGGTATGTGTGTATGTGTATGTATATGTGTGTGTATGCATGTATATATTATTAATACAGATTGAGCATTTTATATCTGGAATTCTGAAAGTTAAAACACTTCAAAATTTGCAACTGCTCATGTGAGTGTTTCATTCACCAAATTATTACAAATATTATATAACATTACTTTCAGGCTGTGTGTATGAAACATAGATGGATTTTGTGTTTGGACCTGAGTCCCATATTCACACACACACACACACACACACACACACACACACACAGGTAATCCACAATTCATTTTTTTCCCAAAATTCAAGAAAAATGTCTGGTTCCAAGCATTTTGGACAACGGATAGTCAACCTATAATCATGAAATAGCCCGAAGGAAAGTAAAGTGACCCACTCATTCTCCCATAATTAACATGGTATTCTGAAATCCCAATACTCAAGGCTGTTCATTTAGAATACTGATACTAAATTGGCCTGTTTGGACTACGCAATTCTTCATGATTTGAAAGTCCAGGTATCCAGATGGTGTGGGAAAGGACCCCCAAATTATCTGACAAGCCACAAAGAATCCCCAGTCCCTCAGTCTCAGGAGTTGGGGATGAGGAACCACAACTGTTTCACTAGTGTGGCAACTGAGCCTATGAAAGAATCTGTTTAAAGTAAAACTGTATGGACCAAATGTCTTATTCATGGTGCAGATTAGTGTGCTGTCACATATGCCATCAGGAGCCATCATTAAAATACAACACTTTAATCTGCTTTTTAAAAAAACCACCCCAAGTCTTATGAAACTCCTCAAAATACTGCCAAAAAGATATTCCGACCCATATTTTTACAATAGAGCAACCATAAACTTAAGTGTGACTCTGGAATACATGTTTGCTTGCATGCCATTCTCCTTCACATATGTCTGAAAAAATGTGGTTCCTTTGCAATTACTGATTCTAAACTTCCCAGCAAAGAGGATGAACAGCACATTTCCACAATGCATATTCTGCATCTGAATTGAAAGGGCTTATGGCATCTTCTAATCTAGAGGGTGAAGATGTGAATCTAAACATTATTATTATTATTATTCCCCACTTTTTCTCTCCACAAAGAAGATTCAGAGTGACTTACATTAAAGGCATTTACGTACCATTTAAAATCAACAAATATACAAACTCTACTTAAATAACAGGACCAACAGATAGCTGCTCTTTCTAGCTCACCTAATATGGAAAATAGAAGTTAGTGGCAGCTACATAAATGAGATTTATTTGTTTGCTTGATAGCCATACCATGACAACAATTTTCTTTTTAACAATTAATCTTTTGTATTACTTGGACTAGTCTGGTTGATATGGCTACCTAATTTGGGGAGATTAAATTAGCCATCAAAAAGTTTATTAACTTGATTCCATCCAGGGGCGGATCTTAGTGGAGGTAAAGTAAGTGGCCGCCTCAGAGCGCCACATGACCAAGGGTGCATTTGGCTGTGGCCGCCAGGTTCGGCACATCGTGCTGTGCCATTGCTGCGGACAGCCGGCGCAAGGGCGGGAGGCTCCACCCGGCTGCAAAATGTTCCCTGGCTTGTCCTTTTCATCCTCTTGAGAGTGCTCTGTTTTCATAGCGCATGCGCGAAACTTTCACGCATGCGCTATTGGGACTGAGGGCTTCTGGTGGAGGGAGTTGCTAAACACACTCCCAAGAGGCCGAAAAGGACAAGCCAGGGAACATTTTGCAGCCGGAGGCGGGAGGCTCCGCCCTGGCTGCAAAATGTTCCCTCGTCTTTTTCATCCAGAAGTGCTCGGTCCCAATAGCACATGCGTGAAACTAGCTATTTGTGCGTATGCGTGCTCCAGCACGCGCATGCCATCATCACCACACTGAAGACCCAGGGTGCGCCAAAAAAAGGTTGGCTTACTATAATTTTTTAACTTCGTCCGGTCCTGATTCCATTGCTACCATGAAATTTGGGGAAATTTGCAAATTTCTTCACATTCAGCATGGAAAGTATGCAAGGGTTTAAAAACTCTGATTGAAGTAAAAACTGAAATGAAATCACAATATGTTAACATATTTACGGCACTCCGGTCAAATATTGTTTTATCCATGCTGAGTAGAACTGTACCTATTGAATTTGGAACTCGAGTTTGGTTTGAAATAGCAATCCTGTTGTGGAAGAAACCCAAACTGGCATATCTTTCCATCCATACTCAATGCAGATTCTTCTCCCATATGTACAGTTGTATAGAAAACCAAGTTGATGCTGTGCAACCCACAGCTTATGCAGATGTCTCTAAGCATCATCAAACAATGTAACTGGTGCCTTTTGACACTTCACACTTCCTGCAATGGTAGAGACATAGATAGTGGAACAATGAATATGACAGAACTGACAGCATATTCTGCTTTCCCAAGAAATTTCACTTCTAAAATTATGGGGGTGATTTCTACATTTGCCAGAAATCATTGCAATCTCTGCAAGATGACAGTTAGAAGACAGTTTTAACCATTTAGCTAATGTTTTTACATGAAACAGCCATTGTGTTTCCAAGAATTATAAGCAAAATATACAACTAGTAAGATCCAAATGGGTGCAGGGACAAAAAGGAAAGGGGACCACGAAAATGTAGCTGGGGAATGCACAATGACTGCCTGGAAATATCTGTTTTCACTTGAGCTGCAACTACAAAAATGTACAGACATGTCCCACGCGAAATAATTAAGTTATTTTGTGGATTGCAAGGGATAAAACGATAACTGTAAGGAGTGTGCACACATTTCTGGATTACCACTCATTCTGAAATGAAAATAAATCTCTGCACCCCTAAAGTCTTCAGAGCAGCTCTTGTAACCATAATGTCTCAAAAAGCTATTTCAATTCCAAAGATCTCTTACAAGTAAGGGCAATCATCATTCATTAAAATTCGTTTTTAGCTGGTTCAATCTACCTCGATTTTCTCCATCTCATCAAGCAAGATAACATATGCACTAGCTACTCGGAGAAGGCAGCAAAGCAACGTGAAAATGGAATCGGCAAAATCAAATTAGCAGACGAGGGTATTTGTATTATAGCTGCTGATATCTCAAAAATTCAAGTTTACCCTGACAAACAACACTCCACGTAAGATAGCAAATTTTAATACATTCAATTCCAGAAACATATGATACTCTCAGATAGCTTTAATGAAGAAACTTCTCAAGGTGTTTTGCTAATATACTTTTTACAAAGAATTCATTCAATTAAGAGGCTAGAGAGATAAAAGGCAAGTTGTGCACATCTGAAATATTTAGCATACAGTGATAAAGACCTATGGAGCAAGCACGGGCAAGCTCAGACCTTCTATTGTTAGTTTGTAATGCATATCATGCATGACCATTGCAACTGGATTTGAAAGATAATGCCATGATTACTAGTTTCTACTATAATTTGTAGAGCTGAATAGCACTTTATCTGAGTTTAAAGATAACTCACAGCAGTGCTACATACAGAAACATTTATTTAAAAACTACAGGACAATGACATTTTTACCTAAAGTAAGATTTTAATGTTGCAGTTTTCACCTTGGGCAAAGTGGCCAAATACATAATCAGCTCGATATAGTGAGTTTTCAAAAGAGGCTGGACAGCTGTAGCTACCTGCTGGGGATTTTTTTTTGTAGCTGGAGATCTTGCATTGAGCAGGAGGTTGAACTCAATGGCCCATGAGACCTCTCCCAGCTTAATTGTATCACTCTCTGATATTTATTTATTTATTTACTCCATTTATATACCGCTATTCTCAGCCCAAGGGCAACTCATAGCGGTTTACAAAAGCAAAAATTCAATGCTACATAATAGAACAGTTAAAAACAATTAAATTTATGTCTCTTGGTTAAAATTCATGATCCAGTATCATCGTCCAGTCAATTCCATCATTCTTTATTTGTTGCACTGCCTATTCAAATGCCTGTTCGAACAACCAGGTCTTCACTTTCCTTCGAAATGCTAACAAGGAGGGTGGCTGATCTAATATCTTTAGGAAGGGAGTTCCGTAGCCAAGGGGCCACCACTGAGAAGGCCCTGTCTCTTGTCCCCGCCAAACCTATTTGTGACGCAGGCGGAATCGAGAGCAGGGCCTCCCCAGATGATCTTAGTGTCCAATGCAGGAAATTATAATAGCAACTAACTGAAGTACAGCACATCTTTCAGAAGAACATCTGTATAAGTACAGGCAGTGAACCTAAAATTGGAAGCAAGAAATTTCTCTTCCAAAAAAAGTTGAAAAATATACAAGAGAGGCCAAAACAGCTACTGAAGTTTGTCAGGATGAATTTGCACTTCTCCCTATTATAACACACTAGGCTTGGTTCCAAGAACATTATTAAATTTGGCTTAGACCCATATAATATATTCTAAAAATAGTTACTGTATTGTTTTATGTACCCACAAAACAGCTGTAAAGTTTTTGCCATCCTCAGTCCACCTGTCCTTTTCGACAACATGTGAAATGAGCTGTCATTTACGATGGCGGCAGCTGTAGTGGGAGTTCATAAAGTTGCATCTCTGACTATTGAAAGGGGCAAATTGTGAAACTACCAGACAAGAAATCTAATAGAGTTGGGAATTCCATAAACAAGCACCATATGCAATGAGCAATACACTGTGGTTCATGTAACATGTAGTGCCCATCGTGTGGCCATAGAGTTGCTGCTTCTGTATCTCTCAAAGTAGGGATTTCAAATAATATCCATTGTGGAAGAGACCACAAGGGCCATCCAGTCTACCCTCTGCCATGCAGGAAAAGCAGAATCAAAGCATCCCTAGATCACTGATTGAATCAGAGTTGGCAATAATAAAACCCTCCAGATTTTGTTAGACTATGGCCCCATATAAAATCCAGATTGTCTGCTTTGAACTAGATTATATGGCAGTGTAAGAAGGGGCCTATAACTCCTGACATTTTCCTCTTTTGCTTATGTTGATTAGGGCCAAGAGAAAATGTATCCAAACAACATCTAAAGGCTTCAGATTTCCCACTCTTAATCATCAAAGGAAAAAAAATTCTGGTTTAATACTATTTCAAAGTTTTCCCTAATACTACTTCCCATATTTCTGTAAATCATTTTGAATAACAGCACTGGCCTGGGCATATGGATCAGAATACAAAAATATTAATGAAAGTAATCATGACAATTATAGCAATGAAAATAAAGTTTGACGAATCAAATTTGCACAACTGGATTATTGCTGCGACTACTTTTAACATTACTATGATGGTGCAAATCTGAAGACTAAAACAAGTTAATTTACAACTCAATGCCAGTCTGCAACTTCTAGAAGACTATTGTAGATTTTGTTAAATTAAGTTTCTTTTTATTAAGTTAGGAAATAGTGGTACATAATGTACCAATTGCCACTATCAAATGTTCTGAAATTTGGTGAGCTAACAGTGGTAAATGTGTTTTACCACTGTAGCAAGTATAATCAAGATATAGCTCAAAAAATGAGGGAGAGAGAAGCCCCTGAATTTTCCCCAGGGACAGTGATGTTTTCTCTATTGTGCAATCGTTTCCACCATTAACGAAGTACTTACGAAGATTCATAAGTTTCATTAAGTTCCGAAATTTTCACCACCCACAATTCAGAAATACTTTAGAAATGAAACGCCAGGGCCCCCTATTTTTGGAAGTAGTTTAGAACTATTTTAATGGATCACACACGCCACACACACACGCACACACGCACGCACGCACACACACACACACACACACGACTTGCTATATACAGGTGTCTGGGTTCTTGATGCAGATATCATACTTGAAATGGTTCCCAAAGAGCAACAAAGACAAAAATGCACCCCATTGGATTACTTGGGTGCCACACCATTTCCCAGGCTTCAAATCAATTGTTAAACTTTTACATAAGTATTTTACCATAAAATAAATAAATATAAACTACTATTAAAGCTTCTACAGCTAACCTGCATATTTCATACTATTGTCATTTTCTTTCTTTGACTCAGAGAGAAATGAAAAAAATTCTTTGCTTTCTTATTGTTGACTGTATCTAATTCAGTGTTGTGTGACTGTGACAAAGCTATTAATTCATTGTTATGAGACTGTAAGTATAGGTTCTGCTTGCATATTTTTCATGAGATTGAATTTTAACTATTGTTTCTCAAAATCAGAGTCAGGGAAGAAATTTAGTGCAGGCATACTTTAGTTAATAATATCTTCTGATAATCAAGCACATTTTAATAAGTCACACTGAGCCTCCTTCTTTTTTATTTATTTTAAATTTTTGTACCCCGACCTTCTCACCTCTATAGAGGGACTCAGACCGGCTTACAGCAAAATTAAATGCTATACAATTTAAAAACCTATTACAACAATATATTAAAACATAAAGCACCAAATATATACATACAAATCACTTAGCCATTTAAAACAAATTCAACTTGATCTGTGAACGTGGCCACTCAATTCATACTATAATCAATCACAGCCTATTCTGGAAAAGCTTCGTTCCAGATCCAAGTCTTCACCTGCCTCCTGAAGGACAGCAGGAAGGGGGCAGATCTAACATCCCCTGGGAGAGAGTTCCACAGCCGAGGGGCCACCACAGAGAAGGCCTTGTCCCTCATCCCCACCAGCCGCGCTTCCGAAGTTCTATCTCAGAACTTCCCAACATTTCATGTTGCTGACACACTTTTTATACTACCATCATTTTGCAACACAGTAATTCAATTCTGATAGCAAACCGGAGGTCAAACCAACCCCTTATAAGAGATACATGTTGTGATTGAGCCTTCAGCTACTACTAGTAGTAGTATTGGGGAAGATGCTGGGTCAATAGCATCAAGCAATAGTATGGACTGGGGTGTGGCTCTGGGTGATGAAGAGTCTGCCGCTGAAAGGAAAAGGGCTGCTAGTGACTCTAGTGTGGAAGGATTGGAACAAAGGAAAAATCATCCGGCAGATACTTAGAGCACCTTCTGATTCAGACACTTTCCAAGATTTTGCTGGAGAAGAAGAAATGGGGTCAGAGGAAAGTGATACGGATTTAGATCCAACATTAGTTCAGGAAGTAAGGGATGTGTGTAACGAAGAGTCTAATTCTGACATGCTTTGTGACTTTGACAGTGATTTATTCTGGCCTTCTGGGGGTTCAGAAACAGATTGGGACATTTTAAGCATGCAACAGTGTTGGCAAGAGTGGAGGCAAACACAGAGCACTGCAGCTGTAGGAGATACACCAGCTGGTGCTCCTGATCAAGGAGAGTCTTCAGAAGACAGTGATTTGTAAGTGCTATATAAGAAATGAGTTTTGGGGCTGTCTTTGCGGCAGTCAAAGAGTTGATGTCTGGTTCTTGTCTCTGACTCTCCTGTGTTCCTGATATCAATTACCTTGTTCCAGTTTCCTGATACTCGTGAGTTATGGGCTATTTCTCCACTTTGTTCTTGGGGTGAGCTGCTGTGGCAGCTCTAGCTGATGTTTGGGCAAAGGTGGGAGGTTTGGAATTCAATGTATGCTTTTTCTGTTTAGTTACCTGCCGTGTGTCCCTGAGGCGGGGCTTGCTCTCCGCTGAGTTTACGTGAGTTCCTGCTACAAGAACCTGGTATTGTATGAAATGGAGGGAGGCTGGCATTGTATTTTATGGGGGCTATGATTTGTGCTATTCATGTATACTCAGCTCCTGTGACCCTTGGAACGTCTCCTCCTTTTCTACTGCCTTTCTCCTGCTTTGGACTTCTGGACTGGACTCCTGACTACGCTTCTGGATTCTCCCTTCAGGACTTTGCAGACGGATGTCTAGTGTTTGTTTTGGGTTGTTTTGTTGCTTTATTTTGTGGGACTCTTCCCTGGGATTTTTGAGGGTTTTTTGAGCCGAGTTGGCTACTTTTTTGTTCGTCCTTTCTCCAGTTATTTTTCAATAAACTTTTTGTTATCCTTTTTTACTCCTGGGTCTGGCTTTGAAGTCTCTGCATTGTGACAATACAGATGCACACATAAATTGTAATAACAAAAACTTTCATTTATATTTTGAAAAAATATATATTTGTAAAATAATATCACACATTGCCAAGATTTTTGTCATGTATGAATAAGATACATAAATATGTGCAAGAATATATATGTGTGTGTGTGTGCGCGCGCGTGCACGAGTGTGCATATATATATATATATATATATATATATATGCACATATAACCATTTTAAAGGAATGTACACAGTCAGAAGATATTTGACGGATCCTCAACCCCACTCCTACACCAGCGAGTGGATGTTTGTCTCTTCTTTTCAGTCCTGTTGTTGGGTCACAGAGAGATCTCACATATACGCTCTGGTTTCCGAGGTATTTCTCCATGTTCCCAGGATGGTACTATTAACTACACTTGTTTAACCCTTTATCCACATTATACTTGTAGCTTTCTTGGGGATATTCTCGCACATTTGTGTGTGTGTGTGTGTACACTTACCTACATCTTCTGTATTGACATAATTATAGTACACAGTATTTGTATTGACTATTTTTTCTCTTGATTTAGTATACTTTATTGTCATGTATTAGAGTATCACATGACCTTGTTGTTTGCTTGTATTAGATAAAGACACTCACATTTTGTCATCAAGCATTTTTAAGCTTCCCATTTTTAAGTGACACACCTAAACACTGCAATCGACACACTGACATATTCTGACACACAGTTTGGAAAGCCCTGCTCTATCTAGTTGGATGATTTTAGCAACCTCAATAGTGAGAGCATAGTGAAAAGGAGGTGGAAAAGCACAGACCTTCATTTTTGGGATACACCACATTGTTTGCAGTAAAGAAAACAATAAAATCTGAGCCAAGAAAAAGGGGTTCTAACCTTTATTGATTATACCACAGCAGTGTGTGCCTGCCTACAACAGACAAGGAAAGCACAGCTGCCTCCAAAATCCATTACTGAGTATAAGAATAACTCTCTCTCTCTCTCTCGGCATTACTTCACAAACTAAGAATCTTAGGAAGGACTCATCCCACGCTTTTTACAAGCGCGTTGATGACTAAAGAGGCCACTCTGAGATCTTTGTTCGACCACATCGGAAGATGCCCGTTGGCCGCAGCTAGCCAACCAGGTAGATGGAGATGAGTTTTCATTAGGCCACCTTTTCTAGGCCCCTCTCCATATGGAGCAAGCAGTGCTCTCCTTAAAAACGGCTGCTTGGTCATTCAGGATGCTGCCAAACAAGACTGTCATCAAAGTCCTGAACCGCCTACATGCAGGGTTTGGTCTGCGGCTTTTAGTGCATCTTTACACCTGCCGTTTCGTCCCTCGCCTATCGCTACAGGGCTTTTTTGGAAGTTGAATGTGCAAGCCTGTGCAATGGATTTTTCTGGTGGAGTGCAGTGTGCATGGAACTGGCCTCACCCTTTAAACTAAAGGTTCTTCTGCCAGGGCCTAGCAAGCTTAGGACGGTGGCAGCGAGGTCCTCAGGTCGTAGGTTTGATTAGAGTTTCCTTCTCTTAGATGGTTGACCTTACAGGGTTAGACGAGCACCATCTGCCCGGGTTTGAAATTAGAGTTTTCCTTCTCTTTGGATGGTTGCCAAAAGGCTAGGGAGCCCATCCTGCCCATTGACACTCTTTGTCGGACCCTTTGGTTGTGACCTGTCTGGCATGGGAGGCCCTACTGGTGACTATTATGCCACCGCCTGCATAGCTCACAACTTCATTAGGGTACGCAAGCCTCTCCCCCACTGCAAGGGGGGCGCCAACGGAGAGGATGAGAATAACAAAACACAGATAAAAAGATAGAACAAACAACTCTTATTGCCAATGTATTAAAAATCAAAAAAAAATCCTATCAGTTTGACCACCAAAATATAAATCGTAAGAAAAGCAGAGTCTGGTGAAAGAAAAGCCATCATTTAATGCATTTTGAAAGATGCCTTCCAAAGATTCCATGTATTACCTGTTCTGTTTCTTTTTCGATGTACCTGTTACTTTTGAATTTGAACACCTTTTTTACTATGCTACTGTAGATAATCAGATTTTGTTAGCCACTGTGGTGGGTATGGATGTCCTAAAACCAAGCCGCAGCAGATAGCATGGGCCCACTGCATCATTGTTAAAAATAAAATTGTGAGCTCTATTCTCAAGTCCCTGTGTTCTTTTCGAGCTGGCATTCCTTGCACAGCTAGAAGAAGAAATCAACAAAGTGTGTCATCTAAATGTAGAAAGGAAAGTGCTATAAATGTCAAAATACACCTTTGTATAATGAAAACATCTTCATGCCATATTGTCATAACTAGTTATAAATGTAAAGGCTCTTTTGTATAATTAAAACACCTTCATGCCATAGGATACATACAAAGACAGCCCAAAAACATAATGAGCTATAATAAGAGAAACTTTAAAGTAAGCTAAATAACAAAAAAGGCATTTTTTTGGAAACACATCCAAAGACAGAAAAAGGATCAGAGCTGTCATACAAGCTGGTAGTGGAGCCAGACAATTTATGAGGCAGCAGAACCAAAATGTCTTGGCACAAGCTGACACATAGACACACATCCCTCTCAGTGAAAGGCTTAGGTAAAATCCAAACAAATATTAATAAAAACTAATTAAACAAAAAATGAAAAAAATTACAGCCAACCTTCCACATTTGTAGTTTTGTTTTTGGAAGGTTTGTTTACTCATGGATTTGATTGAAATGGTTTTTTTTCTCTAGGGCCTCCAGTGCAACCACTGGTAAACATCCAATGGTTGATTTCCATTGGACATTGACACAGAGATGCTGGAGAACCTGGACATTCTTAGAGAGGTGTTGTTTCAGGTAAAAAAAATAGTGGTTTTGTTTAATTACAATCTTTCCACATTCACAGGGGTCCTGCGCCCCAATCCTTAGTGAATGTGAAGGGTTGATAGTAGTCATAACTAATTGAACTTGTAGTGACACAAAGGGAGATAAATTGGAACTTCAATGGCATTTTAAGCTCCAAGTTCTTTCTTTGAGTTCAGATTCTGCTGCTGGGATGAAACACTTTTCCACATCATCCTCATTCAGTTCCAAGGTTCCAACATGACTGTAGTTACAGAAATCAAAAACATGTATGGGTAGATCCATAAAATGCAGTCATAGCACTGTGATGCCATTTTCACTACCATGGATACATCATATTGAATTCTGGGTCTTGTAGCCTGATGAAAGACTTCAAAGATTAAGCCAGAAAGTTGTAGTATTACAGTTGAGGGAAGTGTACTGCAGAACCTTAAATATTCACCAACTACAAATCCCAAGATTCCTTAAATTAGAGTAATGGCAAGTAAAATGATGTCAATCTGCTGCAACTTTGCAGTGTGGATACAGCCCACATATAATTGCTGCCTTCCATTCCAAGACGAGATTAATTTCAAAGTAACAAAAACCATGGTTAACTTAGTTGTGGTGTTTTGAACAGCTTTTAAATAGATATTTTAAAAAGATTTTCTTGGCAGGGAATATTTTTGCATTATTCCAAGCTGAATACCTGCTGAAATACTTTTGTTTTATTGCCGTCATTTGTTTAGCACGCAACGGTAATTGTTCTTTGCAGCAGAATAAATATGTGCGCCTTGCGGTCTGCATCATCTAGGGACTGCCACTGACAGAGAAAGTCAAACTGCAGCCCACACACACAAATAATAGCTTTCCATTAGGTTTGCCATTTCACCTGAATAATTCCTGATAATCATGAATAATGATGTTATTTGACATTCTAATGATACCATGCTACACAGCTTCAATCCATCAGTCACTGTCAGGAAGGTCAAATATTTGTATTCCCTTGCATTATCCAGAGTTCATTAAACAGTTAAATGACATTATACACTCTAATTATCATTCCAAATGAAAGTAGTACATATCATTTAGATTTTCAGGGCCTATATAGCATGTCTGTATCTTAAGCAAAGATAATCTCGCTCTTTATTTGCCAGTGTGCTGAAGCTGTGCGAAGGTTGTTGGCATTCCAGTCACTGCAGACTACTTTGCATGTAATATTGTAATGACGCAGGGTTCACTTTTGAAAGAACGCTGCCTCTCTAAAAATGCTAGGGCGTAGAATGCAAGAAAACTAGGTGTTGGACGTCAAGAGCCACATCCATGCTGTGCAAAAAATTCAATTACTCAGCTTTGTTATGACATCTGTATCTTACTTTTCAACTGAGCTCAAGCTTGCCTGGGATTGACTGACTCACAAGCCCAAATGGTGGAAGGAGGGGAATCAGGTTTTGGTGTAGTTGTTTCAGCATTGGTCTACAACTCTGATAGGCCAGGGTATGAATCCCCACTCTGCTATGAAACCCACTGGGTGACCTTGGGCAAGTCAGACAACGGCAAATCTCCTCTGAACAACTCTTGCAAGAAAACTTTGCCATAGGTTGGAAATTATTTGAAGGAACACAACAACAAACAACTGGCCTTAACAAGTTAATTAATTCATTCTGTTATTGATTCAGTAGATTTTACCTAACTCTCTTGATTCTCCCATTAAGTCTGAAGTTTAAAATATGCTTTAGTGAATTGGATCATTAGAATTCATTAATGTAGTGGTGCTCTACCTCTATCATGTTCAGTTGTACCGGAAGGCTTCCTACCGATGAATAGTAGTGAAATAACTGGAGCAAATGCATCACATTGTTCTCTTCATATATAAACAGGAAAAAAGAGAATTTTCTGAAGCCCAGATGAGAGCAGAAGGAGAAACAACAATCAAAGAATGGAAAAGGAAGAGGAGGGGGAGGGTACTGGAAGGGAATACCATGAACGTAGGGACCAAGACTATGAAGTAACCAAAGCCCTTTCTGGATGCTGGGTATAAAAGACAAATGTTTGGACTCTTCTGCTGTTGTGTTATGGCAACTCTAAACTGAACATATTGGGGATTTTCCTGGCAAGATTCAGAGGGGTTTTAGCCATCCTCTGAGGCTGAATGAATGTGATTTGCCCAAGGTCACTTAATGGGTTTCCATGGCCAAGAGCAGAATTGATCCCTCGTTCATTACCTTTACTTATACAGTAAAATTAAGATGAATGTATAAAATGGTGAACTTATAAATACAAGGGGCATTCATTAAAGTTTTCCCCTGACCCACTTCTATTTATCACAGGATGCTGAAACTGTGTATGTGTAATGATGTAAGTCTCTATAGGTTACATGCCAAATTGCAACTCAGAACTGATAATGGTCTTGATTTTACAGGTGCTGAAGTGGTGTGAGGTTTGATAATGGATCCAGTGGAATACAGAGCATTCATCAAGTTCCTTTACTTGAAATGCCGCACACCAAAGGAAACATTCAATGAGATGAAAGAGGTTTATGGTGATGATTCCCCATCATATGATGTAGTCAAGAATTGGCATTGTCAATTCAAATGTGGTTGGACTTCGGTGCAAACAGCTCCAATTCCAGGGCAACCTCACTCTGCTATTGATAAACACACCATCCAGCAATTGGAGATCACCATTTTGGAAAATTGCTGCGTAACCATTCGCCACCTAGCACAAAATGTCAAGATTAGTGTGGGGTCTATGGAAAAAATCCTCCAAGACTATCTTCCCATGCATAAGATATTCGCTTGCTGGGTCCCCGGCTGCTCACACCTTTCCAGAAGCAGGAACGAGTCAAATGCTTTCAGGCTTTATTGACAATGATATGCCATGGAAAACAGGATGACTTTTTCAACAGACTGATTATACAGGAGGAAAGCTGGGTCCATCACTATGATCCTGAGACTAAAATCTAGACGATGCAATGGAAGCATCATGACTCACCACCACTTCCAAAGATGGCACGTGCCCAACTCTCAACAGACAAAGTCATGCTCACAGTATTTTGGGAACATCATGAGTAGTATTGATGGAATTCCTAGCAAAGGGTATCATGATCACTGAGGCATACTATGCTCACTGCTACAGAAATTGTGGAAGACCATTAAAACCAAGAGACATGGCATGCTTCTGCAAGACAATGCACCAGTTCACAACTCACATGTTGCCCTAATGGAAGCATGCTCCCGTGGCTTTGAAATTCTACCACATCCCCCTTATTCATCCAACCTCACACCATTGGACTTCTACCTCTTTCCAACAATGAAGTTATTTTTGAAGCACAACCATTCTTCAGATGATGAGACTCTGATTTCTCCAAAAGCCAAGTCACAACATGGCTTTTGGAGAAACCTGTCGACTTCTACAAATGAGGTGTTTACAGTTTCTTAAAAAGATGGGAGAAGTGTGTATCCCTAGGTGGCATCTATGTAGAGAAGGACTAATAACCATGCCAAATTTCATTGCTCTCACTCCACAGGAAGTGGGTCAGGGAAAATCTTTAATCAATGCCCCTCATAGTTAATCATTTGCAGGTTGTCAATTATATGTGACCTTCTGGAGCTGTCCATTTGGCCGGTTCCCACATGCCCCAGAATGTTCACTATGAACTATGGAGGGCGTTTCAATCAAATCTAGAGCTTCCTCTAGATTTTTTTGTATACTATTTCCAAATTCTTTTCTGTCTCATAATGAGCCCACTGTCCTCTTGGAGGCTGTTGGGCTCAATAACAGGGTAATAATGCCTTCATATGTCAAGAGAAATGACCAAACAGGGAAATGGTGTGGAAACTATGCCAGAGGGGAGTAGTTTGGGGAACTGGGTATGTTTAGCATGGAAAAGAAGACAAAACACTATAATAAACCAAAAAGAGACAAAGAATATACTGTGCCAACTTCGATAAAAGCCAAGTACACTGAGTCCAGTTTCACTTTTCAAAGTCACTTCAATCATAGCTCCATTGTGAATACAGAAATAAATTGGCATCTGCTTCTGTAGCCCTGATATTAAGCAGCACAATTACTTGAAATCAATGCAATTATACCATAATATAGTTTTCGAACACAGACAGTCAAATTTGGATCTGTAAACATGTTCATGGCAAACTGCCTATCTTGACTATAAAGGGACAGCGGAAGTTGGAAACAACTTGAAGGCACACAACAACAAGAAGGTAAGCAGCTAAAAAACAAAGCGGGTTTTCACATAAAAGCAAAGGATCTCACAAGTACCACAACTGAATCAAAGCAAACTGAAATATAGACAAAGTGTTTTCAAAGATACTTGCCAAGTCCCCGGTACCCCTAAGCAGTGGGAGCTGATAGCTTCTGCTTCAACAAACCTGTTCCAGTTCAAACTTTGAAGAAGCTATCCAAGGTGCAGAATCAATTAGGGGATGATGGGTTTCTGTGAGGATAAGTGTGTATTGTCTAAGAGAATGGTGAATCTTGGGAACAAAGTATAGCCCTCTCAGGCTGTTTTTGGAACTCTACAACTCCTATAAACTTCTTTGACTTCCCCTTTTCTTGCTGAAAAGGGGAGGGTGAATGACCTCTTCTGAAACATCAAGCCAAGGAGTTTACTTATTCAAAGCTAGGAGTTAATTTTTTGTTTTTCTAAAATGGGGCAGAAAATTGATGCTCAAAACCAGTGCTATTGCCCAGCCATGATATACTACAGTTACTTAATCTGTGAAGACAACAATGCCTATTCCGTTTGTATACAAAGCAACATTAAGAGGGAAGGAAAACAAATGTTGTCTCTCACTAGTAATATTTTGACCCACATTAAATCTGAATATAGGCAATTTAAAAAACATTTCCACACAAAACTGTTCAGCTAGCTACCTGCTGTGTTAACTGGAAGTATCAGAGAGCATAGATATGAAGTTCTGTCTTCGAAGATGCAAACAGCATCACTCTATTGACTATGGATATCCAAATACATTAGGCAGATGCCAATTCATCTAGTAAATATTTAGGAAGGAAGACCGCAGTGGCATGTAATCTGATCATCTTGCTTTGCATTAAGGTTGAAATCTTCGCAAAGTGTCAAATCATCAACACTAGTTTCCTTGGGGAGAAGTGGAAGGCGGCAGGGAGGGATGATAATTAAGAACCCATCAAAAGCAATGATTTTAGAAACCTGGCAAAGAAATCACATGTTTCATGATTGCACAGAATGTCTGTAATCAGCCCACCAATTTCACACTGAGACATTACGGCCTTATGACATAAAAGGTCAGGAGACAAAAGCCGCGGAGAACATGTCAAAATGTTGCTGGGTTGGAGGGGTGAGCAGAGATAAAAAGACAATATTTTAAAAGCAAGCCATCTAATATGATGGACACCATGTCGACAAAAATATTCCCCTAAAATCAACATTTCAACTGAGATAATAAAATTTTCTATGAAAATCTTGAAGCATGTGTAGTGTTTGCAAAAATTCTCTTTCTCCCTGTGTGCCTTATATTTATATAGTGCAGGAGATAATAAGGATTTCTCTTTTAGGTAAGTTACAATATAGCACTTTTCAAAGATCATGACACATCTCAATAGTAATGGGGGGGGGGACCTATATGATATATCAGCTACAGAACCAGGCAAGGCATCTAAAACAATTCTGATTTGGCCTGATTTTGCAGAAACAATTTAGATTATTTATTTGTGTATTTATTTATTTACTATATTTATAACCCACCTTTTTCTACCCTGTAGGGGACTCAAGGAATGCCTGCGAAGGAGGTGAGACTGAGAGCAGGGCCTCCACAGATGATCTTAGATTCCTGGATGGTTCATAAGGAGAGATACGTTTGGACAGGTAAACTGGGCCGGAACCATTTAGGGTAGCAGACTGGCAGCCAGTGGAGCTGACATTGTGCTTTGGTAGCAGACTGGTGGCCAGTGGAGCTGACATAACAGGGGGGTTCTGTGCTCCCTGTATGCCGCTCTGGTAAGCAATCCGGCTGTCGCCCGTTGGACCATTTGGAGCTTCCGAACCGTCTTCAAAGGCAATCCCACATAGAACGTGTTGCAGTAATCTATTTGGGATGTAACTAGAGCATGGACCACCGTGGCCAAGTCTGACTTCCCATGGTATGGGCACAACTGGTGCACAAGTTTTAATTGTGCAAAATGCTCCCCTGGCTACCGCTGAGACCTGTGGTTCCAATGATGAATCTAGGATCACTCTCAAGCTGTCTTCAGAGGGAGTATAACCCCATCCAACAAAGGCCATAACTCTATATCCTGTTCGGTCTTCTGCCTGACCAGGCGGACCTCTGTCTTGACTGGATCCAGTTTCAATTTATTTGTCCTCATCCAGACCATCACAGCTGCCAAGCACCGGTTCAGGACCTGTTCAGCCTCCTTAGTAGCTGGTGGAAAGGAATGATAGAGTTGAACATCATCTGTGTACAGATGACATCCAACTCCAAAACTTCGGATGATCTCTCCAGCGACTTCATGTAGATGTTAAACAACATGGAGGACAGTCATCTTATTCACCAACTCTTTCAGCTGCTTTTAAAATGTCCCAGTTTCAGTCTTCAACATCTATAATCTCCTTGTATCCTTAGCTTTCTTCAGTTGATTTCAAAGCACAAAAGTAGTTTATATTCAATTTGCTCAGGAAGGAAGAAAGGTAGGAATTTCTGCCATTCCTAGTAGACTCAAACAAAAGCAAACTGCTGTAGCCTCTGCAAGCTTATGCCTCCTTCTCCATTCTTTTTTTTTAAAAAAATTGCCATCTTGACTGCACTTCAACATTGTTTGGTCACGTAGATCTCTGTTTCCATCTGTGAAATACTAGAAGGTATGCTAAGACTGAATACAGTCTCCAACTCTATATAGTTAACAAGAGATGCATGGTACAAGTTATTTATCCAAATGGACATGTTTATGTAACACAGGAATACCCAACTATGGCCTAGCTGCAGAGGTGTCAATCTTGTGACCCTCCAGGTATTTGAGCCTCCAATTCCCAGAGGCCCTAGCCAGCTTGTCCAATGGGACAAGCTGAAGTCCAAAACACTGGAGGGCCACAAGTTTGACACCACTGCCTTAAGGTCTTCGCTGTGTTACACCTCCATGGATGTCATGACCTATTCCTTCTGACAAAAACACTTCAACATTTAATTTCTCATCAAATTCATGTAACCCATTCTTTCCTCACTACTAGAAAAAAATGAGGAATTAATGATTTGTATACTGCTAATTCGTGTTTGAAGAACGGCTGACTTTCCCTTCCTTCCCAGTGAGGAAAGAGGATCACAGCAGTGAGTGGGTGTTAGAAAGGGGGAGAGGGAATATGTACATCCATCTTAAGCCTCTGAAACAGCATCACACTTGGCACTCAGAATATCTAAAATCAACCACATGCTGCTCAAATTGGAAGGTAGTTTTCTCCCAGCTTTATTGGAGATGCCATACTGTATCTGGCAACTAAGGCCCATTCTACACTGTCCTTATATCCCTGGATCTGATCCCAGATTATCTGCTCATCCCAGATTAAATGGCACTGAAGATTCATATAATCTAGTTCAAAGACGTTAACCTGGGATCAGATCCTGGGCTATAGGGACAGTATAGAAGAGGCCTAAGAGACAAAGCAGCAGATCAGGTTCAGTACAAACAGATAGGTGTAATACCTTTAAGGCTGGCCCAAAACATGACACTGTCCAAGACAGAGAAGTAAATGTAGTACAGAAGTTGTGTACAAATTATTTTGGTACAGAAGGCAGGAAATTACAAATTATTTGCTGCCCTTTCATGGCACTTCAAACCAGCTGTCTTACACTAATGGTAGGGGCAGAAGTAAAGCTATGTTGTTGCTATAGGTCTTCAAGTTGACTCCAACTTGTGGGGTCCCTATCAAAGGGTTTTCTTGTCCAAATTTATTCAGAGGTGGTTTGTCATTTCTTTCTTTTGCAGCCTGGAGAATGCCACTTGCGAAGGTCACCCAGTGGATTTCCATAGCTAAGTAAGAGTGGGAATCCTGGACTCCCATAATGTTAGTTCAGAATGCAATCCATTCTGCTACAATGGCTCCTCACATAAAGCTAAAGCTAAAGGTTTCTCTTTGACATTAAGTCTAGTAGTGTTCAACCCTGGGGGGTGGTGCACATCTCCATTTCTAAGCCAAAGAGCTGGTGTTGTCCCTAGATGCCTCCTAGGTCATGTGGCCGGTATAACTGCATGGAGCACCATTACTTTCCCGCTGAAGTGGTACCTGTTGATCTACTCACATTTGCATGTTTTCGAACTGATAGGTTGGCAGAAACTAGGGCTAACAGCAAGAGCTTCCCCTGCTCCCTAAATTCAAACCGCCAACCTTTCAGATAGCAAGTTCAGCAGTTCAGTGGTTTAACCCACTGTGACACCGGGGGCTCCCACATAAGGCTATATGATGCAATTTAATATATTTGATTGTTTGATGTGGTTCTTTGCCATCAAGTCAGCTTCAGCCTATGTCAATATTATAAATGAGATCTCTTCAACAGCCTTGTTCATCAACAACTGTGCTCATGTTAGCAAACTGGCTACTTTCACTGAGTTAAACCATTTGTAAAATAATATTCCTTTCATTCTATTGCCTTCCATTTCACCAAGCATTATCATCTTTTCCATGTTGTCCCATGAAATGCCCAAAATATGGTAGCCTCAGGGCCCTTCCACACAGCCATCTAACCCAGAATATCAAGGCAGATAATCCACAATATCTGCTTTGAACTGGGATATCTGAGTCCATACTGCCATATAATCCAGTTCAATATGGATTTTATACAGATGTGGTAGAGGCCTTGGATTAATTATCTTTGTTTGCAAATTTGGTCTTAATCTGCACATGAATCCATTTCTTCCTTGTTTATATGGTCTATGATATCCACAGAATTCCCCTTCAGCACCACATTTCACATAACTGAACTTCTTGATACTTTTGCATTACCGCTTGCCTTTGGCCTCTCCTTGCCGCCATATAAAATCCATATTATTTTATTTGAAGTGGATTATGTAGCAGTATAGACTCAAATAATTCAGTTCAAAGTAGATAATGTGGATTATCTGCTTTGAAGGAACCTTAGATACAACCTTCACCAGTTGTCAGGTTCATCTCTTTAGTTTATCCCATGCAATCATTTTCCTTCCTGTGCACAGCCCTCCCAATTTTATCAATTGAAAGTGTCTGCAATGAGCAACATCTGGAAAGTTGCACAATACCATTCCCTGATAGGAACCGAGACCTTGTGCCACAAAACTTACTTACTCCTCTCCTGAAAAGACTTGGCTGATTCAGTATTCCACATATTGCCAAATTTCATCTTGCAACATTGATGGAGCTCTGGCGTGTGCTGGTCCATGAGGTTACAAAAAGTCAGAAGCGACTGAACAAATAAACAACAACAACAACATTGGTGGAAGAACTTCTTGTCCTCCAAACCTGGTTTACAACTCCCTTCAACTCTACCATGCATGGTCAACTATAGGTCCAAAGTTTCTCCAACTCTGCTTAAACTGTCTACTACAAAATAAGATTCCTGGAAGTTGTAAAAGATTATTATTCATACTTTTTAAAGGTCTTCAGCATCGATTGCACAAAACTGCCACTTCCTTTCATGTATTTTTCTTCTATTCCCCATTGTCAATTAATATTAATTCACAAAAGACTTTTTTAAAAGGAGGAGGCATTCTGTCAGAAGGTATAATTAACAAGTCGTGAAGATTGTTATTATCTAAAACTTCAGAAAGATACTGGTCTGACAGCAGTAATATCTGTGAAGTTCAACTGTTCGCCTCTCCATATAAAAATACGTCAGAGAAATGCTACAGCTGCTACTCTACTATTCTATCACTGATATACTGAGAATTTGTTTTCCACTCCCCAGAAGTCGGCATTATTGGTTAGTTATAATGGTGTTCTGCTGACAGCAGACAGTGTGCACATTAAGAGGTGAACACTTGTCAAGATCGATGTTGTCAAGAGTCTACATTTTCTGCTGCCAAGCTCATTCCACAATGGAATGTCAGTTTTCTTCTCTTTTTTTCTTCTCCAAATCAAAATATATGTGTTTTCCCCAATACATCTTTCCAGGATGTGCATTTTTCAAATACAGTCACTTGTCACTCTCCACAGATTCTGCATCCACTGATTCAAACACCCATGATTTGAAAACATTTGTAAAAATCCAAAAAGCAAATCTTGATTTTTTCACCGTATATAAGGGACACCATTTTACTATGCCATTGTGTCTAATGGGACATGAGCATCCATGGATTTTGATATTCATGAGGGGTCTTCAAACCATACCAATGGACCACTGTATGTGTGTGTGTACACTTTACCCATTGGCTAAAGCAAGGATATGAAATTCACAGTAATGAATGAATATTGATGAACAGAGTAGTACATCCCATGTGGCATGCCATGTACTAATTACGGTAAGTGAAACTGCAGCTCTAAGGTGCTAAGATAAGTACATCTTATTTGCATCCTTCACCCACCATTTTCAAATATATAATTTATATTGTTGTACAATGGACATGGCAAGCTGGAAAACACATGTATTTCTGACCACAAATGTCATTCATGTCTGTGTTGACTTCTGGACAGTGCAAATAGACTGGCCTTACAAGGAAACAGGAACCTGAAACACAGAACAAGGTGATTCCTCCATGTTCAATGTACAAATGCTAGTAACTAGGTTGCAATGGAAAGTCAAAGAAGGGGAAGGTGATAACAATTCCTCCACATGCTAAGGGGCAATTTTTTAAAAAAATTAAGCACTGGGATGGGGCGGAGGTGTGATGGAGGGCTGCACTGGGGGGAGAAACATATGGTAAGATTCTTGGGAAATTCAGGTTCAGATCCTCATTGAGTCATGAAACTTAGTGCATTCAGAGTACTAGCTTGCCTCATTATTTTGAGGAGAACATGAGGAAGAGAACTATGAACACTGTATAAAGTTCACTGGAAGAACCCCTTGGTGGTGCAATGGGTTAAACCCTTGTGCCGGCAGGACTGCTAACCAACAGGTCAACAGTTTGAATCCAGGGAGAGCAGGTTGAGTTCCCTCTGTCGGCTCCAGCTCCCCATGCGGGGGCATGAGAAAAGCCTCTCACAAGGTTGGTAAAACATCAATCATTCAGGTGCCCTCTGGGCAATGTCCTTGCAGACAGCCACTTCTCTCACACCAGAAGTAACTTGCAGTTTTTCAAGTTGCTCCTAACACCAAAAATAAATAAATCTGGAAGACAAATGAACTACAAATATAAGAAATAAATAATAAAACAAATGGGGTTAATCAGTAAATAAAAACAAATTTGTATTATAACATTACTATTTTATTATCATTATAATAATTATATCATTATTTATTTTATTTACCAGATTTTAAAATATAGTGCTTTTTTGTAAGGAAAAACTGAGAATTACGGATGGGTAAACAGTACCCATCTAAATGTCTGGGGTAGATTGTATGGGAGAAAGCGATCCTTTAGGTCAGGGCTGTCCAACAGGCGGCCCTGGGACCATACACGGCCCTGAGCCCCTTCCCTGTGGCCCCCTAACTTGTTTTAATAAAATACAAATAAAAAATAAAAAATAATATATATATTTTTTAAAAAACCTACTTCTGGGTTTAGGCAAGCATCGCGAGACTACGCCAGCCACAGACGGGATTTCGAGGGAGGTCGAAATCCTGTCTGTGGCTGCGTAGTCTCACGATAGCTGCCGAAATCTCGGGTCCCGCAGGATTTGTGGCTGGCCTGGGCTCGCGCCTCCTCCTCCCTCGCGGCTGCTTCCAGGCCAGCCCCCATTCCCTCAGAGAGAGGGAGGAGGGAAGTGAGGCAGGGAAAGCCCCTCCTGGCTCCGTCCTCTTCCTGTGGAGGGCCCTCACTTCCCGCCCCGTGGATGGGAGAGCCGCCGCGCCCAGCCTGAGCTTGGCCTTGGCTCCAACGGGGCTCTTCGGGGACGGCATTGGCGCTTCGGCCCTGTGGCGGGGCTCCCACAGTATGGGTAAGGAAGGGACTGGCTCAAATCAATCAATCTAAAAACAGTGGGACGTTGGGTGAGGGGGGGGAGGGATCCCTCAGGGGCGGTTTCCTTGTCGACGCTTTCTTCCCCTCCTCCACGCCCCCTCCCCCTTGTTGTGCTGCCTTCCCCCGCATGCAGGGCGTAACGTGGCTTCCTTTGTGCCTGCCCCCATGGCTTGTTTTTCCTTCAGGGATGGAGGGAGCTCTTTGGGCCTCCTCCACCCACCTCTGGGAAAGGAGGCCCCATCAAGCCCTGCAACGGCATTGAGGTGTTTGGGGTTTTTTTTTGGTGTGTTCCAATTTGAGTGTGGACTCAAATAACTCAAAGGTATTAGGAAACATTCTCCCAAATCCACCAGTGTTCCCATTTGAGTATATTGAGTATTCATGCCAAGTTTGGTCCAGATCCATCATTATTTGAGTCCACAGTGCTCTCTGGATGGAGGTGAACTACAACTCCACAACTCAAGGTCAATTGTAAGTAAATTGGAGCTGGGGAGGGGACGGAGCTGGGGAGGGGGTGGAGCTGGGGGCGGAGGCAGACCCTTCGGCCCCCCAGGTGATCAGTGACCGGAATTCCGGCCCTTGGGCCCATAGAAGTTGGACAGCCCTGCTTTAGGTAACCTGGACCTAAACCACATAGGGCTTTAAAGGTCAAAACCAACATTTTGTACTCTTCCCAGAAACTAATTGGAAGCCAATGGATGGACTTTGCTATGGATGTCATATGCTCACTCCTGAATGTTACTGCAACCAATCTGGCTGCTGTATTTTGAGCCAACTGGAGTTTCCAAACTTGATACAAAGGCAGCCTAATGTAAAGTGCATTGAAGAAGTCTAACCTTAGGGTTACCAGCGCATGCAGTACCATCTTTAGGTCCTCCAAATCTAGGACGGGGTGCAGCTGGCATATCAGTTGAAGCTTGTAATAAGCACTCCTGACAGTCACATCTACCTAGGCTATATAAACATGTGACATTTATCACAATACAGAACAGTATGTACTGTTCTGTATTGTGATAAATGTCACATGTTTATATGTTGAACTGCAGGGATTGTCTGCAAAGTATGTGTACTGTAATCCTCTCTGAGTCCCCTTCGGGGTGAGAAGAGCAGAATATAAATAAAGTAAATAAATAAATAAATAATTCTTGATCCATCTCCACATTTGACATTTTAGACAAACAGAGGCAAACTTTCTGGCCACCAGGGGGAGCTGACACATTCCTCATCCCTCTCAGCGTTTCCAGTGTCGCTTTGTTGTTTCTTCCGCATTCCTCTGCGATTCTTTTATGGCCTCATAAATCAGTATAAATTTGCCTCCCCACTTTAATGTGGTACCTTTATCTCCTACTTGACAAATGTAACTGTCTTTCGGGCTGCAAAGGTCAGCAGCAGGCTACACTTAAGGTCGAGAACCCACCTCGACCCGAGCAGGCTCCGAACTCATGATCCTCCGGTCAGAGAAATCTTATGTAGCTGACACTTAGCCAGCTGCGCCACATTTAAACCTGGACAAAAGCTGGAACTTTCTTCTTCAAGGAAACTAGGAACAGGTAACAATATGCCACGATGAGCATCCAGATCAACATCCCAGCTATTTTCTTTATAGCAGTATTTTCATTTCTGCATTTGAACATCTGACATTGCCTCTTCTACCTAGCAAAAACATTTCTCCGGCCATTAAAAATAAAAAAAGAATTTGCACAAAACAACTCCCTCACACATATTTAGCAGCCTTATGAGGTCATTTGTCAGATCTGAAAAGGCGGCATACAGACAACTACACTAACTCTCATTATTATTAATGATTGCCAAGCAATTTAACCCAGTTAATGGCACTCAAAAGTGTACCCTGAAGGGTTTAATTTGAATCTGCAAAACAAGAAAAGTTCCTGAGCAGCAAAATGAATCTGCCTGGACTAGGTATTAAACACTAAGACGTATGTTGCAATAACAAAATGCTTTAAGGGAAGAAATTTTGTTGAGTTAAGAATCCATTGCATTTCAGAGATTAACTTCAACTCTCATAATTCACTGAACATAGGCTGATTCCAGCCACCACATTTTAACGGGCTTTACTTTGAGGAGAACGGAGTAAATCACCTTGTGTTGTGGAACAATAGCACTGTTATTCTTAGAAGCTCTTGAAGGCAACTCACAGACAGAGGAAAATGTTGCAAAATTTTGCCATGTAGGGGGCTGTCATTTATAGGGTCAACAATCATTCTACAAAATAGAATTGCTATTAGTGTATATTGCCCAGTATGAGATTAGGAAGTGGGCGAATCTGTTTGCCTCAATTTATAATAAATCCTGTAGTCAGGCAAAATCTTTAGGGCTCTTACACGGCCAAGCTATAATCATATATGCTTTTCTGTCTCTTAACCTGGAGGCCTATGGGCCAGCTGTACTTGTTTTCTGTACTGTTTTGAGTAAGGGTGGGAAATACATTTTAATTCTATAATTTTATTTATCTTATTTGGGAAAGAAATTGTGAATTAGATAGATAATAGGTTGCTGAATGAGTGTATTTGAACAATGAGCCCCAAAACCAATTTAGTTCATTAGGTTTTCAAAATAAAAATCCATATATTATAACAAACTCTTTTTTTTGGAAGAAATCCATGTATTATGAAACAATATCCCTAAAATACACACACATTTTAATGTGGAAAAAGAGGGAAAGCAATCTGAAAGTTGGATAAGACATGAACGCTAGTAGGATTCAGAGAAACGCGATGAAAACAGATATTTTAAATTCACATTCAGGAGTTGTTGTTTATTCGTCCTGTTTCTTCCGACTCTTCATGACCCCATGGACCATCCCATGTCAAAGCTCTCTGTCAGTCGTGGCCACCCATTAAAGCTCCATCAAAGTCAAGCCAGTCACTTCAAGGATACCATCCATTCACCTTGCCCTTGGTCTGCTGCTCTTCCTTTTTCCTTCCATTTTCCCCAGCATCATTGTCTTCTCCAAGCTTACTTGTCTTCTCATTATGCAGCCAAAGTATTCTATTTTACCACTGGACCTTGAAGCTTTGTAGAATTATAAGGCTGTATTTCCTATTAGCTTTGTGATTACATAGGTGTCTTGGCAGAGTTAGGTTTCAGGTGGTCATCTTTGTAATAGCTGAAGAGATCTCCCAACCAAACTCCAGAGGCAGACTGCTATCTGGAAAATGAAATTAAACAGGCCTCAAAAAGCAATAAATTAGTCATAATGGGGGACTTCAACTATCCCCGAATAGATTGGCCAAATTCTTGTTCTACGCATGAAAGAGAGACAAGGTTCCTCGACATGCTAGCCGATTATTCCCTTGAGCAGATGGTCATGGAACCAACCAGGGAAAGGGATCCTGGACTTGCTGCTAACTAATGAACAAGATCTTGTTCAAGATGTCCTTGTAACTGAGCCCATAGGTACCAGTGACCACAACACAATAACCTTCAACTTAAGTTTGGATAGCAAACTGTCAGTGAAAACTAACACAGAGACCTTAAATTTTCACAAAGGGAATTTCACCAAAATGAGAAAAATAGTAAAGAACAAACTAAAAGGAACAGTAAATAAAATCAAATCCCTCCAGAATGCTTGGAAACTGTTTAAAAATACTTTAAAACAAGCCGAACTAAAATGCATGCCTAAAATAAGAAAGAGGCCGGGAAAGTCCAAGAGGACATCAGTATGGCTTACAAATGAAGTAAAAGATGTGATTGGAAAGAAGAAAAACTCATTTAAGAAATGGAAGGCTCTTCCTACTGAGGAGAACAGAAAGGAACACAAGCTCTGGCAAACTAAATGCAAAGCAACCGTCAGGAAAGCCAAGAGAGATTTTGAGGCACATATAGCTAAGAATATTAAAAAAATAGCAAAAACTTCTTTAAGTACATCAGAAGTAGAAACCCAACTAGAAAAGCAGTTGGGCCACGTGACGAAAATGGTAAGAAAGGGACAATAAGTGAAGACAAGGAGATTGCTGAGCGGCTAAACGACTTCTTTGCCTCCGTTTTCACACAGGAGGACAGACAACATATGCCTGTAGCTGAGTCAGTTTTTTCAGGGAGGGAATTAAATGAATTAAACCAGATAGAGATAAACAAGGAAGATGTTCTCACATGCCTTACTAAGCTAAATGTCAATAAATCACCAGGGCCAGATGGCATCCACCCCAGAGTTCTTAAGGAACTCAAGTGTGAAATTGCTGAAATTCTGGCCAAAATATATAACCTTTCTCTAAGATCAGGCACTGTACCCGAGGACTGGAGGGAGGCAAATGTAACTCCGATCTTCAAGAAAGGATCCAGGGGTGATCCAGGAAATTATAGGCCAGTTAGTCTAACCTCAGTTCCAGGCAAAGTGATGGAAACCATTATTAAAGAAAAATTACGAAGCACATAGAAGAACAGGCATTGCTGAAGGAAAATCAACATGGTTTCTGCAAAGGCAAATCATGTCTTACTAACTTGATAGAATTCTTTGAGGGTGTAAATAAACACATAGATAAAGGGGACCCAGTCGATATTGTTTACCTTGACTTTCAAAAGGCTTTTGACAAAGTCCCTCACCAAAGGCTCCTAAATAAGCTCTTCAGCCATGGAATCAGAGGACAGGTCTTGTCCTGGATTGGAACCTGGCTAAACTGTAGGAAACAAAGGGTGGTAATAAACGGACATTTCTCTGGGTGGAAAGAGGTGAGAAGTGGCGTACCCCAAGGTTCAGTTTTGGGTCCGTTACTTTTTAATTTATTCATTAATGACCTGGATGTAGGAGTAAATTCTGAGGTAGCAAAGTTTGCAGACGACACTAAATTGTTCAGGGTAGTTAAAAATGAAACTGATTGTAAAGAGCTCCAGAAAGATCTCTTGAAATTGAGTGAATGGGCAACAAAGTGGCAAATGCATTTTAACCTAAACAAGTGTAAAGTCATGCACATCGGGGCAAAGAACCCCAACTACACCTACAAATTGATGGGGTCAAAGCTTTCGAGACAAACCAGGAAAGGGATCTTGGGGTTTTGGTGGACAGCTCAACGAAGATGTCAACCCAGTGCGCAGCAGCAGCGAAAAAGCAAATTCTATGCTTGGCATGATCAGGAAGGGAATCGAAAATAGGTCAGCAAATGTTGTATTGCCTCTCTACAAATCTATGGTAAGGCCACATTTGGAGTACTGTGTACAATTCTGGTCTCCGCACCTTAAGAAGGATATAACGGAACTGGAAAAGGTACAAAGAAGGGCAACAAAAATGATCCAAGGGATGGAGCAGCTCCCTTATGAAATCAGGTTGCAACGCCTTGGTCTTTTCAGCCTTGAAAGACGGCGTTTAAGAGGTGACTTGATCGAAGTGTATAAAATCATGCATGGGATAGAAAAGGTGAATAAAGAAAAAATTTTTCTCTGTCACCCAACACTAGGACTAGGGGCACTCCTGAAGCTCCAAGGTAGGAAAGTTAGGACTAATAAAGGGAAATATTTCTTCACCCAGAGGGTCATTGGGTTATGGAACTCACTTCCAGAGGAGGTTGTGACAGCGGTCAGCCTGGACAGCTTCAAGGCAGGATTAGACAGATTCATGGATACCAAGGGAATCAGTAGTTACTGAAATGGACATCCAAGTGCCACCTCTGTGTTGATGGAGGCAGGCAGGATTTTCCCCGGGTACTGGTTGTGGGGGTCAGGAGCAGGTGAGGGTTTTGCCCTCCTTTCTGCTAGAGATCCCTGTGTACAACTAGTGGGCCACTGTGTGACACAGAATGCTGGACTAGATGGGCTGAGGCCCGATTCAGCATGGCTCTTCTTATGTTCTTATGTTCTTAGATCTTTCAGGGTATAAGTAAGTTGGTTTTCAAATGTTTCAAAGTCTTTTGCTTGAGTTGTTAGGCCAAGGTCATCAGCATATATAAAGCTCTTTGTGAGTAGTAGCTGTGGCTGATCAAAATGTTAAACAAGGTCAGTGCAAGAACACTGCCTTAAGGTAGACCATTCTTTTGCCTCCTCCACCCACTTTTCCTGTCCTGAAACTCCTCATAGAAGCTGCGGTTTTCTAGGAGGGTCTGGACAGTTTTTTAAAATTATAGTTCCGGGTGATGTAGTCGACTTTATGCAGGCTTTTCCTATGTTGCACAGTGTCATAGGCTGCTATAAGGTCTACAAAAACTGTTCCTGTAATGCAACCTTTTTCATAATCTTCCTCGATATACCCAGTCAGTCTAAGAATTTGAGCTGTACAGTTTTTCCCTGGTGTGAAGCCTGCTTCTTGTGAAATAAGCTGGGGTTCAATAATAGGGCCTAGTCAAATTAATAGCATCCTCTCTTACATTTTACACTGATGGCATAAGAGAGAGATTGGTTGGTAGTTCTTGGCATTGGAGGCATCCTTTCCAGGTTTTAGTTTTTCTACATTGTCTGGGAATCTGTTTGTGTGTCAAACATTAATTATAAAAAAAATCAAAAGCCAGTGTTCAGTTTTGGGGCCCAAGTATTTGATGTACACCATCATTAAGTCATCTAGATTAGGTGCTTTACTAATTTTGCATCACTTAATAGCTTCTCTGAGTTCTTTCAGGTTTAGGGAAGATGACAACTGGTGGGTTTAAAGTTCTAATGCCCTGTTGATTTTCATCTTTACTCTGCTGCACTTGATTTTCCCATTCTGAATTAGCTGGTGTGCAATCTGGTCTAGTGTTAGATTTATAATAATATAATAATAACACTTTATTTATATTCCACCCTTCTCACCCCGAAGGGGATTCAGAGCATATCACAAGTACACATAGACAGCAATCATTCAATGTATGACCACGTTTACAGATTGAGTGGAACTGTTTTAATGGTGATGTGGTTTTATGCTGGGTTTTTATGTATTTTAATACATTGTTATAGTTGTTTTTAAATTGTATAGCATTGAATTTTTGCTGTTATGCCGGTCTGAGTCCCTCGATAGAGGTGAGAAGGTTGGGGTACAAAAGTTTTAAATAAATAAATAAGTGCCATTTGTATAGACACACACAGTACAGACAGAACAGAAGGAGGTTTTTTGTGCGTCGTGCCACAGGGGGTGCTGTTTCTCCATTCGCTATGACAAAGAGCTGTCAGGACTTCTGCAATCCATCACTTTCTGATCTTCTCTTTTTCCACGGAATTGTAAAAAACTCCCCCACTTTATTGGTAGGGGAAAAGACGGTCCCTCAGATACAGCGGCCCCAGACCATGCAAGGCCTTGAAAGTTAACACCATCACCTTGAAGGTGATCCGGTGCTCGACCGGAAGCCAATGAAGCTGCTGGAAGATAGGTGTTACGTGACATCTCACTGGGGCCCCAGTGAGAAGTTGTGCAGTGGCATTCTGGGTTAGCTTAAGTTTCTGGATCACTGACAAGAGCAGGCCGATGTAAAGGATGTTACAGTAGTCTCGAGATGACCGTGGCTTGGAGCACAGTGGCCAGGTCGTCTCTGGATAGGTAGGTTAAAAGTTAGAAAGGGGGCACAGAAAGTAAATGACTTTGATAAAGTCTGGGGTAAATTTATCGAGAATGGTTTAAAAGAAGTAGATGGGAAGTTACTTCCACAAGAAGAAATGAGATTTTGGAAGGAGAATGCTAATTGAAGTGGCTCGGAAGGGGGTGGGGACACAGAGGTGAATATGATAAGATATAACATATATATATATATATATATATATATATATATATATATAGTTGATGTAGCGAGTTAAGTGTGAAATACAAAAGTATTGAATGTATTGATGTATGTATGCAACTTAAGAGAATCAATGTACTTAAGAAAATGTATTATAAATTATTAATTAAAAATAAATAAATAAATATTTAGCTGCTTGTGCTTCCTTTATTTTATCAGTTTTATACTTATTTATTTCTTTCCATGCTTTTGACATGAAATAAATAAATGAATAGGATTTTATGCTAATTTACTAGTGTATCTCAAGGCAATATATGCAGACTGCTTATAGGTAGTTTCCTGCCTTTCAAATATTTTGAACTATTGCTCCCTGTTGCACCGTAGACCTGAAGGACCCCTCAGTAAACCACTTGAGACCAGCTGTGGTTAAATGCTTTATTTAGAATAAATAAAGTAGAGAGAGAAATTGTCCAAAGATGCTTCCAAGCATCCAGTATTGCAAAGCAATAGTCCAAAAGAAAGCAGGATAAAAGTATAGAGTCTTGATGCCCCAATGGGCTAATCCAATAGACAAGTTCTTGGCACAAAGGCTTGGCAAACAGAGTCCAAGAGCTAGAAGGCCCAAGGCCCAGGCAGAGTTCTGTGAAGACTTGGCTTGATGCTGAACGTTGGCGAAAGATGGCACTCATCTTCCAGACCAAACTTAAATAGGTCTCCCAGTCTTTGATAGTTACGACGCACTAGTATGTCGTAACTAGTTCTCATAACAGTTCTCCGGCTGGGCCCTCTCAAGCCTTCCGCATGGGAGTGGTATACCATCCCAATTAGCACAGGCACCTGGGCGGTTGGGAGTTAACTCATCTCCTCCTTTCCCTCGGTTCTTATCAGCCCACACTGGAGCTGAGCGGTTTCTGTCCTTGAATGCTGGATGAACTATGGGCTCCTGTAGCATCTTGTCTTTAGGCCTTGCAGGTCTCTCTGAGGCTGAAGATTTAAAATGGCGTTGGGCATGCTGAGGGCCTGAGGCAGGCTGGGGTGTAACAGTCCCACAGTCCTTAGGAATTGTCCATGATGGGAGTTTATGGGAGCTGTCATCCAAACATCTTGTAAGAAGAAGGTTTTCTATGAGAACATCTATGTTGCTTCCTCCATGTACAAGTGTATTGGAGCACAGTGTGCAATTGTCATGTTGTCCCTGTACACATTAATTGTAAAATGACATAATGAATGAATGTGGCTTCTGCATATTAAGACTTTGCATAAGTGTGAAATTATGTGTTGTAAACTCAATGAAGAGCATGGGATTTACTTCTGATTCAATAGCCATAAAATTGTTCTAACATAGTACTATAATGATAAATTATGAGATTGCCCAACACTGCAGCCTCATAACCATGCTCCAAGAAGAAACCTATATATTGGGTCCTTCATATCTTCTGGGATTCGGTTCCAGGATACACACACACACCAGCAGATATTAAAATCCTTGCAAGCTCAAGTTTCACTATAGACAATGGCATAGTAAAATGCTGTCCCTTATATAAAATGGGAACGAACTCAAATGCTTGCCAAACAGAGCCTAAGGATCTACGAAATGGTGCAAGGCTATAGCAAGGTATGTCTATACATCAACATAGAGCATGGCAAAATCAAAGTGCTTTTTGGAATACTTTTTTTGAAAGTATTTTTGAGGTAAGACTGGTTGAATCCATCTGTGCAGAACCCGTGGATAGGGAGAGCTAACTGCACTTTGTGTAGTAACAGGGACAGTCCATAACAATTCAATTTGCTAAGAACATCTGGGTGTTTCACCTGTTGTCAGAATTGTGTTGAAGCTGAGAGGAGATAAAGATGGAAGGAATCAGGTGATCTTATCGTCTTTGCATAACAATCTATTTCGGTGCTCCAGCTCTGGTGCAACTCCATCTGCCATTTCCTTGCTTTTTCCATCAGGCCTACAAAAATCCTTAGAAAAGTCTAAATCAAGTCCTACTAAACATTTATAGTAGAAAATAATTTGATTTTTTAAAGTGCTGTGAAATAACGCACTCCTACCCCATCCATATTAACAGAGTATAACCAAGTAAAATCTTATGCAATGTCAGCAGAGTTACAATAATGTTTCTGCCTTGAATATTGAAGTTTAAAGTACCTTACAGTCCAAGTTTTTCAAGCGCAACTTTTTCTGTGCCAGCCTCAAGATTCTTTGCTCCCATGAGATAATCATGTATGAATTCTTTTATTAATATTAATGGATTAATATCAGAAAATATTAATTGAGCACAGAGTTGCCACTTCACTTCTTCCACATGACTAACTACTAATTAAAGAGATTTTTTTTACAAGAAATTAAATATTTTTGATACCTGACTGAGGTTAGGAATGGGTTTCTACCATATAATTCCTTGAAAAGCCTATAGAAACTTCATTCTTGCCCTTTTACGTAACATGATGTGAGGTAGAAAACACTAAAATTTTGCAAACTAATTCATGAAAATAGAAATAAATACTTTAAAAACCTGGTCAGTTCACCAATTATGTGATAGAACCAGCCATCACTGGTTTCACAAGGCAGAGTGAAAGTGATTGCTCTGCCTATTTCTAAAAACTGTAGATGGATCTTTCATAACACACAAAATTGTGAAGTTGGAAGAGTCCACAAAGGAAATCTAAACCACCTATGCAGGAAATCTATTACTACATTATCTATATGTGGCGAGGCAGTTCTATTTATGGCACAATTGTACTAATGTGATGTCTTCTACATGGGGTTATCTTTCAAAAATATGGAGAAACTTCTACAAGTGCAAAATATGGCAGCCAGGGTTCTGTGACCATGTGACTCCTTTATTGAGACAGCTTTATTCAGACATATATTTGTTCAATTCATTTAGTTCCCAAAGCCAATTTGGGATACCAGTGATGATGTTTAAAACTTATAGAATTTAGGGAAATGACAATATTATTTTCTTCCTCCTATATGAATATACATAGTCATTTAAATCATATTCTGTGGCCCTTGGTTCTATTTTCACAAAGCCATATAATTGGAAAAGGCTTCCAATGTTCACTCTAATACCCAATTAATATACTGGACCCCCCCCCCCCAAATCTCTCTAGGTGGCTATCAAGGCTCAGTTCTGAAATAACCAAACTTTTGTCAAACTTTCTTCTAATCTGACAGTTCAATTTTTAATTCTCAGATGTTTAATGCAACAATCCTTCAAATGTTTGTAGATATTTGCCATAGTGTCTCTAAATAATCTCTTATATTTGCTGATGATATGCAGATGTATTATAGTTACACTTGGGATCTCATCATATTAAGTCTGGGATTCGCCATGCATCATGGAGAATTCAGCAAGACCCGGAGTGGGGAACCTGTCACCCCATGTCCCGCATCGCCCACCTTCTCCCTCGCCTCATTTCACAGGGGAGAAGTGTCACCATGCGGCTTTCGTTTGTTGTTTTCTATGCAACATGGGAAGCCTCCCATTTTGCCGCCATTGCCTCCTGCGACACATAGACTTCACTAGAGGCACGGAGCCCCACCAGAAAGAGATTGACATTGTGTGATGGGAGTCAATGGCCTCTGTACCTCAAGTGAAATGAAAGTGTTGTAGAACGGGCAATTTTGCCTGTCTGATTAGGTCAATAGACACTAACTGACCAATATACAAACCTGAGAAACCTATATCACCTCCCCCGGCAATTCAAAAAATTAAGTCAAGGGAAATTATTTACCTGTTTCTGGATCCAATTACATTCTGTTCCACAACTATGCAAATACCTAAGGTCTCCATACCTGTTGCAACCTAGACCTTGAGTATCCCTCAGTAAACCACCACAAAGCGGCCGTGATTAAATGCTTTATTTACAATAGGTAGAAAGAGAAAAGAGGTAAAGCTAGTCCACTGATGCTCCCAGCATCCGAGTATTGCAAGGCAATAGTTCTAGTAGAGTTCAAAGATCCACTGAACCATAACAATAGTCCTGAACCCCAATGGGTTAAAATCCTGGATAATAAGTCCTTGGCAAACGATGGCTTGGCTGAATACTTGGGCCCGTGACGGGAAGGCTCTGTGGCCTGGTCCTGGACTTGAGTTCCGTGAAGCTTGGCAAGGAAAGCTTAACGTTGGCGCAAGATCCCGAGCGCCAACGGGAACTAACTTAAATAGGTCCCCCATTGTTTTGGCCTCGGAGGCGTTGACTTCGGCGCAACACTTTCTCAGAAACAGTTTGTGGGCCTGACTTTCCCAAGCCTCCCGAGGAAGGCAAATATGTCAGCTCATTAACGGCTGCACCTGGAGAAACGGCGGGAAGCGACGTTTTGCCTTCCCAGAGTTTCTTATCAGTTTGGGAAGAAAGAAGGCTGTGTCTGGCCTTGACTGCTGGCTGACTCGGAGGCCTCTGCAAAAGTTTCTTCTCAGACTTGGTTGATGACTGTGATTTAACATGGCTTCTATCTGGCCTGGCTATGGAGTCAGGGTGGGGCATGACAATACCATTCAGTACTACATCTGAAGAAGGGAGTTTATATGCATGAAATCTCATGCTAAATAAAATAATAAAAAAAACAATTAGTCTTAAAGGTGCTGCCACATTTCTTTTTTCTTTTTCTCCTGGTATCTTCCTCCTCTTTAGGTGTTAATTAATAAATACTCAATAGGGCCATAAGGGCCAATCTCAGCTTCCTTGTAGGATGGATGTATCTCATATTTAATATGTTTCATGGCTTGGAAGCAGAGTGTGTTGGATTCATATTTTACATTTAAAGAAAATTGCTCAAACAAATGACTCTGACCTAAAGTACTTATGAAGTTTGTAGCGCTGAAGTAGATTCCTACACTGTGCGAAGGTTTTACAAAGTGAACTATATTAAAGTTTGACTTCATTTTGCTTTTATTTACTCCACCCGAGGCTAAATAAATTTTCGGGAAGGAACTGGGTAATTTCATTTCTCAGGTATCGTAGGAGGTCTTTGTGCCTACAGAATTTCAATAAAATACAGAAGCACAGCATAACCAGGTTTAATGGTCTGAGCTACAGCTTTGGAGTAATATCTGAGAATAAAAGCAGACACCCTTCATGGAGAAATCCCATGAAATATCTGTGGCATTGTACAAAATCATAACTCTAAAATTGATATTTTTTGTTTGCCTAATTTTCCTCCCATATGTTCAGTGTAGCTCTCACAATCTCTATAAACAGGAAGGCTCACAAAGTAATATCTCAATAGTACCTGAAGCAAGTGGTGCTCCAACCAATTTTAAATTAGCTCTCACTACTCTGTAGTGGTGTGAGATGAAGTCATTTTTCCCAAATCCAAATAGGAATAAAAAATAGTTGTAATTCTGAAGAGTTAGTATAAAAATCAATTTAAAAGAATGTTTAAAGAAGTATTTACATTCGCTTCAGTGGTCCTTTGCTGTGACTTGTTGTTCTAATAAATAAGACAACTGAATAACAATGCACATTCCTACCATGAGAAGCTGCTTCATTGTGCCTTTCATCTCTTTCAAGCATTTCATTGATTTGGACATTCTCTTCACTCTTCTCTTCACTAAAGTCTAGGTTCTCTCCTTTTTTTCCAGTAATGTACGGCATGACAGTTGAAATTCGGTGGCATGCATTGCTTAGAATTTGCTTAGCTTCACACTTATTTTCTCCACATTATAAGACAAAATTCAATGCAACTGTACAGTACCCAATTTTCTCCCTCTTGAATGTCCTCCTATAGGTCACAAAATCCTTTCAGTTCTTCCAATAACCTTTATATTCATCTGAGTCTTTCCAAAACTGGTGACTGGGAGAAGCAATATATGGGCAGTATGCATAGGAATTTGTTCATGTTTTTTCAATTAGTTCACCCAAACAGTCTTCATCCACCTGTCACTGGCCCAAACAATCTATCAAATTTTAAAATGCAGTGAGGCCCATGTCCAAAAGTTGGCCCATGCTGAGATAGATAGATAGATAGATCCTATAATATAGAAAGATTCGATCGATCGATCGATTTATAGAAAGATTTATTGGGGCTCCTTCACTTTCCTGTTAAAAGAAACAGGAAAAGCCTTTGTTGCCTCTAATACTGGGGTTCTCAAACTCTTGTAACAGGAAAGTATGCTTGGGTGCCATTTTATGACCTGAAACATGGAGACTCATAGTGTCCCCTGGTTTCTGACTCAGGGCACTGCTCCACTGACCATTTCATGCAGCTTTTATTAATCAGTTGGTGGAATTATAAGCCAGAAAAATTCATTTTCAAGACATGTGCCTGGTAGCATGGGTAACTGAAGGGTTAAAATCACTTAGTGCCTAAAGAGGCTGGTCCAGGAATGCCATATCCAGCCAGGCAACTGTGACCAGTCCAGATGTCATATCTGTGGGTGTCAACATAGAGATGTGCACAGAAGGGAAGTGATAAAAGGACAAGACCATGTGCTCGATCTCTCTCTTCCTTTATTACCTATAAATAGTTCGGAATAATAATAAACAGTGTGCCACCAAGACATCTTGGCAGAAATACAGAGAGGCACAGGGGCAGGGGAAGAGCACAGAGGTGCAGCTGCTTCAAAAGTTGATGTCTCAGATCCAACTGTTCAGGATCTGACAAATCTAGGGGCAGGGAGAACCCAAGCTGCTTTTTTGGAGACCCCTGAAAGTTTCAAGCTAGCTTCTGTGCATGGTAGTTATACTGTACAGATCATGAAAGTGTGCTGCACTTTCAAATCCAAATGTGTAAAGTTGAGGAAATCTGAAATAAAGTACTTTATGCATATCATTATGCTCTAGTGTAAACCAAGGGAGCTGTGGAGGCGCAACAGGTTACACCCTTGTGCTGACTGAACTACTGACCTGAAGACTTGAAGGTTGGCGGTTTGAATGCACGAGATGGGATGTGCTCCCATCTGTCGGCCCAGCTTCCCATGCAGGGACATGAGAGAAGCCTCCAACAGGATGGTAACACATCCAGGTGTCCCCTGGGCAACATACTTGCAGACAGCCAATTCTCTCACATCAGAAGCGACTTGCAGTATATTCTCAGGTCGCTTCTGATACAATAAAAAAACTGGCTCCTCAAAATGAAACTGGCTCCTCCCTCAGTACTTAAGAGTGACTGAAATCCAATTGTTACACTATATACAGTGAATTAATTGAATGTATATATGTGTCAGCTTAACCATTTAGCAACTGATTAAATGGGCTTACTCTAGTTGTGATCAGCAATTTGATTCAAGTTACCTTTTTCATTTATGCCTTAATTGTTAAGGATATTGCTACCTGTAGTGAATTTATCTATTTATTATTTATTTCCAACATTTCTACCCTGCTCTTCTCTACCTCCGAGGGGGGACTCAGAATGGCCTAACAAAAGGCACAATACAATGCCAACATAATAAATACAATATAAAACCAAAAACATACAGCATCAAAACACATTAAAATACAATTAACATTAAGTTTTGTTAGAGTTCTGAAATGTTCACCACCAAAACTTTAGGAACACTATAGAAGCAAAGCACCAGCGCCACCTAGTTTTCACCAACATAACTTTGGTTTTAGAACCATTTAGAACCATGATTGCCCAGGTACTTTAGAACCATTTAGAACCATGATTGCCCAGGCCTAGAACCTAGTATTTTCCTACACTGTTTACAATAATAATGATATAACTTTATTTTTATACCCTGCCACCATCTCGGAGCAGCTTACATGGGACAAGCCCAAGAATCACAGATAAAAGCAACAGCATTAAAAACGATAAAATAAAAACACATGTTTTATTGTATCTCTCATGTCTGATGTAAGCCACTCCGAGCCCCCAGGGAGTGGCGGCCTATACATTTTAAATAATAATAATAAATAATAATAATCACAACAACACATTAAAATGATGTCATGGCTGGAAAACTCCTTTTCTTTCTTTAATTCTTTAAGCAATTTTGTAGAGCTCGCAAAAGCACAGAATCATTTAATTAATACTTGTTATAGAAGGAATTTAATCTAAGAAAATCCCTGAGCAGAACACAGAACAGAGCAATATGGTGTTGTTGGGTTTTTTTTCGAAAATAAAAAACACCTGAGCTGCTCTTTGCAAATCAGTAAAGGGATTTTACATTCCAACAAATCTCCACTTTACTTCCTCATTTAAAAAGAGCAGTAACTATTTAATTTGATATTTCCCCCTATATTTGATCTGGATGTATCATATATAACACCTATTATGCCTAAACTGCCATTTTTATCAAATAGCCCACTGGTTATTGTGATCTGTTACAGAATTATTAGCAGAGGGAGAAATAATTTTCAGTCTGAAAAGATCTCCTGTGCTGGAAATAAATCGTTAAAATGAAAAGATCTCTTGATAACTATAACAATCTCTGGCTATATTAAGGAAAGAGAAAAATTAGACATGAAGGAGGCATTTACCCACTCTCAGGTAGAGTCATACTTGTTGATCATATAACATTAAGCTCAAGGGAGAAAGAATGCTGTGTTATCGTTAAAAAGACTAAAGGTAGACCTCCGACTACCACATATGAACATTTACACCACACACATTTGCATGTTTTGTGCATAGAAAGACTCACTTTTTTCAATGGGCCATTCCCTAATTGGAATGCTAAGGAGTGCAGCTATGATAACTTTTATTTATTTATTTATTTGTTTGTTTGTTTATTTGTTCGTACTTCTATGCCGCCGACTCCCTGAGGCTCACGGTGGCTCACAGGAGCCGAAGGCAAACAATAATACACGTATACATAGACAACATACAAGACATACAAGAGGTAAAACATCACAGGATAACCAACAGCAAATAGGGGGAGACCAGGCTCATGCCCAGGGGCAGAGCCACCCGATAGAGCTATTAAGCACGCCCATCACAAGAGGGGAGCCGGGGGGGGGGACCCACAAATCGAGGAGCGTCCCTCAAAGACTCCAAGTCTGAGCAGTGACAGTCACTGCGGTGTCGGTCATTGCCGGTTCAGGACCATGCCTCGTTGTCTGCAGCTTGCCCACCCTCCCAAATTGGGTGCTTGTCGGTGGAGGCATCCTGCGCCTACGGGCAGTGTTCCTGGGGCCCTCCGGGGGGCGCCTTCCGAGGGACAGCCGCCATGGAGGGGGGAGGTATTACAGAGTGGGGCAGGGACGCCCTTCGACCCTGCCCCCTGCCCCGCCCCGACTCCCGCCTCCGCTCCGCTGGGTGTCTCGGGCCTGAACGGCCCATCGGGGCACGGGGGAGATCGATCGTGGGACCCCCACACCAACGGCATTCCCGCCCCGGCTGTCATCGGGGCTGGCCAGGTACCATCTGGCGTTGGCAGAGGACCTGAGCTGGTCACGGCCAAAGGAATCGCCGGCAGCCGTCCTGCCCGTCGTTGGGGCCGCTCCTCAGGGACCCTCGCCAGGACCCTCTCGATGTCCACCGCACCCATCAAGGGCTGCCCGAGCATTGGCAGGGGGGAGCTCGCAGCTCCCAGTGGTGAGGCCGGTGGCAGCGGCCGCTCCGTGGTAGAGGTCGCCAGGGGCGCGGTCTTGGCCGTTGAAGGAGGCAGAGGGGGCGGGACCAGGGACGCCGAGCTGGACGAGGCCAGCGCCATGTTGGGGCAGCCAGCCAACGCCCTTACCGACGGGGCCGGGGAAGCCCGGCGCCCCCAGGGCCTCCCATGGGCCCCACCATCGGTCCACCGCCGCTCCCGCCAAAGCACCATCCACCGATGGAGTCGCCCCCTCGCAGAGAGGGGGGGCTCCCCTCGGCAGGCTGCCAACCGTCCTCCGGGGGTCCGTCCGAAGGGCCGGGGGTGGTCACTCTGCTCGATCCTTGCTCCTCCAAGCCCGGGTGCAAGGGGGCTGGGTGAGGTGGGCTCCGTGTTCCATCAGCCTTGCCTCCTCAATGCCCAGGGCGGGGGTCTGGGCGGTGGGAGTCGTCTATGCCGCACAGGGATGCTAGCAGTGGCCCCAGCCTGTCCAGCTCTCCCAGGCAGGCGGCCAGCTGCTCGACCAGCTGGGCAAACGGAGGACGAGGCTGGTCAGGTTTATGATTGTACAGCCCTCCCTATGAGATACGTGTCCTGTTAAATGACTGCCCTATATACTCATTTATTAGTCTAGAAATATTAGTCAAAAAACCAACCCACAAAACCTGGGTCAGCTTCCATGGGTCAATGTGAGAATTGTACCTTAAGTCTTGACAAAAAAAGGGACTTAGTCGATCCTGGGAGAACCTAAAAGAAACACTAATCCCCTCTCCTCTCTCTGTCTTGGGGGCGTTTCTAGCCTTTTTGAATGTCTGGGTGGTGAAACAGTGGCAAAGGTCAAGGATGGCTGGTTCAAAGATTAAAAAACTTAAAACACTGGGAGATAGGGCAATGTGAAATATCCACTTCATACTTAGGGACTTAAATTGTCATATATTTCAGTGACAATATGTAAGCACAAATCGTTGCTAAAGTTTTCTGAATGCTCCACACAAACATGGAGGTTCCTACACAGTCTTCTATCACTATTTGCCTTTAAGGGACAACTGAAAACCTGGTTTTTCCGCCTAGCCTTTGGAGACTAGATCCCTCAACGCCTGTTTTTTTGGGGGGGGGGATTTCCTTCCCTTTGCGACTCTTCACGTTTTGGCCCTACTCCATTTATCTTCCCCCATTTTTAAACATTTTATATGTACATGTGGCCCGCCCTCTCGTCTTCTTTTTTCCTTCTGTTTTAGATGCATTTGTTATAGTGTTTTGTTAGATGTATTCATTTTACTGTGTTTACTGTTTTTATTGTGTTTATTGTTTTTTTGATGTCTGATATTTCGTGATTTGTGGTTTGGGCATGGCCCCATGTAAGCTGCTCTGAGTCCCCTTTGGGGAGAGGGAAGTGACTTATAAATAAAGATTATTATTATTATTATTATTATTTGCACGTCAAGGATTTTACTCTCAAACTGTCCCAATTTGGCAGGGACAGTTACAATTAACACTTTGTTGTTCTATCCTTCTCTCCTCCTGCTTTTCTCTTTCATCATCAGTTTAATTCAGTCACTACAACCCGAGTTCAAAGATCCAAAGTTGTTTGCATTCAATTATTTCATCAGAAAGGAAGGGAAAGAAAGGGGAGTAAACTTGCCCTTCCCTGTATGATGGGAGAAAATCGAAGTGCTGCAGATTGTCTTAGCTTATCTGCTTTTCTTCAGTAATAACTTTCCCCCTTTTTACCAAAGTTAGATGCTTCTTGGCTACGCATGTCCTTGTTTTCACCTGTGGAATATCTGAGAGCATGCAGGAAGATCTTCAGGGTTTTATTTTGTGCATGTTTTGAAAATTAAGCCTTGCTGGGAAAAAAAACTTTGTGCACAAATACTGTATTTGTAACACTCACCTTTTTTGGCTAATTTTTTTTTGTCATGTCAGGAGTGACTTGAGAAATTGCAAGTCACTTCTGTTGTAAGAGAATTGGCCATCTGCAAGGACGTTGCCCAGGGGGACGCTCAGATGTTTTGATGTTTTACCACCCTTGGGGGAGACTTCTCTCATTTCCCCGCATGGAGAGCTGCAGCTGATGGAAGGAGCTCATCCTCACTCTCCCCGGATTCGAACCTGCGACCTGTCGGTCTTCAGTCCTGCTGGCACAGCGGGTTAATCCACTGTGCCACCGGGGGCTCCTTTTGGCTAAAGGACCTCTTTCAAACTTAGGGTGCACGTTAAATTAGTGTCATATAGTAATCTTAGTGCTGAGCCAAAGCAAAAAGGGAAGGTCACCTGAAGCTTCTGTATGAAGAATGTTATCTCTAGTTAAACAGCCTTGGCTCAATGCTATGGGATTATTGGATTTGTAGTTTGGTTAGGCATCTGCATTCTTTCTCAGACTGTCCATATGATTCCATAGTATGGTTCTATAGCATTGAACCACTGCATTTAAAGTGCATTCATTCTGGGTTAGATGCAGCTCCCATAGTCCTATGGCTGGGGGTAAGAAGACCCAGGCCGCCAAATTTTCCCCTTGTCTACGACCGAACCCTCCTTGAGCCCTGAAACCAAGGTCCAGCTTGGAGTACCTAGGAATGACACAATTTGTTTGTGGTAGTTAATAGTATATGTCTTGTCTTGTGTATTTTATAACTGTTATATCTGCTTGTTCATGTCTTACTTCTATTTGCTGTAAACTGCTCCGAGCCCTCGGGGAGTGGCGGTCTAGAAATTTGAAATAATTAATTAATAAATAAATTCTACACGATAGATGCATCACAAGGTTCTCCTTTCCATTGGTGGAAGCTTTGGGGCTCTTAACACTTTTGTTTTTAAAGAAGGAATCATAAGCTGGCAGCCAACGCAATGCCCATCTTTTTTAGTCAAATGGCAAAGAGTGCATTTTTTTGCCACTATGCATTACATTTGTCAGCAAATACTTATTTTGGTTTCAGGGTTTTGGAAATTGAGAAGCCCATTAGAACTGATAGCACGGGAGATTTTTTGTTTAATTCTGTTTTAATTTTTGTATATTTTATATTTTGTGCTAATGCTTTTATGTCAAGCGGCTTTGAGTCCCCTTTGGGGAGATAAAAGAGGGGTATAAATCTTCTTCTTGGCTTTTCTTCACGAATGAAGATTCAGGAAGGACTCATCTCACGCTTTTTACAAGCGCGTTGATGATTCAAAGGTCGGATGTGTCCTTCGAGCCTCTGCAATGGATTTTTCTGGTGGAGTGCAACATGCACAGAACTGGCCTCATCCTTTAAACCAAAGGTTCGTCTGCCGGGGCCTAGCAAACTGGGACGGTGGCAGCGAGGTCCTCAGCTCGTAGGTTTGGTTCGAGTTTCCTTCTCTAGATGGTTGACCTTACAGGGTTAAACGAGCACCATCTGCCTGGGTTTGAAATCAGAGTTTTCCTTCTCCTAGGATGGTTGCCAAAAGGCTAGAGAGCCCATCCTGCCCTTTGACGGTCTTTGTCAGACCCCTCGGGTGTGACCTCTCTGGCATGGGAGGCCCTACCAGTGGCTATTATGCTACCGCCAGCATAGCTCACAACTTCATTAGGGTACGCAAACCTCTCCCCCACAACAAGGGGGCGCCAACGGAGAGGGGGGGGGGTATAAATATAATAATAATACACTTGGGAAGTGTTTGATGTGTGATCAAATACAAAAGCCAGCATAGTTATCTTGTTTGCTTTGTAGTAATCATGTATGTATCAAATAATAATTATAATCATGCAATTCAGTTTTTTGTCAGCAATAAATGCTATGGAGAAAGTTATATAAACTTTCACTATCTATAGTTTAAATTGAGACATTTGAAAAGTATGTATTCGGAGATCAGACCCCTGTTCCTGAACATGAACTGAATAATTTTTTTCAATGTTACTTACAAAGCCTGTGCCTTGACACCTGTCACTTAAAAAAGAACATCTTACTGAAAAGCTGGTTATTATCTGTGAAGTCATCAAACACCCCTTTAGAAACAATTATAGTGAATAAAGTTCTAATTCTTGCCTGCAATTTGCCTAACCAAAAAATGTGCTCCCATTTAGTCTAGCAAATATATGGTGGATCAAAGGTGAAAAGAACAAACACTGCACCATTAATCCCATTGGTAAGAGGTACAAGGAGAAACATCACATCTGTCTCAAAATCTGATTTTGGAATGGAAAGATCAATGTGTCACAGAGTTCAGTGACAGCCCCAAAAACATTATCATCCATTACAGGAACAATCTGGAATTCAATGTGATTTTCATTGACTTTACTGCAGATCTTATTTTTATTACAAATGGAAATTTGAAATGTGTATGGCATTATCTATCACAATTGTACGACATTTGTTAGAAATAACAACATACTCCATTAATCTCTTTTAATTATGTTCCCTTTCTGTCATAAATTCAGACCCCAATTTCTCTTGCCCAGCCAGTCTTAGCAGCTGTACTGAAAATAACAAATCTGGATCATTGAAATTATTTGGGCAAGGTTTTCTTTCTCTTTCCTTTGGGGGGGGGGGGGGATGTTCATAATTCTATAATTAATGTTCATACTTATATACAAAATCCAATGGACATTGTTCTATATTTTGCCTCCACCTTCTTTGAAGTCTCTTCCACACAAGAAATGCAGGCTGAGAAGGTGGTACTACTTCACCTGACATGGGCTTGCTTTTCTTTGGCTGCCATTTCTTCAGCCCACTATTGACCCCTGGAAGAGGAGAGCTGCTATGGGGGAAGTGGTTTGTCCGCGCAGGGTGGGAAAACCTTTTATTCATACAGTGAGCAAATATATTAAAATTCATCAGAGACCCAGTCAGATGCACAGTCTCTGTTATCAGCATGTTTACACAGCAGAAGGTCAAAGCAATAACTGCCCCATAAATGCCTGGTTACACAATACAGAAATTTATTTATGCATGCTTTGTTCACACAAGACACCACTAAAGGACTCCTCCTCCATCTCAAAGGATGGAAGCCTGGGAGGACTGCCACTGCTGGCCATTTGGCTTCCTCCATCCCGCAGTCTAACATTATATTATACAATGGTTGAGAAACATTTGAAAATCCATTCTGACATTGTTCACACAAGACTCTTGATCTCTCCTGGCCACTGGGGTGAGACTATCTGTTCCTGTTCATTTCAGAAAGAAGGGGGATTCAGAGAAAGAAGGAAATATCTCTATGGCAAAGTAAGGCAGGCAATAGGGATAAGCCTACAAAAGTCTGAAGAAAAGAAAAGGAGGAGAGAGGGGGGTCAGTATGATAAACTTGGTGGTGTGGGGGGAACCAGCAGGCTTTTTCCTTCAACAGAGAATGGAAAAACGAGAGGAGGAGATCTGGAAAGAGAGAGGGAGAGAGAAAGGCATGAGGAGGGCTTTCAGCTCTCTCCTCCTGCTCCCTAGTCCTCCCTGCTCTGGCACAGTCATCAGAGACACCCCCAAAAAAGTGCCCCCTCATTACTCAGGGAAGTGTATGGAGTGAACACTAGTAATTGATATCATATGGGCATGGAAGTTCAGAGAAGATTAGGGCTTTCAGATGTACCAGGTGTTTTCTCCCCAGGCTGTCTCCGTCTTCTTCTTAGTGAGACAGACTTCATCGGTGCCTCATCACTACTGTTTTGGCATTGTTTTTCTTTGCTTCATCCTTCACAGGTGTTGTTATATGCTGCTAGGTTTTACCCTGGACATGGGTCATATCAAGATCCATAATTCAGGACCTAAATGTGCACCTAATTTATACATGAGATTGGGTTATATAGAAGTATATATGGCAGTCTATATAACAGGTTTAAAAATGGGAAAAATGGCTATAAAAAGTAGTAATGTGTCATTACATTTTTCTACATGACTCTACAGCTGATCTCTGGGAACAATCCAAAGTAGCTGATAATTCATCTAAAAAGTAGTAATTTGTCATTACATTTTTGTACAAAACTCTACAGCGGATCTCTGAGAAACAGATTGCTAAACAATCCAAAGTAGCTGACAATTCATCTAAAAGCCCTTCCTAGGGGACACTAACCATCTTCACCAAGAATTTGAATGCTAAAACCTTTTTTTAACTCTTTTCTCCTTTGAATCAATACCATAATCCTGCAAAACAAGTATTACTTATTTCTTTCCTACATTTCTACACCATCATTCCAACAAAGCATTATATATTGATGGGTGAGCCAAAAAAAGGGTAGTTTTGGAAGGCATTTACCCAAACACATTGATTTCACCACATTTGGAGTGGCGGAAGGAGAGAGAGAAAACTGCCATAGGCAATCTAGTCAACACGTGAAACAAATGCTTCAAAGTAGAATGTGTTTCTTTATTTTTAAACCTCTGGGGCTTTGTGTTAATATTTCTCCCACGCTACATTGAATACAGTGCTCATTAGAGCTTCAATAAATTCCCACTGGTGGGTGGGAGATTCTTGGCGCTAATAGCTAAGAGAGAGAAAGAGCTTTTCCAAACTCTGGTATCCATTCAACAAATATATATGGATGACCTTAGGGCTGCCAGACCTCAAGGCTTGGCCATGAGTTCCCAGTTTTTCATAGTTCATCTTTGGACAAGATATGAGGATGCAAACTCTCCAATCTTGGTGGACAAAATCTTGCTTGTAGTTTCTCCTAGCTAGTACTTCCTAATTAATTTTGCCTTCTTGACCAAACTGTAATGTTGCTTGGCTACACATTTCCCAGTTTTCATCTCTGAAATATTGACAGGTATGGAATATCAAACACGTTGGACACAAATAGTCCCATGCCTAATGGTGTTATGTTAATTTATTCTATTTTCAGAGTTTCCACTTGAATCTATCCCACACTTTTAGCAGCTTAGAGCCATAGATAAAAAGCACAGGCCTGACTATTGACAGGAACAACAGAAAGCTTTGGAATTTAGGATGCAGATGGAGATCAAATATAGAATCAATGCATATATAAAGAACAGCCTCAGTAAAGGCATCTTGCTATTCCCACGCTAAAACTTTTGCTTTATGATCAAAGTAGGCCAAGAAGTTCTTTTAAAAAAGAGGTCAATTCCAATTCTTAATGCATATTTTGTACAGGTCACACTGTCCTCAATGAATCACCATAAAATGTTTTGGTCCCAATAACATCCTGCTTATTGTTCCATCTTGGATAGACTTCTCTTTTCAATAACCAGTTCAATAAGCTGTTGAAAAATGCTTTGTGTAATATAGCTTTGCTATAGAAATGATGTTTGTCTCTGTCATTATGCTTTATATTCAATCAATTTACAAATGTTGCTCTGCTCCCCTTTTATGCTAGCGCTCCTTATGGCATCCCCAAGCAGAAACCCAAAGATCAATACCGTGTCTGCTGAAAACAATAGGACATAACAAATGAATAATTTTATTTACCATAAAAGCCCTAGTCCGCAAATGGATTCTATTAATGTTCACATTCATTTTTCAAGGTTTAACACAAGACAAAAGCAAGAACCTTATAGTGCAATAAGAAAAGAACAAGATGCATATAAAACTCATCCACAAGAACAAAAAATAATGGTTATATTTATTGAGGACACAAGTGGAACCCATGCAAAGCTGTGTTATATGAGATGTAAATCCACAAACAAAAACAGTAGAAAAGAGAAGTCCCCGAGTAACAAACGCCCAACTTACAAATGACTCATAGTTAAGAACAGGAGTGAAATAACAGGAAGTGACAGAATTCTAACCTTAGGAAGGTAAATTATCTCCTGAAAGAGTTATCATGGGGAAAAGGTATCTCCACTGAAACTATCTCACCAATCCTTGTTTTCCACAATAAGCCAAATGTTTGAAAATCCAATTATTACGGGGACAGAAAGTGAGGTGAAATCTTCTGAACAGGGCACAGACAGCAAAACAAACACCACGAGGGTGTTAACTGTTCTCTATGCTTTCCAAAGCTTGCACGCACGCACACACACACACACACACACACACACACACACACATATATATATATATCCTACAGAATCTATCTTGTTTGTAATTTGGGGACTGCCTACACTCACATTGGTACAAAAAAAACCCCACCAGTGCCAGGGCACTATTATTAATGAACAAAGTAGCAAAATTAAAGAATTTTTTTACTGCTCTGATTGGTAAAGGCCAGGTTATGAACACATGTGTCAAACTCAGGAGTAATTTAATGTGGCTCTCCACATGTCTAATAATTCCTCATCATTAGACATCATGACTAGAGGTGATGGGAGTGGTGATACAGTAACATCTGGAAAGCTGTATTTTGTTTGGTTCAGTCAGGATACTTAATGGAAATCCCACTGTTTTTATATTTTAGCCTTCCCCATCAGCTAGCCCAGAGGTATCAAATCACAAGTACAACATAAGCCCACAAGCAAGAAAGTATGATTAATTAAAAAATGAGCAGGAATACAGGAACAGGAGCATAGAAAACTTCTAGAATATTTAAATCCAAAATCAACTATTGGTGTGAACAAAGTACCAGAGAACTCAGGCTTAGCTTCTCACTCTAATGCTACGTTGCCTGAACTGACGTTAAGGTAAACAACTTAGTGTTCAATAGACACACATGAAATCATTCCATTTCCCATGAATTTTCTCCACAACTTTCTCACGTAATCTCTCTGAATGATGCAATCTATTTTCTGCTCTGATCTGCAAACAAAGACTTTTGTTGATCTCCATAGCTACAGACAGTTTCTCCTGGAAGCCCTCCTTATCATTCAGCACTTCTCTTGATTCCTTATATAATGCTGCTACGTCTGATTCTTCAAATGCCCTTGAAGTTCTGCACTTTCCAAGCCAGTTTTGTCACAGAGAGAACCATAGTTTCCCAGACTTAGATTTCCCAGACTTTGTGCCGCAGGAAAGCTAAACACAATCCTCTTTAAATCATCAGTTAAGCCAACAGCCTCTGGATGATCTACAACATCCTGCACCCCAATGTATTGTTCATTAATTCCTCAGGTTTCTAGCATTGCAGACAGAGAAACACTGAAAATCATTCACAACCCAGGATTCTTATATTTGCTCTGTTCATATTCCCATGGTGACTTTTTCTGTCCCTTTTTCTTTGGATACCTCAACTCTATTTCAAACAGTTTATATTTCTGCAATGCAGTACATTTGGGGACTGAAGGAATATTATTTTTGGGTTTAAATCAGTGATTGTAATTAGTAGTAAACAAGGTGAGAATAAACGTATTGAAACTTAATTTGAAAAAGAGCGAGCTTGTCCTGGTCAGTCAAAAGACAAATCAGTGATCAAAAGAAAATGCCCATCACCTTCACAAACATAGTTTGGTGAAAACACCGGAGAGGGCCTTCTCTGTGGCTGCTCCTAGACATTTGTTGTGATTGGTACATATTACAACCCACAATTTCATTGCTTCAAAAGTACATTTGTGTTTGCATGGTTTACAGTTTGTGATTGGTGTACAGTATGACAGGAAACTTAATAAATCTTTTCATTGGAGGAATTCTGGAGCTGATCTTCTGTATCTACATTACCCCTTTTGCCCACAGGAGCTCAAAAGCCTGGGTTAGGATTACTTTGGGGAAACAATGTTTGTTGGTTGGTATTGGCTGGCAGAGTGATGCTGAACGCAATTTAGGGGGCTCTGCCCAGATGGGGACAAGAGTTCAGACTGCCTCTAAATGCGAGGATCCCGAAACAATCTAGGTGAACCTTTTAAAAAGCGCTAAAATTCCCATTAAAATTCCCACTAGAAATCTCAAATGTCTCACCCAGATCAGAAGCGTGCGCACTGAGAGAAGAGTCTTTACCAGCTGGAAAGGATGTTGAGCCAGAGTCCCGAGATTCCCAAAAGGCTAACATAGTTTATTGCAAAGTTACAGGCATATTTATAGCAAAAGTTCCATTCACATACAAATTTGGTGCCCGCTTGCTACGTGCGCGAATATCTGATAGGTCGTGACGGCAGAATCCAATGTGCGGGAGAAGCCGGCCGGCATTCCGGCCACTCACAGGCTAGCACTACCTATGAATTGGCCAATCAGGGCCAAGGCGGCACGAAGCAGCGAGGCACAAAGAAACAGCTGGGTGGAGTGAAATTCCTTTGATTTTGAAATGACCTATGGAAAAACGAGTGTCCTAGGAGCTCAAGTCTATCCTGCCTATTGTTCAAGCTTGAATTTCTTAACAGTTCTTTGACCCAAGAGTGGAAGATTTCCTTGATTGAACAATGGATAATTATTCCAGATGATGTGTTAAGTGAAGAGTCCATTGTGTTGGGTGTAAGATTGGGCCATTCTTGATGCATATCTCCATAAGCCATTGCCTGGGGTTTTGGCTACACCCATCTATGAATTCATAAAGTGGTGGGAAGGCAAGAAGTGTTTGTTGGTGTTGCTCAACTGGTGACATTGTCCTAGTCCCCAACGCCAAGCAGGGTAACTAGAAGTCAATTCTGAACCTCAAAACTTTGGCCGGGAGGGGTCCCAGCTTCAGACAACATCCCTGCTGTACTTCTTTTGGCAGCAAAGCCCCTTTTTGTATGGCAAGCCTTTAATACAGAAAGTTCCCAAAGAGACCCTATGATTTTATGATTGGTCTAAAGGGCACTGTACTGATTTAAACTATACTGCTCTAATATTGTTTTAATCTTTTCCATTGCATTCTTTAATTAGAGATTTGAATATTTTAATAGTGTGACTGGTCTATTTCTATTTTAATGTTCACTTTTTGTAAGTTTTGTTTTTTTAAAATTGTACATTGCTCTGAGTCTCAATTCTGGAGAGATCTGATAGTGATCATGGTGGTGGGGATGATGATGATTGATAATAATGTTTCCCTAACTATACCTCTTAGCTGCAAATGAAGATGTTTTCTTATCAAATTGCTACTGAAAAGCAAGCTTGACATGAGGCATTTCAGCAATTTTTGCAAACTGCACCAATTATTTTTTTCCTTTACAGGAGACACTGTTTTTGTTGTTTTAAAAGCCTACCACAATAAGAACTTGGAGATGACTTACCATTCTCTTTCACAGCTAATCACCCATTGGAAAAAGGATTTGCTCTTGTAATGATTGTGCATTCATCACATTATTCATTTCTTGCTTTGTTTGTCAAAAATGCACACACAAAATCTTTCAACAACAATCATATGAAGGTTAATAATTCCACATCTTTCATTCAACATCATTCATCTCCAAATTATGCCATTTTCTATTAATTCTATTCTTTTTTGTTGGCTGTTGCTTAAAAAGCAGACGTCCTTTATCACACGTCAGTTGCTCTGTTGTTAGCTCTTTTCTACAGCTCTGTTTGGTTCCATTTATTTCATCCCTCTCATTTAGTACTTGCTCAACAAACACTTCAGCACACCTTGAACTTCAGCTTCTCCGTCAAAGATCCCTTTAACCTCATCCACCTGTCTAACAAATCCTTTGGGCAAATCAGTAAGAATTAAAGAGTTTCTTTCTAACACCTTTCTCAAACAACATAACTCCAGGTTTGAAGTTACAGGATTAAGGGATTTTTATCAAAGGATAATGGGTTCTGTAAACAAGTTTATCTTGACCATTGAGTTTCCAGAAATTCACTATCCCCTTTAGAGATCATGACCATTTTGTACAATATTTTATTGTTTGTAACAGTGTCCTGTTTCAGAAATTGCTTGAAAGCACTGGTTTGCTGTTGCTGTTATATGACTTCAAGTAGACTCTGACTTATGGCATGGTTTCGAACCCAAAAATGGTGATTCTAAAATCAAATGGGGGGGATTTTTTTGATTAGTAAAAGAAAGACTTACAAAAAATTTCCAAAAATGTCTAAAATGTAACTTAATTACTAACGAAATTCGTTAGTAGTTCGTGTCTGCCAGCACATGTGCATTCCAGATGGTTTTGGCCTACAACTCCCAGAAATCCTAACAGCTGGTAAATTGGCTGGGATTTCTGGGAGTTGTAGGCCAATACTTGTATAAATCACACTGAATTCTAGATGGGACTCTCCAAATGGGAAGGAGGGAGGGAAGGCGGGAGGGCGTGGGTATTCTATTCTGGGAAGCAGCAAAAGAAAAGGAGGAGCCCCCCCCCTCGCTCCTCGCTGCCCTCTCTCACCCCCCAATCCCGAGGAGCGAGGGCCCAAGTTTGCCCAGGCTGGTCATATACCTACATTCCATGCACATGCAATAATACAGCAGTAATAACAATGGGTATAAGAAGAGGTAAAATTCAAACAGACTTCTGACTGGTCCCTCCTCATGGTAACAAACGGGCTCTTCTCTGTGAGCCCTGGGAAAAGCCATTTTCTGCTTGGGTGCAAACACATACATATTCTTTGGGGGATTTGCTGCAGAATCTTCTCTATGAGCCCGGGTTCTGCAGCAAATCCCCCAAGAATATGTATGTGTGTGCACCCAAGCAGAAAGCGCTGGATGGGCTAATAGAGAAGAGCCCATTTGCACCATGAGGCAGGGACCAGTCAGAATAACTTTGAATTTTACCTCTTGTTATTGTTATTACTGCTGTATTATTGCATGTGCATGGAATGTAGGTATGACCAGTTGGATTACTTATAATATTAGGCACTTACAGTAGCATTCATTCTATTATACATTAGGTTGGTTTCTCACCCCAATACTCTTTGATGCTTTAGATCCTGGCAGGCAGGAGAGGCAGGGAAGCCTGGAAAAAATCTGAGGTTTACTCAGAAGTAAATCCACAAAGGAGGGCACTTCATCCAAAGTGCCCTCCTTTGCAGATTTACTTCTGAGTAATCCTCTCTGTTTACATTTTTTCTGGGCTTCCAGCCGAAAGAAGGAGCGAGTTTAGGGCTTGCCTTGCCATAATACTTATTGGCAAGGGAGGCGGGAGGGTGGTGAGAGAGATGGAGGGTGCCCCCCCCTTACGACCTAATAACGACACTTAAGAAAATCCTGGCCCCTGAAGTTCTATAAAGAAAGTCCACTTCCTGGTTGGCGTTCCAGGTGCGGAAATACTCAAAAGTAGCATTTCTTACAAATTTCTTACGAATCATTTCATTTTCATAACTTTTTTCTCATGCCTATATGGCAACTACTATTTTAGGATTTTGAAAGGTTTATTCAGAGGACCTCTGCATTGGCAGGCCCTTGTTGTGGGGGAGAGGCTTGCATACTCTAATGAAGTTGTGAGTTAAGATGGCGGTGGCATAATAGGGCCTCCCATGCCAGACAGGTCACAATCGAAGGGTCTGACAAAGAGCGTGAGTGGGCAGGATGGGCTCTCTAGCCTTTTGGCAACCATCCTAGGAGAAGGAAAACTCTGACTTCAAACCTAGGCACATGGTGCTCATTTAATCCTGTAAGGTCAAGCATCTAGAGAAGGAAGCTTGAACCAAGCCTACGACCTGAGGACCTCACTGCCACCGTCCCAGCTTGCTAGGCCCCGGCAGACGAACCTTTGGTTTAAAGGGTGAGGCCAGTTCTGTGCACGCTGCGTTCCACCAGAAAAATCCATTGCACAGGCTCGAAAGACACGTCCAACTTCTGAAAAAGCCATGTAACAATAGGTGAGGGACAAAACGGCATCGGGAGGCATGGAGACACACTATCCACAATGCTGCGGCCTCTTTTGAGAAGTCACTTTTTGAGAAAACGTCAGAAAGAACTGCAACCTGAAACGTGTCTTGAAGAGAAATTGGCGACAATGCAGAAAGATCTCTCTCTCTCTCTCTCTCTCTCTCTCTCTCTCTCTCTATATATATATATATATATATATATATATATAAATAGGCCTATATAATATAGGCCTATTAAGAGGAGATTTGCATTGCCTTTCAATTAGGCCAAGAGAGCTTGATTTGCTCAAGGTCACATTGTGGGTTTCTATGGTTGAACAGATATTTGCACTCTGATCTCCTGGAAACCAGCAGTCAAATTGCTTAACCATACTGCAAAAGCACTAGTAGCCATGTAGAAAAATGACAAGGGGATGAATTATTAAACTGGCATCCAGGTAAGATACCAACATGATGAAGATGCTGAAATGTCTAAGCAAAATGTAAGACTGACTGTCTGAATTATATAAATAAGTGAAAATATGTATGTACATTTGTACTGCAAAGATTTGTATGTGTTTTGATGGACTGGGATCAAATTTGGTACACAACCCTTTCATTATCCAACTTAAAATGCTGGTGAGATTTAAACTGAAGAACCAGTCTCTTGTGTTTGCTGCATTATTTTTAAAATGATCTACATTGGTGGGCCATGAGTAACACGCTACAGCACTTAGATGGAACCACCAGAGGGTAGTATATAAATAGAAAGTCTACCTCAGTGCTGTCCAACTTCTGGGGGGTCCAGGGCCGGATAAGAGGTGACTGATGACCTGTGGGGCCCCGCCCCCAGGCTCGGCCCCGCCCCCAGGCCCCGCCCCCTCCTAAAGCCGCCGAAAAAGGAGGAGTAGGCGGCGCCAAGAGCAGCGTCACAGGCTTGGCGTGACGCGGTGCTCTTGGCACCGCCTTACCTCCTTTTCTGCGCCCCCCTTCCTAGGGCCGGGGAGCCGCCGAAAAGGAGGAGCAGGCGGCGCCAAGAGCAGCGCGTCACGCCAGGCCTGTGACGCGCTGCTCTTGGCGCCGCCTTCTGCCCTTTTCGCGGCCCCCTGCCCTAGGAAGGGAGGGGGCGCTGAAAGAGGGCAGAAGGCGGCACCAACAGCAGCGCGTCACAGGCCTGGCGTGACGCGCTGCCCCTTGGCACGCCTACTCTCCTTTCGGCGCCCCTCCTTCCTAGGCCGGGGAGCCGCCGAAAAGGAGGAGTAGGCGGTGCCAAGGGGCAGCGCGCCACGCCAGGCCTGTGACGCGCTGCTTGGCGCCGCCTTCTGCCCTTTTGCGGCTCCCCGCCTAGGTAGGGGGGGCGCCAAAAAGGAGGAGCTAGCTCTCTTCCTCCTCCCTGCCCCGCCTCCCCCTCCCCCCGGCCGCCATTTTTTTTTAAAAAATCGATTTATTTTTTTTTAAAAAAAATTTAAAAATGGCGGCTGAGGGCATAGGTGGGGCCGTGTCAACAGGCTACGGGGCGGATCCGGCCCCGGGCTGCCAGTTGGACAGCCCTGGTCTACCTCAAAGGGAGAAGTGACAACTGGAACATGCCTAGAGCAAGCATGAGCAAACTTCTGCCCTCCAGGTGTTTTAGACTTCAACTCCCATAATTCCTAACAGCCTACTGACTGTTTGCCCATGCCTGGGCTAGTGTCAGCAGGGAGACATGCTGGTAAAGAATGACCAGAGTATTGTCATGAAGACTTTCTAAGGGAGGCCTTCACAGAGGGTCAGACAAAGATGAAAGCAAGCTGAAGAAAGAAGGCAAGTCGCAGCCTCTCTTACACGGTTTCCATGTTCCTATTCAGAATTGTTTCCTCTGAATCTGGTAATAGCATATGGCAAAACTTTTCAAGACATGAGTGTTCGTATCAACTCAAAATGAGTGTATATGTAGGTGTATATGTCTGCATGTTGTCGTTTATTCGTTAAGTTGCTTCTCTTTGTGTTCCCATGGACTACCCCATGCCAGAACTCCCTGTTGGCTGTCTCCACCCTCAGTTCCTTCTAAGTCAAGCCAGTCACTTCAAAGATAACATCTATCCATCTTGCCCTTGGTCAGCCCCTCTTCCTTTTTCCATCCATTTTCCCCATCATCATTATTTCCTTCAAAGGATAATTACCTTGTCACAGTGCTGGACCTGGAGCACCTTAATGACAACCAAAACTGTGAAGGGACACCCAAGATGGGAAGAGAGGGCAGACTAAATATGTTCCCTGGGGAAAGCAATGGCAACCCACCCCAGTATTCTTGCCATGAAAACTAAATGTATGTATTTTCCAGAGCATGTGACATGACTCCTATTTGTTTTTTTGAGGTATTTCAGAGGACTGTTAGGGTGGACAGTAAATGTGTAAGTCGGGGGGGTGCACCCTTTCTGCACCCAGTTGCCCACCTCATCTTTCATTATATAACTCCAACCTATTAATTACTTCTGTTTTAGTTTTTGTGGGTATGGTCTCACTAAAGCATTGTGCTACGGAAAGAAAAATATCCAGAAATTTTAAAAGCAATAACCAAAAGGAAACTATTTCAATTGCTTTTCCAGACACTTTACTGCAATAAATTGCTTTTCAAAATGTCTAATTTGGGTGGGCCACTTGAACTATAAGTAGAACTATTTACTATTAAATGTAACTATCCTGGCTTTGCCCATATTTTGGTAATAAACTTGCCATCTAAAACCTTTCCCTACCCATTTTGAAACCTTTATTTTTTCAAATCATACAAGTTAATTAACATGACATCTAATGTGAATTGGCTTTTGTACTCATTCTTTTTGTCTCCAACTCACAGGAATTCAAATATATTAATATTTCATTGTCTGCTAGGAAATACATATATTTTAAAAGGCAAGCTGTAAGTGAGTCAGAAACCAAGGAGATAAAACCGTTGCTGTAAAACACAGGAAACATTCTTGTTGCTAGATCAGATGAATATAGTTTTGTGCAAGCCTTTTATGGCTCTCAACAGCAAATTGCTTTATTATACATACCACAGTCTGTTTTCAGCAAAGTAATTTTCTCTCCTCCTTCCCTCCTTCCCCTCCCCATATAATTCTGGGAAGAAGACTTTGCTTTTGTTTTTAGTAACTAAACACTTACTTGCTCGCAATGAGAAAAGAATGATGGGGGGGGGACAAGACAGAGGCTGTATACAACATATGAACTACTTCAAAATGCAACATAATGCACACTCACTCATTGAAATACACACACATACACAGACTTTTCACACTGTGGAATATTAAAACTAAATTTATAAAACTAAAATTGTAGACACATCACATTGGCAGATTATATGTTACAGTCAGCCAAATCATATGACGAGATACCCTATAAACAGAAAGCATACTACAAGTTTACTCAGACTGTGATTTCTAAAGTGAGCTAATATTTGATTTGTGTATACATGCATGTTCTGTAACCATACCTGTGTTCCCGGTTAAATATAAGTTTGGACACAACCTTAGAAGTCTTCTTTTCAGTCCCTTTCTTTACCAAAATCAAGGCTTTATAAATGAAACCAACAATGTTTTGAAGGCCATTATTCTGAAACCTAATGCAAGCTTTCATAAAGGCAATAGTTCTGAGCAGCCCTGGATATACCATAAGCCATAAGCTTTGAGGACTAATCAATAGACATATTTGGCACAGACACTATTTTGTGCGTTTCAGATTTCATTATATTTTTAATATCCAAGCAAGTCACAATAGCATTCCAGATGTATGTTTTAATACACTGTGTTGCAAGAGTATAAACTATCCATTCATGCAGTTTAGTATGGCATACATGGACTGAGTAATGCATACTCTAGGGACCTTAGACAAACATTTCCCACATTATCAATCCTTTATATTTCATGAATGAGCACTCTTGAAAGGGCAGAATTCACTTTCCAAAACAAATTGCAAATGGCCACATGTCAATGGTGGGTGTCTTCAAAAATGCTAGTGTATTTTAACTTAACATTCAGACATCCTATTGCCATTAACTAAGATGAATTGGGGCAAGCCAACTTGGAAAGTTGGAAGTTACAAGGTGATGGTACCATGAGAAAGCCTAGAGCCTTAAATTGGAACTTCAGATTTGGTCCCAAGGTCTAAGACTCTTCCATCCATGTTTTAACTAGATGAAGCTTAGATCGTATAACCAGGATGAAAGCACCTGCTTTTCCAATGAGGTATGATTAACTCCCAGGAAGTATAGCGAAGCTTTTCTCTCATAAGAAATCACTAATTTAGTCTGAGTTTATCCCCCACAAACCAGAGAGAAGTTTAATTGGACTGTTTAACTGGTGATATACCCTGGAGAATCAGGGAGCTGTTGCTGTGATGTCAGACGATGTGACATTTGGACATCTTAGGAGAATTGTTGCATTTTATTTCTAAGGACATACCTCAAAAAGGCCCAATAAAGCATTACCATAGATGACAATACTTGTGGCAGCATTAGTAAAAACTAATGGTTTTACAGGACCAATAATATGATAGTTTTAAACAGAGATTATCTTCAAAACGCTTTCAGATCTTGAAAGAAAGAAACGGCACCTGTTTATTTATACATCTTTTTTGGTGAAAAGGTCAGTAGAAAATTCACCTCTGAGGTCATTGTTGCTAAGCAACCACTTTCAGAAGTTCTGCAACACTGATCAAGCATATTACGTTCCACTGACTGGCTTCGGAATAAATATGAGTAACATCTTACCTGTTCTTCCATATGAAGAGAGAAGACACTTCTTCTCCGATGGAGACTACCAAGTATCCAACACCAGCACACTGGATATTTTCTCCCCAAAGGCAAAAAAAGGATACGTCCCGGGACCACCGGCTTCCGATTCACCAGAGCAAAAGATAGCTCCGTCTTCAGAAACACCACAGAAGGCTTGATGAGGTGCTGCCCAAAGCGGAGCGACATATTCAACATGAAGAAACTGTTAAGGAGAATAAAGAAAATCATCATATCAACTGTATTGGCTAATTTTCAGAGACACTGTTGTTTTAAAACAGGGACCCGAAAAGTAACTGAGGTCTGGGATGACTGCACATTACCCTGCCCAGCTCAAAAGACCAAGTGTAACACCCCACAACTGGCCCCACTGCCGCTAACATGTTCCTTTCCAGTACTGCAATGGCTTAAACCCTTGTGCTGGCAGAACTGGACCCATCAATGAATCCCATAAAACAATGCCCATGCACACTGCAATATTTTTTTTCCTATTCAGATGGCAAAAGTGGGGAGGAAAGGAAGATGTATCTAAAAATGCCCATTTACCTTCCAACCCCCGAAATAACGAGACAGACAATCATACTTGGATTCAAATTTGGGCAATCTTTATTTAAAGTTACCTATTTAACTTTAACCTAAATGAACTTAGGTATCAAGAGAACAAGGTGTGACGACCGCAAGCGGTCGACCCCTCAGCTTCACTGAAAGACTCCCCTGAGTCCCCTATAACACAGAACTGGGCAAAGTTCCAAGGAAATGCAGAAAACAACTTCTCTGAAATATTTTACCGTACCCTCAAATTTCTGAGCCAATGGTATCCCCCTCACCCTTCAACTGCTGTCCAGGTAAGTATATTTGTGCATTGGCCCAACCAACTTTGAGGAGTGCATGAGTGTATATGGATCAATTGGATTTCCCTAAACTATTTACGCTGGCCTATTTATAAAACCGCCATCCCAACCAGCCCCTAATAACAGTATAGGGTAGGCGGGGGGGGGACCCCTAGAACATAGAGGGGGGGGATTCCTACCCGGCCCCCTAAGGCAACCACTATACTGTCAACTGGGAGGGAGTGGTGGGTCAACGTCTCCAGAAGGAATGGGGCAGGAGGCTGGCCAGACCAGTTGCCAGCCTCCGCCCATTCCACTGGAAAAACCATGGAGGCAACCAATCGTTTCTGTCTTCGTGGGAGGAAGTAATTACCTTTCCCCACCCACTGCGCAGACAGGGAAAGGGCATTGGATTTGTTAAAATCATATTAAACCTTGGCCTAGCTTTGAAAATTACTATGGATGGGACCTCGTTCCTAATCAGAAGAGGGTCACTAATTCCTACTTAGTGTCCTTAGAGTCGAGTATTAAATACTATCCAAATGTCAAACATTACATTCATTCTGTAGCTGTACATTTATGGCAACCATCATATGATTGCCCTACCTGCAGTGTCATACAAGTATGTCAGTTGTGAAAACTGGTCTGGAACTTTTTCCTTTTTTTGGAAATATTTATTTTTTGCCAATAAAAATGTGCCTATACAGAAAATGTTGGATTTTGTGCAGAATAAAGATTTTTTAGGGGGGAAAACCCCTCTCTGCTGAAATCTGGTTGTTGAGTTGGTTCTTTCTCTTTTGGATGAATTAATTTTTTTTTCACCCTGAAAAAATACCCAACTGTGAAAAATCTCAAGGGGTGATTGTTTTTCTGAATGGAGTATCTCATTGCCCAAGGTGAGAACAATTAGAGATATTTGTACATCCCTGGGGCAGTGATAAGATATGTGGTTCCAGGCAAGCTGAGCTTTCCATTCTAGCCCACTGAAGCAAGGATCAAACAGTTTCAAGCAGATCAATTTGATATTGATTTTATATTGTTGAGGCTCCAGACAACCTAAGCCGGTGAGCCATAAAATAGCAAATTGTTTGGTTATTCAGTGAGAAAAGTTGTTCAGACTGAGAAGCTGACTTGGGTTTCATGCATCCCAATCAGCTGGTGATATTAGATAACTATACTTGAAATGCAGATTTAATTGATGATATTCAGTCTAGAACATCAGCCTAGAGGGAACACTTGATTAGCAAAATTTAGCCTGCCTCATTTACCAAACAATCAGAGCACTTATGACACAGGAGGGAAGACACTGGGGACTGGCTTTGACTTCACACACACACACACACACACACACACACACACACAGTACTTTGCATGTTAATTGTATCAGACCTAGTTTTTATTGAAGGTGAGATAGAGCAAAGCAAGGTAAGACAAGGACAAATTAAGAACAACATAGTCTCCTGTTATTTAAACCAGTGAACAAGTCAGTTGCGGAAACCTTTACAGTATACTGAATCTGCTGAAGTCTATTAGTTTAGAGCAGTGATTTTCAACCTTTTTTGAGCTGCAGCACATTTTTTACATTTACAAAATCCTGTGGCACACCACCAACCAAAATGACACAAAATGACACTCTAACACAGTAATACATATAGTTAATATGTTTTTAAATGTATTTATACACTCACTTCGTGTGAAACCTGGGCCTGTTTCGATGAACACAAAATAGATATCCTGGCAGGAATGGTAGAAAGACACACACGAAGCTCTTGTTCAACAGCTGCGATCCCAAATTGCCACTGACACTTGACGCGCAGCTGCAGCACTAACTCTAACTTTGTTTACTTAGCCGCGTCTGAGCGAAGCCAAGATGGCGCGACCATAGCACTCTTGCATCACTTCTTAGGTGACGCGAGAGTGCTATGGTTCCATTTCTTAAAGGGATAGATGCGCCTTATAGTTTATATATGAATGAAGTTCGAAAATAATTTCCCACGGCACACCTGAGGAACTCTTTACAGGAATTCCTGGAAACCTCAGGAAGCCTGGACCCCTGCCAATTGGGTTTCCGCGCCGGACACGGGACCGAGACCGTCCTGGTGGCCATTACGGACGACATTCGCCGCCAATTGGAGAAGGGAGGTTCGCTATCCTGGTGCTGCTTGACCTCACCGCGGCGTTCGACACGGTGGACCATGACTTGCTGTTGCGGCGACTATCAGCCATTGGGATTCAAGGCACAGCTTTGGCCTGGTTCGATTCCTTCCTGCGGGGCCGTTCGCAGCGTGTTGAGTGGCGAGGCCAAGCGTCCAAGAAATCCACCCTGGACTGTGGAGCCCCCAAGGCGCCATTTTGTCACCAACGCTTTTTAACATCTACGTCCAACCCTTGGCAAGCATAGCCAGAAGTTTTGGATTGGGGTGCTACCAATATGCAGATGACACCCAGCTTCTGCTGAAGCTTGAGCCAGGTGTAACATCGGTGCCTGAGAACTTCAGACAAGGACTAGAGGCAGTGACCAGATGGCTCCGCTCATACAAACTTTTTTCCACCTACGCCAGGCACGTCAACTGGCACCTTACCTTCCATCAGATGCGCTGGCTACTGTGGTCCATGCCACAGTGACATCACGGCTGGACTACTGTAATGCCTTGTACGTGGGGTTGCCGCAGTCAACCCCTCGTAAAATCCAGCTGGTGCAGAATGCAGCCGCCAGACTCCTCACCGGGACACCACTGAGATGCCATATCGCGCCATCTCTGCAGCGCCTGCACTGGCTGCCAGTCGAGCTCAGAGCCATCCACAAGATCCTGTCGCTTACCTTTAAGGCCCTCCATGGTGCCGGCCCAGCTTATTTAAAAGACCGCTTGTCCGAACCAGCTCATTTAAGGTCGCCGCGCTCAGGAAACAGGGACCTTCTCCGCATCCCAGGTGTGAGTGAGGCCCGCCGACACCACACGAGATGGAGAGCTTTTTCCATCGCGGCCCCTGTCCTTTGGAACTTGATGCCGGCAGATCAGAGAGCTATCCAGGACATGCCCCAGTTCCTGACCACACTGAAGACCTGGCTCTTCCGAAAGGCTTATGGCTAAGGACACCTCCCAGACTTAGCCTGAGCTACTGGAACTATTTTAATTAATCTTTTTATTCTATTAGCTTTTAACTATTGAATTCTTTTATGTGTTTTTGTGTGTAAGTCGCCCGGAGAACTGACGTGGAGGGCGACTCATAAATAATAAAATCAATCAATCAATCAATCAACTCTCATGGCACACTAGTGTTCTGTGGCACACTGGTTGAAAATCACTTTAGAGGGATGTCCTTCTATAGAAGTTCTTCTACATTCACTGGAGAATGGAGTCCTGCAAAACGAGGTAGCAATGTGTGTTTTCCCAGGATAGCACTTCACAAGAAGTAGCACTTTTGCAGCTGGAGCATCAAAAGAGACCATTACTTTCCCAGAGTCATCTAGATTGGCAAAACTCAGGTAGTGCTGAGAGGCAGTAGTGCATTAAAAAGGACTGTTTACCTGTATGTTTAGAAATAATACAATGGAATAAGTGAATTAGATGAACATGGGTCAAGTTAGATGTGATGGTGACAGCCACATGTATTCTTCATAGCTCTTTGCTCCATTCTATTTTGATGCCAATCAACTGTCCAAATTCTGATAAAAACAGCAAGTTTACAACCCAGTGAATTTACCATGCCATATATTTCTTGGGGAAAGATCCCCTCTAATCATATCAATCGGAAAGGCTTCCTACACACAAAGAGCACCTGAAACCATCAGGTATCACTCTTACTTGCCAGCCCAGCTTCAAAGTGGAAGGCAGCCTAGATGTCAGTACAATCACTTGTAGAAACAAGTCCTGCTTCACATCAGAATAGGTAATGCTTTGTCCTTATTTATTCATTCATTTATTTATTTATTTCAAACATTTGTACCCCATCCTTCTCAACCCCCGAAGGGAGACTCAGGGCGGCTTACACCGGCAACAATTTGATGCCAACACACAACATAGCAATAAAACACAATTAAAACATTGATTAAAACATTAAATATAGATAAGAAATTAAAAACATTATTAACAATAATATGGCCGCATCCAAGTTTGATTCAACATTCAGGGACTTGGTTCAAAGCCTGTCCATTATCAGTTCACCTACATCAATTACAATTGCTGCTAAGCCTGTTGTCGAAATGCCTGGTCCCAAAACCACGATTTGAGCTTATTCCTGAAGGAAAGGAGAAATGGTGCCAACATAATTTCACTGGTGAGAGGGTTCCACAGACTGGGGGCCACCACTGAGGAGGCCCTGTCTCTCAACCCCGCCAAACATGTTTGGGAAGAAGGCGGGACCTAGAGCAGCGCCTCCCCAGACGATCTTAAATTCTGAGGCAGATCATAGAGGGAGATACATTCGGACAAGTAGGCTGGGCTGGAACCGTATAGGGCTTTATAGGCCAAAACCAGCCGTATAAATTATGCTTGGAACTGGACCAGCAGCCAGTGGAGCTGACACAAGAAGGGGGTGGTATGTTCCCTGTATGCTGCTCCGGTGAGCAATCTAGCTGCCGCCCATTGGACAAGTTGGAGTTTCCAAACAATCTTGAAAGGCAACCCCACGTAGAGTGTGTTGCATTATTCTTTTTGGAATGTAATCAGAGCATGGACTACCATGGCCAGATCAGACTTCCTAAGGTACGGGCACAGCCTTTAAGTCAACTCCAACCTACGACAACTCTATTTTATGATGATTTTGTCATTTATTCAGAGGTTTGACATTACCTTTTTCTTAAATTGAGAGAGAATGATTTCGTGGATGCATTTTTTAAAAGTACATTTGTTGAAATTAAGAGTGCAGGACCCTTGCAAAAGTGGAAATCTGCAAATAAAAAATGCAACTTTTTTTACTTTGAGATAACACTTCTTTAGGAATATCTAGGCTTGCTGGAAGTTTACCTGAGAGTTGCATCAGGGTATCTAGGGAATCTTGGAGAGACCCTATTAATCAAATCCAGAAATAATCAAATTTACAAATTCTCAGAAGGAGCAGATAATACAATACAAAGCCATAGGAATCCATATATTTCAGAAGCAAGCTTAGCTCTCTACCCATCGCTTCTTAATAGCATATAGGCTGAATCCGATTAACAATAATTTCAAAACGGGAATTAAGAAAAGCTTCAATAGCCAGCAAGAAACCACTTACTGGCATTGAAAAACAGGAGGGGGGGTGTGGGAAGCCAACACCTCCAAAACAGAATTATTAAAAGAGAGCATGTCAGGCACAGAGAGCACAGTGGCAGAAAAGAAGATGATGCTTCCTGCCACACTCAGAAACAATAAACACTTCAAGCAGAAGGTTGATGACCTTGGAAATAAAAGGCAGATCCTATGCTTCAATAACCTAAGCTCCTGGGAAAGTAAAAAAGTGCTGATCTGGTACTTTTTATTCTAGCTCTCCCGCTGAATTACCAGGGACTATAGTGCCACTGAGCCCCCAATGTGTTTAACAGTAACTCGGAGATTCACTGAGGGAAGAAATAATCAAATCCCACTCACAAATATAATACTATGCTGTGGAATTTCAGTTTTAGAAAGCAACAGAAGTTGCGAGGCAAGGTTAATCTTCTGCTTGAGGGTTTCACAAATCATTCCTATGTATGTCTTCTTTCAATATGCTGGCATCCCTAAATTAGTGGAAGTTTCCTCAAGTTAAAACTCCACATGAGTTTGTATGTATATGTATACATACACACACATGCATAGATTTTTAATGACTTACAATTAGACAATTCCCAGATAAGCGTAGCTATATGCATAATTGATATACATTATTTATTTATTTATTTATTTATTTATTTACAGTATATATTTCCAACACTTCTACCCCGCTCTTCTCTACCCCCGAGGGCGGACTCAGAGCGGCCTAACAAAAGGCACAATTTGATGCCAGCATAATAAAATACAATAGAAAACCAAAAACATACAGCGTTAAAATACATTAAAATACAAATTAACATTAACACATCATACACATTCTCTTAAGTTAAAAACAGTATTTTGTCCATAACAGGAGCATTGAGCCATGTCCATCAACTTGCCATTACAAATCCAGTCCAAAGTGCTGCATTGTGCTAATGTGCAAACGCCTGGTCCCACCGCCAAGATTTCACTTTTTTCCTGAATGCCAGGAGGGATGGTGTAAGGACTCACCCATTCTGAGCAGGCCGAAGCCTGTGTGGCAGTTTGGCTCCCTGGTTAAGAATAGCTGGCATCCATCTTAGGAAGGGAGATCCACACAGCAACCATTAGGAGAAGGTAGTTGCTAGAGACAGGGGGCGTGGCTTTAGAGTTTCTCTGTCTAGTTACAAAGTCTCCCAGGAGATTGGCTGAGAGCCAAGGGGGAGGAGTTAAGCTGTCTAGGAGGGAGAAATCCTGACAGGAAAGTTTAGTCTTGAGCGAGGTTTTGGAGCAGCAACATCCAAGCCTCAGCTGTTGTTCTGATATAGTCTATTTCTATAGTGACACATCCAGAGAGTTTGGGGTGACACTTATAGTTTAGAGCCAGTAGGGCTGACTTGGAATAGTCAGACAAAACACCTTGCAGTCTCTGGGTTAGAGAGGCAGGTGGGCTCTGGGACTGGGGAGTTAGCAGTAGTTAGCTAACCCTGTCAGACAAGACTCAGGGGACTTTTAGTGTAGAAAAGTTCCTGGTTGGAAACACCTGTTCACCGCTAGTTTTAGTATTAGGGTGACAGTAATATTCTTAGTCAAGTTTTAGCACTGACTGGAATTGTTGAAGATCTAAGCTTCAGTAAAACCTCTTACGTAACCATACGCTCCAGCACATTTTGTTATCCAGCAAACTATCACGCATTTGAATATTTTATCTGTAACCATACGCTCGTTGCCTCAATAGAAGTAAACCATCAAGCTCTGTGCATTATTGTAAAGCCTGTTCTAGTTAATAACTTATTTCCTGTTCATTTTGAAGAAAGTCTCCATCGTACTTCTTCCTCTCCTTAGAATCCTCTCAGTTAATGATTTCTTTAGGAGCCTAGCTGGTGATCATATTTGATTTCAAATTCCTAATAGCATTAGGTTGGTGGCGGCATTTTGGTTAATTTGGGTGGACCAGGAAAATATAATTGGACCTAGGTCTTTATAATTGGTGGCAGCGGTGGGATTTCACCAAAGCCCTACCCTGCCACAGTGACCCGACGTCCCTTGGGTCGTTATAGATGGCGTTGATCGTATGTCACTTGGAAGCGCATTCCACAGATGGGGAGCCACCACCGAGAAGGCCCTTTCTCTCGTCCCCACCAACCGCATTTGAGAATTGGTTGGAGCAAGAGCAGGGCCTCCCCAGATGATCTTAAATTACGAGGTGGGACAAAGAGGCTGATGCGTTCGGACAAGTAAGCTGGGCCAGAACCGTATAGAGCTTTAAAGGTCAAAACCAGCACTTTGAATTGAGCTCGGAACAGGCAGCCAGTGGAGCTGACGCAACAGGGGATGGTATGCTCCCTGTATGTAGCTCCAGTTAGTAATCTGACTGCCGCCCGTTGGACTAATTGTAATTTCCCAACTGTCTTCAAAGACAGCCCCACGTAGAGTGTGTTGCAGTAATCTATTTGGGATGTGACCAGAGCGTGGACGACCGTAGCCAGATCAGACTTTCCAAGGTTAATATACAGTGAGCCTGGATATCCACCTAATTTTTGTTCCAGGACACTCCTGTGGATGCCAAAATCTGTGGGTGCTCAAGTCCCATTATATCACATCACACCAGTCTTACAGCATTTGCACTGGCTTCCTATCGAGTACCGGATTGCCTTCAAACTGTTGGTGTTAACCTTTAAGGCCCTGCATGGTCTGGGGCCAGCGTATTCCCTAGTGATTCCCCAGAGATCACTACGGTCTGAAGACCAAAATCTTTTAGACGTCCCATCAGTTAGAACCTGTTGCTTGTCATCTACTAGACAGCGTGCCTTTTCGGTAGCAGCGCCCAACCTATGGAATGCTTTGCCAGAGGAGGTCCGAGCAATAACAGACTTGTCGTCCTTCCGGAGGGCTTGCAAGACTAACCTCTTCTGGCAGGCATTCAATCTTTAGAGGCCGCCTAATCCACATGCTTCTGACTTAGTATCAATGGTTTTTATTATGTTTTAAATTGCTGTTGAATTATTGTCTTTGTTTGTTTTGCTTGTGTTGTGAACCACCCTGAGCCAACTGGAAGGGGTGGTATACAAGTTGAAATAATAAATAAATAAAATGAAATAAGATACAACGGCGTTGTAAAATAACCTTCCCTATAGGTAAAATGGAAAATCAGGATTTGCTTTTAGGATTTTTTTATGTAAGATATTTTTAAGCTGTGTGTGGTTTAATTCATGGATAATATACTATTTTATTGTGGGTAATGTTATATGTGTATATTACACACTTCATCAGTGCCCTGAGTCAGGAAAACTCCCTTTCTAAGCTACCGTGTTGCAACCCTTGTACTCATAACTGCTAAACAGCCCTTGGAAATACAGTAGGCCCGTTTATTATCTAAGCATGTTGAATACCATTTTATTCATATGTGAAGTGCTTTTGAGTACCACAGCATCACTCTGAAGGACCTAGAAAAGGCATAGAGAAGTATCTTCTTTTTTCTTTTTTTTTTTATAAAGAGTTTTTATTGTTTAAAAGGGAAACAAAAACATTGATACATACAACCATTCTTCATCCACTAAGTGACATCAGGGGAAAGGGAAAGAGGATGGGGGAATGGGGTTTACATACAAGGTGACAAAACAAAGTCATGCAATACAACTCTCGCCCACATTAAAAAGGACATAGGTTGACTTCACCCACGGCCTCGGACTGTACACTTTCTTTGAGCTTATCGCCATTCCTATAAGGTATTCCCAAGCATAGATTTCCAAGGGGATCCATTGTCCTTAACATTTGTACATTTTTAGATCCAGTATCCTTTGAGGTCAACGGACCTCTTTTCCTTGACAAATAATATAAATGGTTTCCATGTTTCAGTGAAGGACTCTGTGGACCGTTGTCTCAATAAGTAGGTTAGTTTGTCATTTACAGCTATATCCAGGAGTTTGTTTATAATCTCTTTGTTGTCAGGAGCTTCTTTATCCCTCCAGTGCTTTGCCCAAACTACTCTTGCTGCCGTCACAATGTGGATAAACAGCCTTTCCATGTGATAGTTCATCTTTTTTGGATCTACAATATTTAACAAAAAAATCTCTGGTTTAAAATCAATTTTCGTCTTTAAGATTTCTTCAGACATTTCATGAACCTTTTTCCAAAACAATATAGCATGACCACACGACCACCACTGGTGGTAAAAGGTACCCTTGATTGTTTCGCATTTCCAGCACCTGGGGTCTCCGGTTTTATATATTTTGTCAATTTGGGCTGGGGTTATATACCACCTGTATATAATTTTAAGTAGGTTTTCCCTCAGTGAATACGCAGTTGTAAAGGATAAATTGTTCCTCCATGTCCTCTCCCAACTCTCCATTGGGATCTTATGGCCTATATTTCTTTCCCATTTACCCATATAATCTTTCACTGGGTTCTTTTCATGTTGTTTGGAGATTATAAGCTCATATAATTTAGTGACTTTTTTTCTCCGTTTGTAGTATTATCTTCCCCCCTAATGTTAGTCTTTCCTCCCAGCCCGTTTCTTTATCCTGTATGTATTTCGCTTTTAATTGATTGTATTGGAACCAGTTTATCCTCCCACTACTCACTTCGTCCTGTCCCTTCAATACAAAATCCTTATCCTGTTTCTTCAGCAGATCTTTATAGGTTGGCCAGTTTTCTTTGTCTATTTTATATATTGAGAATGCTTCCACCGGTGACGCCCATAATGGGATTTTTTTACATAGCAAAAATTTATATTTCGACCAGATTCTCATCAACGGCGCCTTTATAATATGATTCGTGAAGTTCTTGTCCTGTTTAATTTTATTATAGAAAAGATAGGCGTGCCACCCAAACTTATTTTCCCATCCTTCGACCTTTAGTGTTTGATTATCTTTTATTTCTAACCACTCTTTTAGATTCACTAAGCAATTCGCCTCGTAGTATTTTAGTAAGTCAGGTAATCCAAATCCTCCATTTTTTGGTGTTTCTTGCAGGTATTTTATCTTAATTCTGGGCTTTTTGCCGCACCATACAAATTTTGCCAGGTCTGCCTGCCATCTCTTTATTATTGTCTGATTTTTCAAAATGGGCAGCGTCTGAAACAAAAAGTTGATTCTGGGAAATATCTTCATTTTCACCACCGAAATCCTACCCATTAATGACAGATTTAATTTTTGCCAGTCCTTCATATCTTCTTTTATCCCTTTCCAAATTTTCTCATAATTGTTTTTTATTAATTGACAGTTTTTTGCTGTAATACTTATCCCTAAGTATTTTACTTGTTTTACTATTGGGATTCCAAATTTTTTTTCTAACTCTTGGGCTTCTTTGTTATCCAAATTTTTTGTGAGTAACCCCGATTTTTTTTTATTTAATTTAAAGCCTGCGACCTCTCCAAATTTTTCTATTTTATTTAACCAATTTGCCATATTTTCTTGGGGATCCGTTATTACGCATGCGAGATCATCCGCAAAGGCTGATATCTTATACTCCTGTTTTTTTATTGTCAGCCCTTTTACCTCTTTGTCCTCCACTATATCTTTTAGCAGGAGATCTAACACAAAGTTGAATATGAGGGGTGAGAGCGGACACCCTTGCCTCGTGCCTCTTTGAATCTGAATTTTTTTCTGATCTGCGCCCATTAACCACCACCTGCGCCTGTTGTAATTTATAAATTGCTTTAATTGCCATGGAGAAGTTGTACCCAATATCTATCTCTGAAAGGAGGCACTCTATCATTTTCCAGTTAACCTGGTCGAACGCCTTTTCGGCGTCCAAGAAGGCCAGAGCTGTTTTAATATTGATGTTTTTATCCAGGTATTCTATAATATCTATTATATTGCAGATGTTTTTTTTCATGAATCTCCTGGGTAGAAACCCTGTTTGGGCCTGTATTATCCAGCCATTAAGGAAGGATTTAAATCTTGTGGCTAAAATATTCGCATATATTTTATAGTCCAAATTCAGTAGGGCTATTGGTCTATAATTTTGTACCAAATTTGGATCTTTCCCTTTCCTATGTATTACAATAATTTCCGCTTCTTTCCAACTTTCTGGTATTGACCCTTTCTTTATAATGTTATTCATTAACCTTTTTAAGTAGGGTGTTATTTCCTCTTTCATTTTCTTATAATATACGTCCATAAACCCATCTGGTCCGGGAGATTTCCCGGGTTTCAAATTATCTATGGCCCGCTGGATTTCTTTATCCGTTATCTCTTGATTAAGCATTTCCCTTTGCTCTTCGGTTATCTTTGCCAATTTTTTTTTGCTGACATAATCCTGTATTTTTACCCTGTCTATGGTCTCTTCTCTGTAGAGTTCTTGATAGAACCTTGCAAATTCTTTTATTATCTCCTCCTCCTTTGTGTAGATCTTATCATCACTTTTAATCTTTAATATCACATTTTTCTGTTGTTGCTTCTTAAGTTGGTATGCCAACTACTTACCGATTTTATTAGCACTCTCAAAAATTTTCTGTTTCAGATATTTCTTTTTTTCAATCTCCTTAGTTGTTAGCATTTTTATCTGATTTTGAATTAGTTTTATTTTTCCCTCGATCTCCCTCTCCTTAGGATTGTTCTTTAATTTTTTTTCAGCTAGCGCTAATTCTTTTTGTAGTTTGTCCATTTCATTTGTCCATTGTTTTCTCTTATAACTGGCCTGCTCTATAAAGTTTCCCCTCATTACAGCCTTGCTGGCTTCCCATAGGGTGAAAATGTCAGTTTCCTTTTGGTTATTTATTGTGAAATAGTCCTTGACTATGGTCTTGTTTTTTTGTATATCCGCTTCTGTTCTCAACAGTGTGTCATTCAGCCTCCACTTATATTGTCTTATTCCCCATCTTAGTGTTATTCCTACTGGAGCATGATCAGAATGTATTCTATCAAATATTTTGGATTTTATCGTGTTATTGGCTAATTTTTTTTTGATACTAATATCATATCTATTCGTGTCCAGTTTTTTCCTTCTTGCAGAATAGTATGTAAAGTCTTTTCCTTGCTCATTATGTACCCGCCAAATATCAGTCAACTCATTCTCTCTTAGCATATTAAAGAAGGAATTCGGGAGCTTATTTTTACAGGTCCGGGCTTTAGGGTTCTGTATCTTTTTATCCAGTTTTGGATTACAAATCCCATTAAAGTCTCCCATAACCACACATTCATCCCATTCAGTTGAGGAAATTTTTTCGTTCAATTTTTCAAAGAATCTGACCTTCGAGTTATTGGGTGCATATACAGAAACAAAAAGTATTTTTTTCTCCTTTATGGTCCCCCTTACCGCAATCATCCTACCCTCCCCATCTTTAAATTGTAATTCTGGTTTTAAGCATTCCTTTATATAGAGGGCCACCCCTCTTTGTTTTTTCTCAATAGCTGATGTAAACAGGGTACCCAGTCTCTTTCTCTCCAATAAATCTCTCCTTGACTCCTTTACATGTGTTTCCTGGATTGCATATACATGTGCCTTTTGTTTTTGTAAATAATGGAAGGCTTGCCCTATCTTCTCTAGGGCTCTGGCAAAATGTTATGATCAACTTCTGGTGAAAATTCTGCATAAGCATTCTTGTTTCTTATGTGCAACAATACTTGGATGCTTTTTTTTTTACTTTTGTAGATAATTTAGAAGATACAAGTGGTTGTGAGGTGTTAGGTTTCCAACTCCAAGATATATCCCATTAACAGAGTTTTCTAGTGGTGGAATCTAAAGCCCATTATCATTTGCGAATCTTAACCTGCATTGTGTTGGTGGTGTATTTTGGAATTTGTATATTTTAAGAGAGTTGCATTTTACCTCTCTGTTTTAACTATGTTGTACCCCATCTCGAACTGCAAGGAGGGACAGGTGTTGTTGTTTTTATTATTATTTCAGATAAGGAACCTGAAACGTTGGCATTCTGGAGTTTGACAGCTAAAGAGCAAGGATAGGAACTGCAGAATTGAGATTTTAGGATTACACCCACCACATCACATAAGATAACCAGATGTAAAACAACTGAGATTATATGTGGACATGCCTTTTTACTTGAATCTATTTAGACAGGGAGGTAATGCTACTGGGATGTGAGCCAGATGTGTGAATGTATTCTTTCCACCTCTCTATCATGTTATTTTGGTGATTTTATTATAGCGCTTTTATATCTGGCTTCACTTAAAAGTAAATGCTTTTCCAGTGTTGTCTTTTCACTCCTTGACAAGAATCACTAATTAGTCATTATGTACCATTTAAACTATCTTTCCCCTCATCCTTAGAAGAAAGGGTCAGTGTTGTGCATGTTTTCAACAATGCAACTGTCTAGTAATGTACTGCACAGCCAATTTCTATTCTGCAAATGTGTCAAGGGAAGATTATTTGCTTTAGAAATTGTTTGGTCTTGTAGAAAATGCTGCATTAAGTCCAGAACAATTTAGGAGAATTGACTTAACAGCAAACAGCAGGAAATGGCTTTGATGGTATGGCATGGCATTGAGCTTGCTGGACATTACCTCTTCCGAATGCAGAAGGAGAAGTCATATATTTGAATATTCCTCCATGCAAGATGCTTACCGAACCATTTATGTGCTGCATTGTAACCCTTTGTGTCCTCCAAACAGCCTAAGGCATGAGGACTTGTGGATGGGGAAATGGCTTGCATAAATGATATTGGATTGCTTCTTCTGCCAGCATTGCTTGTGTAACCAGGTTTTGCACCAGGGAAGATTCTCTAGAGAGATTTTGGAATATAGTCAGGAATATAGTTGCTTCATGTAAAAAATCAAGAAGGGGAAGAAAAACCTTATTAACTTGCATGCTACGCCCGTACCTTGGGAAGTCTGATCTGGCTACGGTCGTCCACGCTCTGGTCACATCCCGAATAGATTACTGCAACGCACTCTACGTGGGGCTGCCTTTGAACACAGTTCAGGAATTACAATTAGTCCAACGAGCAGCAGCCAGATGATTAACTGGAGCTACATACAGGGAGCATACCACCCCGCTGCTGTGTCAGCTTCACTGGCTGCCTGTCCACTTCTGAGCTCAATTCAAAGTGCTGGTTTTGACCTTTAAAGCTCTATATGGTTCTGGCCCAGCTTACTTGTCCGAACACATCAGCCTCTTTGTCCCACCTCATAATTTAAGATCATCCGGGGAGGCCCTGCTCTCGCTCCTGCCAACTTCTCAAACGCGGTTGGTGGGGACGAGAGAGAGGGTCTTCTCGGTGGTGGCTCCCCATCTGTGGAAAACGCTTCCAAGCAACATACGATCAACCCCATCCCTCCTGGCATTCAGAAAAAAAGTGAGATCTTGGCTGTGGGACCAAGCGTTTGCACATTAGCACAATACAGCACTTTGGACTGGATTTGTAACAGCAAGTGATGGATATGGCGCGATGCTCCTGTTATGGATGAAATACTGTTTTTAACTTAAGAGAATGTGTATGATGTGTTAATGTTAATTGTATTTTAATGTGTTTTAATGCTGTATGTTTTTGGTTTTATATTGTATTTATTATGTTGGCATTGAATTGTGCCTTTTGTTAGGTCGCTCTGAGTCCCCCCTCGAGGGGAGAGAAGAGCGGGGTAGAAATGTTGGAAATAAATAAAAAAAATACTTCTTATATGAGGGATACCCGGAAAGTTAGATTACAAGATTTATTTAAAAAATACAAAGAATGAATATAATAAAATTTACATGGATTATAGCATAGATATTACATTATTTTTCCACATAATCACCATTCAGTTCAATACATATTGTCATCCATGCAATGAGGGTTTTTTTATGCCTATGTCATAGAAGTCGTCCCCCCCCCCCCCGTTTTCAGCTAGTTTGTCACTTCGATTTTCACCTCATCATCATCAGAAAAGTGTTTTCTATCCAGGTTTTCCTTCAATTTAGTGAACAAATAAAAGTCACTGGGGGCGAGTTTGGCACTTTGAAAGAGGTGGCTTGAAACATCTCAAATAAATGAAGTCAACAACTCTTGTGTTGCATGAGCAGTATGCAGATGCACATTGTCATGAAGGAGACAGACAGAAGGGAAGCGGAATGAGGACGCTCATCTCTAACCTTCACCACAATGCCAGTCGATGAACTGCTGACGACTGGCACTGCTCGTTCACTTCCACTGGCTTTCTGCTACATGGAAGTGATACCAACTTCCCCCGTGAAAATTCCCCATGAGAGCTACATGCCTTGTAACCTAACTTTCCGGATAATCCTTGTATTATGGATATTTCTGAACCCAATGAATTCTATAGTCTCCTGTCCCCTGCCAAAACCTCGAATTTCATGTGAGTAGGCCAATGAATTAAAATCACTTCTGCTTCATTACTTCACAATTGGTAAGGAAAGGAAAGGAAAGGAAAGGAAAGGAAAGAGGAAAACTGCTGGAAAACTTTCTTCATCCCAATAAATTCAATTTGCTAGGGGGAAAAAGAAATATATATTTGAGGGGGGAAATTTGTCCCAGTTTTCTATGAATTAAAAAATGTAACCATATAAACCTGCCCAAGTTCTTAGAAGGTTTTCTGACCATCCCATTGCTCACTTAGGCACATTTAGTAGGGACACATGAGATGGTCTTCTCAGTAGCTCCTCTCCTTGTCTGTTGATCTCTCTTTTATAAGAAGATATTCTAGCCCCTCTCTGCCTCCCTTTGTTGTTCCTGTTTTTGAGATTTAATTACTGCAATAAGATTATTTAACAAAATAAGACTAATTACTTTATAATTGACTTCCGGGTGTTAGCTTATTTAATTTTAATATTGTAAGCTCCTTTGGGTGGCACACTGTGTGTAGCACAGCAGTTCTCGTTCGTGCCTGGAGGGCAGGGAATAGGTCCTGGGGTTCCATTAGCTTTAGGGCCTGCAGCAGCAGAAGTGGATTCAGAGGATGAGCTAGATGACTGGGGTGAAGCACAGGGCCCTTCGGATGGGCCTTGCTCGCCTGCAGAGAGCTTGGCATGGGATGAAATGATGTTTGGGCCCAGCATAGATTCCGATCACCAGGTGGAGATGGGAAGCAGCGAAGGGAGTTATGAACACCCCGGGGGGAGGAATTCCCAGGAGTTTGAAAGTGTAAACATGGAATGGCCGAATGGGAAAGTGCTAGGGAGGAAAGTTCTCAGGAAGATAGCGACACAGCTGCTGAGAGGCAAGGTCGCTCCTTCGATAGGAGACGGGACATTGAATCTACCAGGAGGGCTTGGTCTAGGGTCCTAGACCGGCCGAGGTCCGTGAGCAGAGATGGAGACGGAGAAGCCTAGGCGTCGCGGACCTCGGCCGAAGGATTAAGTATAGGGTCCGTGGGAACGCATCCCCAGTTCTCCGGCCACGTCTTTCCTGGATAGGCGTGAAGCGGAGTGGGACCACCAGCTAAGCCGTGGTCAACAAGCCTTGCCTTGCCTTTGTTCCTGATCCACATAGATTTGTGGAGCCTTGCCTTTGTTCCTGATCCACATAGCCTTGTGGAGCCTTGCCAAGCTTCAAGCCTCTTTGCTACGTTCCTTTGGACAATACTGCTTACTACCTTTTGGACAATCTTGCTTACTATTACTGGACTATTGCTTATTATTGGACTATATACTCTTTGGAACTGTTTTTATACTCAATAAAGTAGTTAGCCTTCAGTACGTCTCTGTGTGTGTGATTAAGGGGCCCGCTACGTCCGTGATCGTGACACTGTGAGAAAGGGGATACATGAAATCAAGAAAGAAAGCAGTTGTGCGAAATCATTGAAATGTGGGGATGCTGTTCAGATGACAATGTTGTAGAATGCCAACATTGTAGACCTGCTTTTTGTGTGGATTTGATACAAATCATGACTCAGAGGAATTAAAATGTCTTGGTCTACTGCCAAATAGAGACCTAGCCTGCTGTAGTGTTTGCATCTTAGACTAGGATTCTGGGAGAGCAGGGTCCAAATCCCCACCCAGCCATGAAAATCCACTGGCAAACCTTGGGAAAGTCTAACACAGTAGTTCTCTGCCTGTGGGTTTCCAGATGTTTTGGCCTTCAACTTCCAGAAATCCTAACAGCTGGTAAACTGGCTGGGATGTCTGGGGGTTGTAGGCCAATAGATTGAAAACCACTGGGCTAACATGTTCTTGAAACCAGTGACTTTCAACGTTTTTTGAGCCGCGGCACATTTTTTACATTTACAAAATCCTGGGGCACACCACCAACCAAAATGACACTCTAACACAGTAATACATATAGATAATATGTTTTAAAATGTATTTATACACTCACTTAGTGTGAAACCTGGGTCTGTTTCGATGACCGGAAGGGTGTTTCGTTTGGAGATGGCATTTAAGCTTGCTTGGCACCACACACCAAGCACAGCGGAGTCGGTGCCGTCGCATCCTCGGTAAAAGTGAATCCAAATGAAAGATAGCTTTTGCTGTATTGCCTCAAGCTCACTGTCTTTTCTTTTTTCTTTTGTCCACCACTCATATTAGGACCTTCATCTGTTTCATAATTTTGTCCAGGGCCCTGTTCGGCATTTGCATTTTCCCTTCTCAAAAACTTCTCCATCACTGTCACTTGCTTGTCTCGCTGTGATCCCAAATTGCCACTGACACTTGACGTGCAGCTGCAGCACTAACTCTAACTTCGTTTACTTAGCTGCATCTGACCGAATCCAAGATGGCGCGACGATAGAACTCTTGCGTCATTTCTTAGGTGACGCAAGAGTGTTATGGTTCAATTTATTAAAGGGAAAGATGCGCCTTATAGTTTATATATGAATGAATTTCGAAAATAATTTCCCACGGCACAACTGATGATCTCTCACGGCACACTAGTGTTCTGCGGCACACTGGTTGAAAATCACTGTTTTAAACCATATAAAAAGGCAATTTCAAACTCCCTCTGAATAAATCTTGCCAAGAAAACCAAAGGATAGAGTCATCATAACTCAGAATTAATTTGAAGGGAGACAACCACAGCAGTCAAAACTTGGTGAGTTTCTTCCAATTTTTGTGATTATAGTCTTTCTCCACACAGAATAGCCAAAGGCTAAATAAACAGCAGCACTTCCACCCTTTTTCCTCTGTAAGATTTTCTAGCACCATATTTCAAAGTTCTTCATTAGTCAAGGACGTTATGTGCTGCATTATTCTTCCTTTGCAAGGGGACAAGCAAAGGAGGCTGTTTTATGACAGAGCATAAGTGAACAAAACAAGAACAGATGTTTCATGATATCTTTGAATACCGTTGTAAGCTTGCTTATATTCAGTTTAAATAATCTCAGAGTTTTGCTTCCAGAGAAAACAAAAACATGTTCAAGGTTTGCTTTTCAGTTCCAAGTTTTCAAAACCATCCAAGGGGACATCACTCTTGCCAAAATTTATAGCCACAATATTGGATGAGATATTGTAAAATGGGTCTGTGACTAGTTATGGGCTGAAAAAGCAAACCCGGACAATTACTTCTATCAGAATATAAGGGTTCTATTGGCAGAGAGGGTGAGAGAAGGTAGAGCTGTGATTTCACACAAGACAGTGTTTTTAAATGTCTGGGATTTGTCATTTCAGACTGTTAAATGTCAGCCCACTTGCTAATTACTGATTTCAATAGACTCCCTACTGATTTTGATTTTTTAAAGCCCAAATTTTAATATGGGGGAGGTCAGATGCATTATATAAGCACATTCATTTGTTTAATTAGCTTTATTATATTCTGTAATTTTTAAAGATCACCTTTAAATGGCAAAGTGAATGCTCTGGATTTGGGGGGAAAATACACAGAAATGAGTATTTGACATACAGTAGGTCGTTGCTGGGGAAATAAAATGTGTCTTCAGGAAAATGTTTATTGCTAAATTCATTTTCTCCTTGACATTTTCTAAGATGCATTATTTTGCCCTTTGGTTTAACAAAATTGTTTCCTAAAAATGTATTTCTAGCGATTTATTTTTTACTTTTGCTAAAAGGGTTTGATTATGCCAGAAAGTGACATTTCCCCTCACTACCTATGTCCTCACCATTTGATGAAATAATGAATAATGAAGGAGAGGCACTCAGAAGTAAACGCTTGTTCTTCCTCTCTGATGTTTTTACATCACTGTCTCTTTCTTTACTCCTGAGGTATATTAAAGGAGAAATCTGTACAAGTCAACACACAGCCTGTCATGATTTAGGGCTTGGAAAAGCCCAGCTCACCAAAACATATTTGAGGCTGGACAAGATTGAGACAAAGCTGCTGAAGTAAAAGCAAATCTATCAGTGTTTCGTGGATATCACAGGTATTTTATGGCAAAGAAAACTCCTGCAAACATAAGTCCCAAATCTGAGAGGGAGCCTTGAAAATGACTATGGCTCTCAGACATGCGTGCACATTCCCCGCTGCAATTTTTCATTACTATTTATTTACTTTATTTTTATCCTACTTATCTTCCAAATATAGGGAGTCATTCTAACATTTGCATCTCTGTTGGAGAAGGACCCAAAACAACTTTGAAAAACAGCGTTTGTGCCTACAAAAGGAAGTACTCCCTTCCCTATCTGTGTACAAGTCCAAAAAATACTGTAAAAATGATCCCCCAAAACTGTGTTAGCTTATACACATGTCAATGCTATACCTATTTCCATCACAACTATGCTTCTGGCACTTTGTAGTTGTGGCAGCTGTGTTGGGGCTTCCAAACACAGCAGAGAGAGCAGGTTGATGGGTACTTCTTTCAAGCTTTTCTAGCACAGGTTAAGCTTAGTCCGTGATGGAAGACCCTGAAAGGAGCAATAATACCCTGTGTTGTTGTTGTTGTTGTTCTTCTTCTTCTTCTTCTTCTTTTTGCAGGTCTTAGATCTTCCTTGCCATGGCAGACATAGGTCACCCTCCACATATCAAGAAATTGGACACCCCCCCCCCAATGATAAAATATATAAAATTATACAAAATGGAAACCATGGCTCTACAAGCCCCATGGGATGGGCCTTTTTGTTTGTCCTTAACTCTTGCTATGAAATTCCCTTTGGAATGTTCGCTAAATGCTCTCTGCTCTACAATCTTTATAACTCTGACTGTTGGTTATAATGAAGCCCTTGAAGGCTTAGGTCCAGACTGATAGACAGTCACAATTCTCTCTAGAAGCCTGCCTGAATCCTGAGACCCTCAGGCCCTTTCTCTTTACATCCAGGATAGACTACTGCAATGCACTCTACATGGGGTTGCCTTTGAAGACTGCTTGGAAGCTTCAAATAGTCCAACGAGTGGCAGACAGGTTAATAGCTGGGGTGGCATAGAGGGAGCATACAATTCCCATGTTACGCCAGCTCCAATGACTGACATTTTGCTACTGGGTTTTGGCCTATAAAGTCCTAAACAGCCCCTGTCCAAATGCACCTCCCCCTATGAACCATCGCGGAAATTAAGATCCTCCAAGGAGGCCCTGCTCTCCGTCCCACCATTGTCACAGGCATGATTGGTGGGGGCAAGAGAAAGGGCCTTCTTGGTGACTGCCCTCCCCCAGCTATGGAACTCCCTTCCTGGTGAGATCAGATCGGCCCCCTCCCTCCTGTACTTTAGAAGGATGGTAAAAACTTGGCTGTGGGACCAAGGTTTTGAGGCAGTGCAATAAAGCAGCGACCCCTTACCAGGCCAATTAGATGAGGCGCAGATGATCAAGATGGTTTTAAACAGTGTATTTTAATATGAAGACAAATGTTTTTAATGTTTATGTATGCACATAATGAATTCTTGTCCCGGCATTGAATGTTTGCCGTATATATACTGTGCTCCGCCCTGAGTCCCCTTCGGGGTGAGAAGGGTGGAATATAAATATTTTAAATGAATGAATGAATGAATGAATTAATGAATGAATGAATGAATACTTCTTTAGTCTTCAAAGGTTTGGTTGGTGGTAATATGAGATAAGGTCTTTTCAATGACTTTCCTTAGTCTTTCTACTTCTTTTTCTTAGGGAGGCTAAAACGTAGGGTTGCCAGGTATCTGCCTTAAAAATAAGGGACACCCATCCCAGTGGTGGGGGCTTCTGGGTGGGAACCTCAGGGGGCAGGACTTCTGGGACCTCAGCCAATGAGGAGGACCATCTTCCCCTCACCCCTCAAACACCTGAGCTCCTCCTTCTCCTCCCCCCATTTGTCACTATTTTCTCACCTAGTCATGTATAAGTGAAACTGCAAGTACTGGTCCTATGGATATGAAAATCAAACGTACTTCTTTTTTTTAAAATGCTGACTTTTACTATCATAATTTTAATTTGTAAGTCAGTTTAAGTCTCAATCTTGTGGAAAGGCAAGAGATGATGATGGTGGTGATGGTAATATTCAAAACACCACACTTCCACACATGTTCACAATGTATATGATTCCCATATCTGCAGGAACTATGATCCTGGAATTACAAATATGTCCTATGGAAATGAATAAATTGTGTTCAAGGATCTAGAAAAAATGTAGTGAGAACTTTTTTGTCATGGGTAAGTGAAATTGTGGACACTGGTACTGCAGATCAGGGGGCCATACTATATTTATTTTATTAGGCTTTTCTTTACAAAAGACACCTGACATGCTGCTGTTGGTAAGCATGGATGCCCATTGCCCACTGTGCCACATTTGCTTTTCTCTGGAACTTTTCTGCCTAACTACTCCTTATGTGACCCAAAATGACAGCCCTGATGCAAACAGGAATCAGAAATGCATTACACCCCGCCTGTGCAAGTCAAATGCTGATGAATTAGGCCTTAGTGTTGTAATAACTGTAGTGACTAATGGAACAACCCAAAGCTGTTATTAAAAAAAGAAGAAAATGACTGAATAATGTATTACCAGCAAACAGTTCAGAGGAAAATAATTTTTTATAAAGGAAAATAAAAGATTAATATCAATCATTCTTTTCCAGAGTTTTTTTAAAGAGCAGAACCTGAGAAATAGCTATGGTATCTGTTTGGTATTAAATGTTGTTTTCCCCCATAGGGATACATGCTAACTCTACCTTCCATCCTGAGGGATAAATGAAATATTTTGGCTTTTCTTTGGTATTATTGGGAGGCTAAAGGGATATTTTATTTTTATTTTTGCAAGATAAAGGATCTACACAAAAAACAGTATGTGGAATGAAATAGCCATGTTTAAATGTATGTGCTTCAAGGCCATGGAATACTGAATGACCTTGCATGATGGAACAAAAAGCTCTCTGCTCTGTTCGTCAGCGGAAAAGAAAGTTTGAAAATAAAAGTGGAAAGCGACACTACAGTATCTAGTTTGTCTTTGAATACTAGAACATTATGGTCTACAATTTGTTGATATTGGTCAAAATATTGTGTGATGTGAGAAGAGCTAGCTAAATGCCTAAATGCCCCATGCCATCCATCATTTCATAGACAAAAACTGGGATATGTCTGGCTCAGCAACCTTAAAGTGTGATCAAAATGGCCAAGACCAAAGAGGGCAGAAGCTATTAATAAGAAAAATACACAAAACTACTATTGGCAATATAAAGACCTTTTCAGGAAAGTCTAGAGGTGAAAAAACTGAGGGCCCTTCTACACTGTCCCCAAACTTACAACCAATCACAAGCTAGCCTGAGGCATCCAAATGATGCCTCAGGTTAGCCCAGATTATTCCGGAGTATTATTTTGGGGTTCAATCCCCACAGCCACCCAAGGTCTTTGGACTCCTGGAGAGCACCTCCTAGCCCCCCATTTTCCCCTCCTCCCTGCACCTCATCATGCATTATTTTTATGCATCAAGAATACTCTCTGGAGGGGGCTGTAATATTGAAAGGCCCTCCAGGTAAGTTTTGGAGGGGAAAATGGGAGGCTGGGGGGTGGCATCTAGCCACTCCCTGAAGGAAAGCCAGAGGTTTTGTTTTGGATGACAGAAACCTGGGAGGAAATTGGCTTTAAATTGCACCGGGAATGTGGCGCAGCTGGCTGGGTGTCAGCTGCATAAGATCTCTACTGACCAGAAGGTCATGAGTTCGAGGCCTGCCCGGGTTGAGGTGGGCTCTCGACCTATTGTGTAGCCTGTTGTCGGCCTTTGCAACCCGAAAGACAGTTGCATCTGTCAAGCAGGAAATTAAAGGTACCACTTAGTGGGGAGGCTAAATTTAACTGATTTAAGAGGCCATAAAAGATCTCCAGGAAACACGCTGAGGAATGAAGGAGTGCAACAGCTCCCCCTGGTGGCCAGATGTTAAATTGTCCCTGTCTCGTGTGTTTGTGTATCTAAATGTAATGTGTACATTGTAATCCGCCCTGAGTCCCCTGCGGGGTTAGAAGGGCAGAATAGAAATGAAGTAAATAACAAATAAATAAATATTTTTTAAAAAAACCAAAACAGTTCCTCACAGGTTTTGGGCCTGTGTAGAAGGGTCCTAAAGCAACTAGCAAAACATCATACTTTTTTAAAAAAAAATTTAATTGTTTTATCATTATCAACACAATATTATACAATGTCTATTTACAGCAGATTCATGTTATTCATTTCTTGGTACAATACTTCAATCTTTAGCATCTGCCATTACGTTTATCTTATACATTTTTGTATCCCTCACCGCTGTGCTCCCCTCCCCCCTCCCCAAGCCATTGCTTTTACATATCATTCGTCCAAAATTTCATTTCTTCTTGTGGAGGTAACCTTCCTTCTTCCTTTTCTAATCCTTTTTCAATAAATTTTCTCCATACCTCATAAAAATCACTTTGTTTCCATATACCTCTTTTTTACTTTTAATATACATGTTAACTTGTCATTTATTGCCAGTTTCCATACTTCCTTGTACCATTCCTCTATTTGTATATTTATTTCTTTTTTACAATTCCTTGCTATAAGCAGTCTTGCTATTGTTAATAGGTTTGTTATCGTATCTTTATCCTTTTTTCCAATTGTATACTATTATATAATGATAATAAAGCTATACTAGGACTTCTTTCTATTTTAATATTCATTATATCTTCTATTTCTTTAAATACTTTCGCCCAAAATTTGCGTACATATTTACATTGCCACCACATATGTATGTATGTTCCTGTTTCTTGGCATCCTCTCCAACAGTTTTTCGAGTAGTTTTTATTTATATTTGCCATTCTTACTGGTGTAAGGTACCATTTCCATATTAATTTATAATAATTTTCTTTAATCCTTATTGATAAATTTTTAAGATGTCTTTTGTCTCCACAATTGTTGCCACTCTGTTTCCTTTATTTTTATCCCTAAGTCTTCTTCCCAGACCTCCTTAAGGGTGTTATTTTTGTTTTTCCTTCCTTTATTTCAATTATTATCTTATATATTTTACTAGTTATTCCTTTCAAGTTTTCGTGCTCTTCTACATCCCTCCCATTTTGTATTATTTGTTCAAATTGGTTGACCTTACTTCCTTTTTCAATGTTTTTAGCCAATTTTTAAACCATTGTTCTAATTGTATACAATGGAAACATTTCAATTTTATTTCTCTAAATTCTTCCATAATCATTTCCTTCTTCGTTCCTACTTTTATCCAATCCCCCATTTTATCTAAAAAAAATTCCCTTAACTTTTTATCCATTATTTGTTTTAAATTCTTTGGAAATTTCTTTTCCATTACAATTGGGGTTATTACTGATCCATCCGTTATTAACATTCTCCTGTATTTATTCCATACTTCTAATATATTACTCAACATTGGATTTCTAATTTCCCTAATTTCTTTCCTCGTGAATTGTTTAAAAAATATATTCCATATTTCTTCTTCCACTTAACATCATACTTAACAACAAATATACTACTATACAATGCCTAACTATAAAATAAAAAAATCTTTATCAGATCTGTTAAAAATTACTACTGTTGCTCAGATCTATGGTCACTTAATGCACTCAGCATTCACATATGTCCCAATGGATCTTACATGTGCAGTCAAAGCCCAGTTTCCACATAACATACGACTTTCATGCTAACTTACTTCACAGGTTTGTTGTTTGGATAGAAATGGAGACGCTTGGTGTATGAGCGGAAATTCATGAACAGTACTTTTAATTCCAGGAGATAAATGGAATGAAATTAGTTACAGAAGTTATAGCTAGAAAAACTATGATTGTATTTGAAAAGTATCCTACTTTCATTTCATTAGCTTTTTTAAAATATTAGACAACAGTCCTATACACATTTTCTTTTTAAGGAGTAGGTCACAGTGAACTCATTGGGGCTTGTTTCTGATTATGTATGGATAAGATTGCATTGTTTATGTAATTGGAACATTGCTCTGTAGGGGAGAAAGCATTCTCAAAGTACAGTGCTCTAATTCTGTGCTCCTCTTGTTCTCAAATGAAACAAGTAATTTTACCAATTTTCTCCCCAATGAGAGAAAAGTTTTCGAAACGGAGAAGTTTTGTAAGACTATTCACAGTTTCAGACTAATTCTGTGAAGACTCTTTTATCAGTCCAGGGTTCTCCTCATCAATATTTATTGACAATAAATGGTCTTTAAAAAATTCTAAACATATGTTTACTATTTTCTCACCCTAGTAATTAGGCAGTAAACATCATGCAACATTCAACTACTACGTTACAGCTCTTTCCTTATGGAACTGTGCCACTTTGTTGCATGCTCATACTGAGTCAAAGAAAGAAATAATAGATAGAAATTGACCATAGGGTTGAGATTGGGGGGGCTTAAGAGATTCCTAGAAAGGTGTTCTCTCAGATTAATAAACAGTTCTTTTTTTATTAAAAAAAAACCCATGGTTTTCCCACTTTCATGGACGACGGATGTCTTGTGCTCTTAACCTAGCTGTATTCCTCTACTGTCTAGACTGCAAGTGACCCCCTGCTGAGATAATTGTGTCCACACTACTGTGTAAGTCATTTTTGCAGCAGCTAGGAAAGGGGAGAAGTAATTGTTCTCAACCCAAGTGAACACAACCACCCCCACCCCTAATAAAAAAGGAGACATTGTTCTATGTCACAAGGAAGACATAGTTCCCCAAGGATAGAGGGTGAGACGTACTACAATGGCCTCATCCTTCCAGCCTCCCTCCAGCCTCCTGGGACAAGCAGCATTCCCAATTCCATAGCCCCAACTCCCCCCCCCCCCCCAAACACACACGCACCCTAGCTCAACAGTTCAGCCTTAGCAGATCTGTATCAGCAAACCCCCAAAACTCAGATGGAGATTGCCTCTTGGCCCCACTCTCTCTCAACTAAGTTGCCACCCTGACTAATACAACGTATCCTATACCTTCATTTCCAGACTCTCCACAATACAAAGTATCTATATTTTCTTTTTTTCTTTATGCACATGTGTACATGATAAAGCAAATGATCTTTCATGGCCTGCATGCAGCCTCTCTCCTTTCACCCCTCTTTCCACCTAAAAACTATATTGAAACCTCACGTGGACTCTATCTTTTATATTGTCTTATTATTATTACTATTATTTTGTTTCACTAAATTATATGAAATAGAAGGCAAAACCTACATGAACTTGTGAACTCTAATAACCTCTTGAGCAATCTCAAACCTTCAAGATACTCTTTCCACACTCTGTGTGGGAACCAGAGACGAGATCTAATCTGTTGGACAAATAATCTTACTACATGCCAGTGGGAGGCCATCTGTCTGCCATCAAAAACTTCCCCTTTGGGGATCTCAACTATCCAGGGGACAAAGGTTTAAGAAGAAACTTGCACACCCATTACCAAAAGACATGTTGCATGTCGCTTCTGGTCCCAACCCATTTGGATATCAGCCAGCACCACTAGCATTTTAAACCAATAAATAGTTTTCTAAGATCTACAAAGATGCTTGCAGGAACACCTCAGCAAGCGAGAGTCCAAAAGTGGCAGGCTAAAACCCAGCACCTCAACCCGTGGCTGAGGCTGAATGAGAGACTCCCCACCCCCGCGGAGACAGAAGACTGGGTGACTTGGAAGACACTGAACAGACTACACTCTGGCACCATGAGATGCAGAGCCAACCTTAAGAAATGGGGCCATGAAGTGAAGTCCACAACATGTGACTGTGGAGAAAAACAAACAACATACCACCTATTACAATGTAGTGTGGGCCCTGCCACATGCACAAACCTTTTTACAGCAACACCAGAGGCACTCCAAGTGGCCAGCTACTGGTCAAAGGACATTAAGTACAATGCCAAGTTTTTAAACTTCGTGTTTTTTTAAATACATTGCACATGTATCCTCGGTTCACTTCTGATATGATAAATATATAAACCAATAGACATTTCTGGGATACTATCTTTGTCTTCCCAGCATGGATGCAAAGATAATGAGCTCAGATGTCTACCCAGCATGGGAAGATGTCTGAGCTCATTATCTTTGCATCCAGGACCCGGTATCTGCACAATCCTATCATTCATCTTTTCAAACTTCCTTAGTCTTCAGCATTCCATTGCTACACACCCAGGGCTTGACACAGCCCCTGGAGACCTCTCTGCCCCAGAGGCTGTCTCCATTGGCTCATTGGAAGCCCCAGGGCTTCCTGCCCAGCTAGGTGGGGAGTCCCGGCTGTGTTATAGCCTACCCAGCCAATGGGAAAGCAAGCCAGCAAGGCCACTCCTCTGGACTCGGGAAATGCCAATGGACCAATTAGGCTGGGTGGTAGTTTCAAACAGGTAGCAATGTTAATGTATATAATTCTTTCTGTATAAAAATGCCTGTCTTTTCCATATTCGGTATGCTTAAACATTTTGAGCACTAGTTGCTGTTTAAACATCCCTTCCGCAGATTGAATAAAAACTTCAGTCCTTTGCCTTCACGCTGGTGATATCCTGATTCTTGTCACTGAACATTTGTAGTGGCAGTACTCACCAAACTTTCCCTCGGTAGTTGTAGGTTTGCAAAACTTCAAATTTTCAGCTTCACATTGAGAAAATTGAGACATGGGTACTTAAGCATATGTAAAAAAGAACTTCAGAGGCAAATACCGGAAAGGCACAACACCCCATCTCATCTTGGAAGATAAGCAGGATCAGATCTGGTTAGCAATTTGGATGGGAGAGAACTAACAAATAGCATGTGCTATAGGCTTTATTTCAGAAGAAGGAATTGGCAAAACCACTTCTGAGTGTTCCTTTCCTAAGGGAAATCCCATGAAATGCATGGGGTTGCCATAAGTCAACAGTTAGTGTGTGTGTGTGTGTTGTGTGTGTGTGTGTGTGTGTGTGCACGCACACACATGGAAGAGTCTGGTGACAATTGCCATCAAAGCTCAATATGATGGATGATTTCCATCAAATATGTATTGCTCCCAGTCCTAAGAATTGTAACCTTAGTCAGCTGAGATGGTGCCCTCATTCATCTACAATTCTTGCTCAATTCTTGATATAGTTAACACAGTTGTGATTCTTTATCATAAAATGTAATCGTTCTGGGATGGGGAAGATGGACTACTTTTAAAATAGTAAAAAAACCTTGTTGAGGAGGAAGGACAATGATATAAAGCAGTTTGTTTGAAGTGGTTCCTAAACTTTTTTGGCCTACTGTCCCCTTTCCAGAAAAAAAATTACTCACCGCCCCCCTAGAAATTATTTTTTAAAAAATTTAATAGCAATCAAACAGAAAGATATATGTATTAATGCAGTGGTTCTCAACCTTTCTAATGCCATGACCCCTAAATAAGGTTCCTCATGTTGTGGTGACCCCCAACCATATTTTTGTTGCTATTTCATAAATAATTTTGCTACTCGCCGTGCTGCTGTTGGAGAGGGCTCTGAGGGGACGGGCAGCCACGGCCTGAGGGGACAAAGAAGCGAGGCCTGCTCTCCCCGCAGAAGCCCCGGGCTCTCCTGCTCCCTCCGCCACCACCAGGGAAGGCCGCGCTTTCTTCCACGGTGGCAGACAGAGTCCGCCAGAGGACACGGAGGCCTTTGCACTGCAGCCCTCACGCTGCACTGCGTGTGGGAGTCAAATTGAAGGGGGTGGGGTCAAAGAAGAGGGCAGCACGACCCCATCTAAATGGCCAATCGTTCACTGCCCCCTTAAAGGGGTTCACTGCCCCCCAAATTCACCTGAGCTTCCCACCGCCCCCTTGGATCGCCTCACTGCCCACCAGGGGGTGGTACCACCCACTTTGAGAATCAGTGATATAAAGGAAGAATAATGATATAAACCTGTTAAGAATATATCAAGATGATATAAACCCAGTTTAGCTGTCCAAACCGTCTCTCTCTACAAACTACCGGGGAGACTGAAATCTTCCAGGGAGGCCCTGCTCTTGGTCCCGCCACGAACACAGGCATGATTGGTGGGGATGAGAGACAGGGCCTTTTCACTGATTGCCCTTCGACTATGGAAATTCCTTCCCTGGTGAGATTAGATCAGCCTCCTCCCTCCTGTCCTTCAGAAAGATGGTAAAAACTTGGCTATAGGACCAAGTGCAGTAAAGTAATAATCTGGTATGGCTGGTTTTTAACAATTTGATTTAAAGTGGATACCACCAATTTTAATGTTGTGTATATTTATTTATTTTTATTCCAGCATTAAATGTTTTCTATATTTATATTGTTCTCCACCCTGAGCCCCCTTCCAGGTGAGAAAGGCGGAATATAAATGCGTCAAACAAACAAACAAACAAACAAACAGGAGAACAACAGAATTGAAATAGACAACAAAAGGGACCCTGTGTAACAAACTGATGGAGAGAAACCTTTCATTTCCAGATACTGGCGTTCATTCTTACCATTATTTCTGTGACAGTTTCCTATCTAACACAGCCCTCCCCCTACACCTAGTGGTACACCCCATATGGTACTACATAAGGTTCCTTCATACTTTATTTTTTCCCAAAAAAGAAAATTGTACTTTTGCAAAGATCAAGATTCCACATGGCTGCTGATGCTTCCAGCCTTTGATGCTGTCATTTGGCTGCTGAATAATGGCATTTGCAGCCTGAAACTCGGAAATAGAGCACAGAATGATATCAAGAAATTACAGATTTGCAGGAAAGAAACATAAGCATAAACAGAAAGATCTGTATCGCTGCTGGAAAAAGTAAGAATGAGAAACAGGCGAAGAAAACAGTAGAGACGTCTGAAGGTAAAGATTTATCATACCTTATTCCATTTGCAATACAATATATTTAAACCTTCTGACATTAATGTGGCCCTAGTGTATGATACAGATAATTTGTCACATGCTTAGCATTTCCTACAATATCCAACTGTCCTCAAGAGCATTTTTATCTCACTCTATTAATAAAAATGCAAAATGTGAATATTCGTGAAACACATCACACATAGTCTCCAAAGGAAAATACAGAGGTTTGTATAAATTAAAGTTGGGAAGTGGCTTGGCAAACACAAAATACATACAGAAAGTCATTTGGGTTGCTATCCCAAACCTACCTTCCAGTTAGCAAGCCTTAATGAAGTCAACTCATCTTGCTTTGGGTAATGTATAGGAATGACCCAAGCTAAAAACATATGTGTCACATTGTTCTATATCAAAATGCTACCAGAAAATGATATGTCTGAAATCCTTATTTCAATATCATTCATGGAGCCCTCAATGGTGCAATGGGTTAAACACTTGTGCCAGCAGGACTGCTGACTGACAGGTCAGTGGTTCAAATCTGGGGAAAGCGGATTGAGCTCCCTCTGTCAGTTTCAGCTTCCCATGCAGGGACATGAGAGAAGCTTCCCACAAGGATGGTATCTGGGCAACCCTGGCTACGTCCTTGCTGACAGCCAATTCTCTCACACAAGAAGCAAATTGCAGTTTCTCAAGTCGCTCCTGACACACACACACCACACACACACACACAAATCAATCATCCATGTTGTTTGCCATTAGAGCAACTTCTGATTTTGTGGAGATACATTTATTTACAACATTTATATGCCACCCTTCTCACACCGAAGGGGACTCAGAGTGGCTTAGAAGTTATATGTAAATACAATATATTATGTTATTAGCATAGCACAATATTATACCAAACATTCCCATATTGTACTATAACAGTATACTGTAATATTATTCGTAATATTATATGTAATATAAAATATATAATTATTATATTGCATTATTATTAGTATAATATTGTATTACATCATAATATTATCAATATTATATCTGTATACAGTATATTATATTATTAGCACAGCACAATATTAGTATTATATATTACTAGATTGTACTATACCACTATACTGTAATATTATTAGTAATATTACATGTAATATAAAAATTATTATTCTTAATTGTATTAAAAGTACTAAACAGGTCTTCCAATTACAACTTATGTCACCAGCTATCAACATACAAACCACTCACTCACCGGGAATGTGGTGCAGCTGGCTAAGTGTCAGCTGCATAAGATCTCTCTGACCAGTAGATCATGAGTTCGAGGCCTGCCCGGGTCGAGGTGGGTGCTCAACCTTTAAGTGTAGCATGCTGTCGACCTTTGCAGCCCAAAAGATAGTTGCATCTGTCAAGTAGGTGATATAGGTACCACATTAAGTGGGGAGGCATATTTTGACTGAATTATGAGGCTCCAGGAATGCGGAAGAACAACAAGGGACGCTGGAAAACGCTGAGAGATGAGGAGTGTGTCAGCTCCCCCTGGTGGCCAGAGTTTGCCTCTGTTCGTTTATATGTTCATTTATATGTTTGTTTATACGTGTGTTTGTTTATACGTGAAATAGCAGGAATTGTCTGCTAAAGTATGTGTATCTGTAATCCACTCTGAGTCGCCTTCGGGGTGAGAAGAGCGGAATATAAATAAAGTAAGTAAATAAATAAATAAATAATTTATGTAACTAGCCATCCCCTGCCATGCGTATGTATGTGTGTGTGTGTATATGTGTGTATATATTTGTGTATTTATATGTGCACATGCATACTGTGTATATGTGTGTGCTTGTCTATATGCATATTTGTGTGTATATACTGTATGTGTGTGTGTATTTGTGCATATATATATGTCTGTGTATGAATGTGTGTAATATAATAATAAAACTTTTTTGTAACCTGCATCCATCTCCCCAGAGGGGACTCAGAGCGGCTTACATAGGGCCATGTCCGAACAACATATATGTGTTTTGTGTGTGTATATATTTGTGTTTACGTGTATATGTGTGTTTGTGTGTGTGGTTTTGAGCATGCGTTGTAATATAATTTTGTGTTTTGGCTTTTTAAATGTCTTCTGTTGTGTTTTTCAGTGTTATTATGAGTGAGGGTCACTCATTGGTTTGTTAAGGATGTAGTGTCCAAATTTGGTATCAATTTGTCCAGTGGTTTTTGAGTTATGTTAATCCCACAAACGAACATTATATTTTTATTTATATAGATAATCAGCATAAGACACAATATTCTTTTAATCTTTAAAATGCAAACAGAAAACTAGAAGCTGCAGAATGCAAGCCAGTAATGCCAATAATGTTCATCAATAATGGAAAACAGCAAACAAAATTATCTCTGTATTCCTCACAATTTTTCCCACTTGTCCCCACATATTCATTCTATTATGTTATGATTTCTTTGTTCTCTGGAAAATAAGTGCCTATTTTTGTTGCTATTTTTCATTTATGCAGACCTCCACACACACTCCCTTACTCCCACCCCATTTATAGTATACTAGCTTGGGGACCCGGCCCTGCCCGGGTTATTTGAGAAGTGCAGCAGGATGTAGAGTGGGTCATGGGGGCTCTGTGTGCCAAGTTTGGTCTTGATCCATCATTATTGGGAGTTGCAGTGGTATCATGAAATTACTGAAGGTAGTGCAAGTCTCATCATCTCTGGTCCCCCGTCCCCCCAAAGTGTAGTAGGATGTAGATTGGGTCATGGGGGCTCTGTGTGCTAAGTTTGGTCTGTATTGGTGAATGGATGAGGGAGACATTGTTTTTCGGAAGTGAGTGAAGGTACTTCAAGTCCCATCATCCATGGTCCGTCTCACAGAAAACTGCACCAGGCTGTAGAGTGGATCATGAGGGCTCTGTGTGCCAGATTTGGTGTTGATCAGTCATTGGATTAGGTTTGTAGCACGATTGGGAAGTGAGGGAAGGTACTGCAAGTCCCATCATCCATGTTCTGTCCCCCTCCAAACTTCAGTAGGATGTAGAGTGGGTCACTGGGGCTCTGTGTGCCAAGTGTGGACTTTCTCGGTGTTTGTTGGGGGCCGCAGTTGTATGTGGGAACAGAGGGGTGTGAAAATACTACAAATCCCATCATCCATTGTCAGTCCTCCCCCAAACCTCCCCAGGACGTGAAGGCAGTCATGGGGGTTATGTGTGCCAAGTTTGGTCTCAATCAGTAATTGGATGAGGGTCGCAGCAGACTTGGGAAGTGAGTAGAGGTACTTCAAGTCCCATCATCCATGGTGCACCCTCCTCCAAACTGCACCAGGATGTAGAGTGGGTCATGAGGGCTCTGTGTGGCAAGTTTGGTGTTGATCAGTCATAGGATTAGGTTTGTAGCAGTCTTGGAAAGTGAGGGAAGGTACTGCAAGATCCATCATCCATGTTCTATCCCCCTCCAAACTTCAGTGGGATGTGGACTGGGTCACTGGGGCTCTGTGTGCCAAGTGTGGTCTTTATCAGTGTTTGTTGGGGGCCACAGTGGTCTGTGGGAACAGAGGGGTGTGAAAGTACTACAAATCCCATCATCCATTGTCAGTCCTCCTCCAAACCTCACCAGGACGTGAAGGCAGTCATGGGGGTTGTGTATGGCAAGTTTGGTCTCGATCAGTGATTGGATGAGGGTTGCAGCAGACTTGGGAAGTGAGTAGAGGCACTTCAAGTCCCATCATCCATGGTCCACCCTCCTCCGAACTGCACCAGGACGTAGAGTGGGTCATGGGGGCTGTGTGTGCTGAGTGTGGTCTGTACTGGTCCTTTTTGGTGGGCTCAGTTGTCTGTGGGAACCAAAGTGTTGGAAAGTACTACAAATCCTATAATCCGTGGGTCATGTCCGCCGACCCGCGCCAGGACGTAAAGGGGGTTAGGGGGGTTATGTGTACCAAGTTTGGTGCAGGTCCATCACCCGCGCTGGTCGCTGTGGCCTGTGAAAGTGGTTGCCACATATCCGCCCTCCCACCCTCCGCATACACACATACATACATACATACATACATACATACATACATACAAACATTCCGTTTTATAAAGGTATACAGATGATATTTTTTTAAAAAATATTTGAAAAGGTGCCACATTGAGGAGGGGCAAGTTGGTTTTCTGCTGCTCTGGAGACCAGGACATGGAGCAATGGATTCAAAGTGAAGGAAAGGAGAATCCACCTAAACATTAGGAAGAACTCCCTGACACTAAGAGCTGTTCAACAGTGGAAAATGCTGCTCTTGAGTGTGGTAGTAGAGTTGCCTTCCCTGGAGGTTTCTAAGCAGAGCCTGGTTGGCCATTCTATTGAGAATGCTTTGATTATATGTTCATGCATGGCATAATGGGATTGGACTGGATGGCCCTCGGAGTCTCTGAAAACTCTATGTTTCATGTATCTTTTAAAAGCATATGCGTGGTTTTGTGTGTGGTTCTTTTAGAATACAGCATGAAATTCAAAAATAAATGAATTTGAAGGCCAGGACCGTTCCACTCTGCCTCAGAAGTTGCAAAATTCTATGTCTGTGGGGGAACGCAACTTCAGCTAATTTCTTTTTTCAATCTCTAGCTTTTCTGTTCATTACCCCAGTGTTTCTCAACCAGTGTGCCGTGGCACACTAGTGTGCCGTGAGCGATCATCAGGTGTGCCGCGAGAAAAGCTCTCTGCCCCCCTTCCTTCCCCCCTCCTCCTGCCAAACTCCTGCTGCTTGGGAGAGGAGGAGGAAGGGACGGGCGGCTGCAAAGAAAAAGAAGGGACCGGGGCACCTCCTCCTTCGGCCGTTTCCCCAACCAGCCTCCAATCTGCCATGACTCTCGCCCCTTGCTTGTTGAAGCCACGTGGAGGAGGAGCCCCGCCTACTGAAGCCCGTCCACCGCTCATGCTCCTCCTCTGTGAGAGAGCTGAAGCCGGGGGAGGGGTGGCATGACGCAGCCTGGCTCCGTCCCCTCCCCCCAGCTTCAGCACTCCCACAGCCGCCAGCCTTGAGGGGCAGTGCCAAGCCAGCGATGGCAGAGCCAGTACAATGCTGGCTTGCCCCCTCAAGGCTGGCGAAGCTGTGGGAGTGCTGAAGCTGGGGGGAGGGGCATGGTGTGGCCTGGCTTCGCCCCCTCCTCCAGCTTAAGTGCCCTCACAGCTTCGCCAGCCTTGAGGGGGCAGTGCCAAGCCAGCGGTGGCAGAGCCAGCACAATGCTGGCTTGGCACTGCCCCCTCAAAGCTGGTGAAGCTGTGGGAGAACTGAAGCCAGGGGGAGGGGGCGGGGCATGGTGTGGCCTGTCTCCTCCCCTGACTTCAGCACTCCCAGCAGCTGCTCCCAGCAGCTCACCATCCCCCTGCCGTTCTTTACTGTGTTACAGTGTCATTTTGTGTCTGCATTACCCACTGTGGTGTAGCGGTAACTTTGTTGTTTGATACCACGGGATCTGATTGAAATACCCATCCAATGAGTTCCAAAGCTTACTGAATGAAAATAGAGCAATTGTTCTTCCTCAGTCTGCATGAGAATACATGTAGATAGTGTCACCAAAATGGAACTGGTTCACTTATAAGCATGAGATGATGTCAAGACTGGAATAATTATTACGTCTTTCCGGTGCCACATATCTAAATTTCATCATGTATCTTTAGATGGGTTGGGAAGAACAGAGAAAGTCTTGCACAACTACTTGTGTTATTCTTTCTTGGACCTCATCAGTTGTGCTGCCAGAATTGTCGAGTACTGCAGTGGATCCTGTTGATTTAGGTAGCGCCCGCCCAGGAGGATTGGGACCTGTTGCCCTGCACCCTGCGCTCTTGGCTTCCGCTCATCACATGGTTGGAAGCCTCAGTAAGCTTTCTGGCTTCAGGCTTTAAACATTGAGAGAGACCTGGCTGTTTCTCCCTTCACTCTCCCTTCTTTCAAACGTTCAGAACCTCTGAAAATGTCAGCCACAGATGCCGATGAAAAATTGGAGAGAATGCTGCCGGAACATCCTACCTTTCTCCTAATGTGGGATGCAAGGTACAAATTACAAAAGCAGAAGTCATAAGCAAAGGCTTTTTAATATGTTTCCATTTTTAAATATAGGAAGCAGAAATTGTTCTTCTCTTTAAGTTGTTGCACAGCAACTCACATCAGTTCTCATCTAACATGACCAGAGAATACTCCTTGTAATTAGTAAGCTCTCAAAGACAGGTCAAAATACTTTGTAGCAGGATGACTGATAAACTAGGACTCCAGAAGAAAAAGACCTAAATTCCTTTTTGGTCATGGAAACTCATGGACTAACCTTGGGAAAATCACTCTCAGAGTGCATGGGCAAACATTCCCAATGAACATCCTGCCAAGAAAACCTATGATAGGTTTCCCTTTTGGTGACCATCAGTTAGACATGATTTTGAAGACACACAATAACAACAACCACTAACAGATAATTATTGCATTAATTTCTTCCTTGTAGTCTTCCTGGCAGAGTTCAAGGTTATTTTTCTAGTACATCTATCACTCCACGCAGTCATGCTGGCCATATGACCTTGGTATTGTCAATGGACAATGGCTCTTTGGCTTAGGAATGGAGATGAGCACCACCCCCAGAGTCGGACACAACTAGACTTAATGTCAAAGGGAAACCTTTACCTTTACTTATCACAATTGATATGACCAAGAGGCAGACTGGAGTCTACTTCTGGATGCCCATTTTATATTTAATAGTGTATTAGAATAGTTTGCATTGTGCTTGTGAGGGATAGCTTGAAAGTCAACACTGGTTTCAGAATAGGCCAAGTAGATGTCATGATTTGTGAGATCATCTGAAAATGTCTCATTCATCACTGCTGCACAATAACCATTATGCTCCCTGCCCCATTTCACTTTTTTTATTTTAAAGCACATCTGATCAACAGGACTTAACTCCAAGAAAGACTAACACAATAAACACAGCCTGACTGCAACTGAACAAGTTTATTTTTCAGGTTGGGAAAACAATCCATAAATTAATTACCCTGCTGGCTACATAACTTGTTACCCATCAGTTCCTCAAATCTGAGGAACACTACATCAGATACATTTGGGTATTTGTGCCTGGAAATCACTAAACACTAACCCGCTGACTGAAGCATTGATCACCAGTTTTCGCATGCCTAACTTTCAGAATTAAAGAAAAAACCACACATTTGGAATTTTGAAGACTGAATAAGAGATGCTAAAAAAATTCGGCAAAATTGCATAACCAGCCAGGCAACTCCATTGAGGCCCTGAAAATGCTTAAGCTGCAAGAAGCTTATCCATTCTAAAGAGAGGAGGGGCAGAATGCTGCCCTCCCTAAAAGGCAAAAGCAAATTGTTGCAGCCTCTTTCAGCTGGAATGTTCTTCCTCATTAATAGCCTGGTGTGACTGGTGGGGATGAGAGACAGGGCCTTTTCAGTGGCAGTCCCTTGGCTGTGGAATTCCCACCCTACGGATATTGGATCAGCCCCCTCACCTTCCCATAATAAAGTGAAAACGTGGCTTTTTGATCTTGTGCAATAGATAAATATGCAATTATATACAATGAGTATTGGAATGGCCCAGATTATGACTTTGGATAATGTGGTTAACAGTGAAGGTATTGTTTTAAATATTTTAAATATTTTAATATATTTTATAATTCTATTTTAAATGTTTAATTGTACATTGTTCTTGAAGGCATCAAATAGTTGCCTAAATGTAAGCCACGTTGAGTCCTGGGTGGGGAGAGGCGGGGTAGAAATAAATAAATAAATTTGCCATCTTGACTATACTCTAATGTTGCTTGTCACAAATATGGCAGGTTTCATCTGTAAAATGCTGGAGGGTATGGCATTTATCACTGCATCTCAAGTTCTTTCCATTAGCCTTCGGCTTCGTGAACGGGTTTGAGAAATATGTGATCCTCCAGACCAAAACTTTCAGCATTCCTCCCTATTAGCTATGGCACTTGTATGGACTCATGATATTTATCCTTGCTGTAACAACAACAACAACAACAACAACACTTTGTTTATATTCTGCCCTTCTCACCCCGAAGGGGACTCAGAGCGGATCACAGTACACAGTGCCGCTTTGTATAGACAGTACACAGACAGACAGAACAGAAGAAGGTATCATGGAAGGTTGGGCTCGAGTCCAGGGGGTGCTGTTGCTCTATCCTCTATGATGAAGAGCCGTCAGGATTTCCTCCTTCCTATTGGTCAACCAGCATTTTCTGATCTTCTTTCTTTATGGCATCATAAAATACCTCCCCTGCTTTTAGAAGTACCTATTTTCTCTAATCATAGCTAAAGCTGTTTTCGAATTGCTTAGGTAAATAATAAACTAGGCTGACAGTTGGCAGCTCACGCCAACTCGGGGCTTCGAACTGCAACCTTTTGGTTGATAGATCTTATAATCGCTGATGATTTACTACTAGTTGTGCTAAATCTCTGGCCCTCCAGCTGTAGGTTGGATGAGCCCCCTGGAAGTCAGTTTTGTGGCCCTGAAACTGCCCACCAGTCTTTCAAGCTCCTCCATCAATTGTTTTAGCAACAATTGCTTTAGATATTATACTTGAATTATCCAGATCCATAGCCCTCCACACTTGTGTATTGTTAAGGATATAATTGTATCGAATCATTGTGTTAAACTATATATTTGTACTGAACTCTTGAGATAATTGTGTAGAACTATATATTGTGTTGAACTCTATATGTGTTGAACTTGAATGAACTATAGATAATTCACTATCTCTCCAGTTTTCCACTTGTGTTGTTGTTAGAGTACTAATACTGGGTAGTAGATTTTTCTGTGTTGCCTAGGTATAGCAACACTGTCAAAGGTATGGTCCATGGGGGTGGGAGTTCAAAGGGAGGTAAATCTGCCCTCATTTTGTGTAGTTGCCCACTCTGTATACTTCCTGCAGCTCTTACTTCTTTTGCTGTTTACCAGAGCTGACTTCAATACATTTAATCCATTGCAAGAAAATACATTATATGATTTTTTTCTAAGTATTATGGGAAATAGTTCACAATGGCTGATTGAAACAAGTGTTGAAAAGAAAGTTACAGCCAGTTTGTTTCAAATTTTCTGCATAAAATCTGTTGAACTACAGAAGAATTTTATCTTCTCTAGGGCAGCAATCAGGAAATGCACTCAAAAGCTTCTTGTTCTGACACTTTGCACCAGCTCTACCCAGAATTGCTTCATAAATTGTGGGAACATTCCCCCTCTGGATTTATGCAAAGATATGCAGATTCTACCATCTCCTCATCATCCTAGCCTATAAAACAGAATTCCTTAAGATGTGACGATGCTACGCAAGAGGAAACTGACATATGCCCTGAAGGCACAAGAGGGAATCAAAATACACCCCCGCTTTAGAATTGTTTTCACCAGCGGCAAAAGCTCTGCACATCAGAGGACTTTACCAAAAAAAAGTTCACACTTATGAGAAGTTATCAGTCCACAGCCTATAACATATCCAGGATTAATCGAAAGAGCATATTCACAGTGTGGATGTCCATGGTGCAGCCTTTGTTGCTAATCATCCATGGGCCAACCTTGGGAGCCATTTTTTCTGTGGGATGTCCTTCCGAGTCAGCACATTTTTGACTGGAGCATAAGGACCCTTTCACAACTATACAGGGCAATTCCACGCCAGACATCAAACCTATGTATCCTACCTGGAAAAGCTTACTCGTATGGTGTTCACTCATTTGTTTGTGGCAATAATATTCCCCTATATTGAGGTACACATCTTTGGGATGTTTCAAGTATTAGAACAAAAGATTTTCCAAGAAGCAAACAAACTTTTCTGAATGCTCATGAGCTAGATATTGATTCTGAGGATCCTAAAAGTACTTACCATCTCCTTTTCCCCTGACCCAAAGCCTAGTAATATTTCTTGGGATATGGTGCACCCAACACAAATATTTCTTCCTTGAGACTCAATTTAACTTATGAGTATGACAAGGTCTGCTATTAGACAGAGAGAGAGAGAGATCTGCCTCAAACAAGAGATTCAGGATTTTAAAAAATATTAGAAAATAGGCAATTATAGTTCTCTCTCTCTCTCTCTCTCTCTCTTTCTTTCTCTCTCTCTCTCTCTCTCTCTCTCAAAACAAGTCAACCTCATGAATATGTCAAGAACAAGGTTTCCCTCAAATTATGGATTTTGATAAGTGGATAAGTCAGGCATTCAAACAGACTAGAAGCAGCATCATGGTGGAGAAAGTAGAGGATGTCAGTGCTCTGTTTATGTTCTCCTGGGATGGACTAAGCTGCTGACGTGCATCACTCTACTCAGGTAAGGGCATGGTTCTTTTTTTCTTATAAGAGTTAAGTTACAATACTCTCACTGACTCATGGATAAGTCGACCAAGGTTTTTGAGATTGGTTTTTTATTCAAATTTCTAGACTTATTCATAAGTATATATTGTTATTTATTTATTGCCTGGGATATGGAAAGGTGCTCATGTAATTTTTGTATCTCATGCCAAATTAGCTTGGCTTGCTTTAGGCATTAGGTCTTTGGCAGCAAAATATCCTGATCCTTAATCCCAGAATCCTTGGCAGGTAACCACACTGTTTCTGTTATTTTTCCACATGTGGTGAACATTTCCATATTTTATGCAAGCCATGAAATCACATTTTACAATACTTGGACCCATGGTCATGGTCTTTAAGAGGACCCTAACAACTTCAGACCCTGCCCACAACAATGCAAAGTGACATAAAGCAGGAGCATGAAGCTTAAATGTTACATGGACATACCATATGTATTACTTGCGCAACTTGCTCCAGTTATATGCTGTGTATGTGATGAGTTATATACACTATGTTGTATATTCCATTTTTAATGGTTTTAGGTTAAATGTGTTGTTTATATATGCGATTTTATCTGTATTTTATCTGCTTTTATTTGTATTCTAGTGTTGTGAGTCACTCCGAGCCGCACGGGAGTGGCGACAGACAAGTTGAAACAAATTAATTAATTAAAAATAAATAAATGTTGTGTCAAATTCATGCATGTCCAGTGTCACATTTAGTTCTGTCTTTGTATGTATCTTCTCTCCATATATAAAGAACCTGTAAGAATAATTTTAAAAAAACACCGGGAAAAGGTTTTGAATTTTGTTTTAGTGCTAAAGAGAAAGATATAATAAAATTAACACAAATTTTGGAACACTTTTTTTTAAACAGAGACTAGAAAGAGGTGAATGCACTCTGGCAAAATGTAGAATTAGTAGTTCTTTTTGCTATAAGTTGCCTCAAAAATGGAAATATATACTGTATAAATATAGATAACTCAGAATAAACATAGGTGATTGAAACAGAAAGGAATAGCCTTACTCAAGGTAGAATGAGGCCTCAAACCCCTTTGGCCGTAAAGTTGTATTTTATTTTTTTACAGCTGCCAAATATTATGACAACAGTTTTGAAAATCATAATATTGGTGTACTCAGCTTGGAGGATGGAGTCTCACCGATTACTCTTGCTCCTTTTCCTCGCCACATAAAATTGCCGAAGTCACAAATTCAGAGCTTCAACCTAACCTAAGCAAATAATTTTGAATTGGTTTGCTTTGGGTTTGCTCTGCATTCTTTCCAGATCTGTAGTTCTTTGGGCATTGAGAACAACCAAACTGAGGATTTCTCCCTTTCTCACACACTGTATGTGTTTAGCATACGAAGTGCCAGGTCATTTAGCAGCAGAAGGCCAGACAAGTCATGACAGCAAAATTGGTGGGTGAACCTCAGAGCATTTTAATCAAGGCACTTAACTCAGTAATTCTTTCCCTCACCACCCTGAAAAGATTGTTTTGAAACTCAATATCAGTCTAATTTTCTAACTGGCTATTCATTTATAAATGGCATTAACATGATAAACCATTTCTGGTTACGGCACAGACAATGGATATACTTCAAGCTACTGAGTCTTCAGTAATAGGATTGGGTTCAAAAGACGGAACACAGTGAGCCTCTGTCAGACAAAGAGTGGTGGGTGCAATGGAGATAGCATGCTGAGTAAACAGAAGATCTAGAGGTTTTAGTAGACCAGAAGCTGAATATGAGCAAACAGTGTGATACGGGAGCTAAAAAAAACAAACAAACATGCAATTCTAGGTTGTAACATTATATCGAGGAAAATAATAGTACCACTTTATCCTACTTCAGTCAGACCTCACCTGGAATACTGTGAATACTGTGCCTCACCTGGAATACTATGCCCACTTCTGGAAATTACAGTTTAAGAAGAATATCGACACCTTGGATCATGCCCAAAGGAAAACAATCAGTATGGTCAAAATTTGGAAACTATGTCCTTTGAGGAGCAGTGTAGGGAGTTTGGTAAGTTTAGCCTAGAGAAGAGAAGGTTACGTGCTGACATGATAGCATAGTTTAAATATTTAAAAGGATATTGTACTAAAGATAGAGCAAGGCCTTTTTCTGCTGCTCCAAAAACTAAGAGACACAGAGCAATGGATTCACACTGCAGGAATAGGGATTCCACCTAAACATTAGGAAAAATATCCTGATGGTAAGAGAGACTCGATAATGGAACATACTGCCTTGGAGTGTGGTGAAGTCGCTTTCTCTAAGATTGATAATCAGAGGCTGGATAGCCGTTTTTTGGGAGAGCTTTAATTTTGTATTCCTGCCTGCCAGGGGGTCGCACTCTAGTGATATTTTCCAATGCTATTATTCTATGAACATGATTTTAGAGGGCACCTAGAGAAGCACAATTTTTCCTTCAGTTCCACTTTGTTTTCATGGTTCCTTACTGTGGAATTCTGGAATTTGTAGTTTTATGTGGCATTTGGGATTTATTTATTTTTTGCCAGAGTTCTACTGACTCACCAAACTATAAATCCCAGGATTTCAGAGGATTCGGCCATGGCACTTAAAGTGGTATCAAACATTGGTATTGTTTAATATTGTTTAATAGGACAAAGACCTTTGTCTATCTTATGCACAAACAAATGTATCCCCAAACTACTCCATTTTAACCCTTTAGTGACTATAAGACTAATATAGAAAGTGGTAAATTATTCAAGACTCTGCAGAAGAATAGTAATGAAACCTAACTATGCAAACTATACTGTTCACCCAACCTTTAAAATAAAATATGTACTTTCTGTGGCATAAAAATGAGGAGACTGTGAGGAAAGCACATGACTTATGTTAAATATATGCTTCACTGAATAATGAATAAAATATGCAAGTCCACAGTGGAATCATGCCAGTTTAATCTGTTATATTTGGGTCTCTTAATTCTAAATACAACCTTCTCTATGATTTTGAAGTATGACTTTTGGAAGCAATGCTCATGAACCCAAAGTTCCTTCTACAATACTTCAGAGACAAGGTTGGTAGTTGCCCCTTCTTTTGTTGCCATGCTTACAAGTTTGTTCAGCATTAAGAGGATGAAATAGTATTTTCAATTTATTGGCAATAGATATTGAGGAAAGGTTGTTTTTAGAAGTATTAATCCGGTCATAAGACTTACTTCTAGCATGTGGTAATGTTCTTGCCAATATAATAGATTTATTGTAACTGATTATGAAAAGCTTTAAGCCCCTTATGGTGGTCATGCAGTTACATGCAGGCTTTAAACAAAGAAGAAAATCCTTGATCCAAAATGCAAAAATTTAAGAGGAATACAGCAAGCTGAAATTTGAGAAAAATGGAAAACAGATACAGAAACGTAGGCATGGAATGAAAATGAATATGCAGCTGTATCAGAGAACGAGGTGATTTTCTGGAAGTTGCCAATTACCAAAGTTAATACAGGCAGCCCCCAAGTTATGAAGAAGATAGGTTTTGTAAGTTTGTTCTTAAGTTGAATTTGTTTACATTACAGGTACATTTTAAAGTGTATCGCCAACCTATTATTATTATTTATGTTATTTTTACCCTGCCCTTTTCAATCCCCTAGGGGGGATAGTTTTGGATAGCACAGGGAAGGGTTAACGTCCCTATGGCGTTAATTTTGCTGTCTGTGCCCCTGTTCATGAGATTTCACCTCACTTTCTGTCCCTGTGACAACTGAATTTTGGGGGGGAAAGGCTTGTTGTGGAAACACCGATTACTGATAAAGCTTCAGTTGAGACATCTTTCCCCCATGATAACACTTTCGGGAGTGAATTTCCCTACCTAGGAACAGATTCTCTCTATTCCTGTTGTCCTACGCCTATTCTTAACTATGGATTGTTTGTAAGTTGGATGTTTGTAACTCGGGGACTGTTTGTATAATAAATGATTAGGTCCAAATATCCCACCCTGTCCCCTAAAAATGTATAAGATCCTTAATGCAATGTCATGGAAGTTCAGGCCCCTTCTATACTGACATATAATCCAGATGATCAAAGCAGATAATCCACATTATCTGCTTTGAACTGGATTATCTGAGTCTACACTGCCATATGGCAGTGTAGAAGGGTTACATGTAGAGGGATTACAAGGCCCTCTGTTGAAGATAGTGAACAGCTCCCTTGAGCAAGGAGTTTTTCCGGAGGGTTTAAAAGAGGCCGTGGTAAGTCCGCTGTTGAAGAAACCGGACCTAGATCATTCGGTTCCCTCTAGTTACCGCCCGGTTTCGAATTTGCAGTTTCTGGGTAAGGTGATTGAGAGGGTAGCAGCCAGAAAGCTGCAGCAGTTCTTAAATGACACAGCCAGATTTGATCCCTTCCAGTCCAGCTTCCATGTTGGGCATGGGACGGAAACTGTGCTGGTCTCCATTACAGACTAGTTCCGTTGCCAGTTGGAACAAGGTGGATCAGCGCTGCTCGTGTTGTTGGACCTCACGGCAGCTTTTGATACAGTAGACCAGGGCTGTCCAACTGGCGGCCCCCGGGCTGTATACGGCCCCCCAACCCCTTCCCCACGGCCCCCTACCCTCCTGCAAGATATCTGCCTTTTAAGATTTAAAAATTTTTTTAAAAAATATTTTTTGGAATATTTTTTGGAATATTTTTCGGAATATTTTTTATTTATTTTTTTCGCGACGGGGGGGTGAGGGGTGGGGCAGGGAGGAGGAGCAGACTCTCCTCCTCCTACTACTTCCCTCCCTCCCCCCTCTCCCTCCCTCCTTCTTTCTCTCTTTCCCCCTTTCATTCCTTCCCCCTTCCACCACCTGAAGGAAAGAGGGAAGGAGAGAGAGAGTGCACGAGTGAGAGGGGGCGTGGCCAGAGCGAAAAGGGGCAGGGCCGAGTTCGGAGCACGGGGGGGTTGCTCATCCATTCCCTTTCCGGCTTCCTCCTCTCCTGAGGCTTCCTGCCAAGTTTGGTCCTGATCCATCATTATTTGAGTCCACAGTGCTCTCTGGATGGAGGAGAACTACAACTCCCAAACTCAAGGTTCAGTACTTTCTGTTGCTCTCATGAGAGTTTAGGTTTGATTCAACATGGCTGAGGAATGCTTTGATTGTGTTTTCCCCTTATGGCAGAAGGAGATTGGACTGGATGGCCCTTGGAGGTCTCCTATTCTAGGAACCCATTGTAATTATTATTATTATTATTATTATTATTATTATTATTATCATCAGAGGCTGAATGGCCATCTGTGAGGAATGCTTTGATTGTGTTTTCCCCTTATGGCAGAAGGAGATTGGACTGGATGGCCCTGGATGGCTCTTGGAGGTCTCCTACTCCAGGAACCTGTTGTTGTTGTTATTATTATTATTATTATTATTATTATTAGCAGAGGCAAAATGAATATTATGCCTTATCATTCAGGGTTATAGGCCTGTGTGGAAGGGCCCTGGCTTCTTATTTGCCTTCCTTTCCACACATCTGAATAAAATCCCATGTTATTTGCTTTAAACCAGATTATATGAGTGTGGACTCCGATAATCCAGTTCAAAGCAGGTATTCTGGGTTATATGGCTGTGTGGAAGGGCTCTGAATCCACACTGCAATATAATCCAGTTCAAAGCAGGTTTTGTGGGGTTTCCTGCCTGGATATTCTGTGTTATATGGCTGTGTGAAGGGCCCTGAGTCCACATTGCAATATAATCCAGTTCAAAGCAGGTTTTGTGGGGTTTCCTGCCTGGATATTCTGCGTTCTATGGCTGTGTGAAGGGCCCTGAGTCCACACTACAATATAATCCAGTTCAAAGCAGGTTTTGTGGGGTTTCCTTCCTGGATATTCTGAGTTATATGGCTGTGTGAAGGGCCCTGAGTCCACACTGCAATATAATCCAGTTCAAAGCAGGGACTGGGACTTGAGACTGGGATTTTGGTGTTCATCTCTATCTCCAAGTCAAAGCCCCGGTGTCCTCCACAGACACCTCCAAGGCGGGGAGAGGGTGGAGCCGGGGAGGGGGCGGAGCCTGGGTGGAGCCAGGGAGGGGGCGGAGCTGGGGTGGAGCCGGGGAGGGGGTGGAGCCGGGGGCGGAGGCAGACCCTTCGGCCCCCCAGGTCATCAGTAACTGGAATTCCGGCCACAGGTCCGGTAGAAGTTGGACAGCCCTGCAGTAGACCACGCATTATTGATCCACCGTTTAGCCATAACAGGAGTTAGAGGGACTGCCCTTAAATGAGTGTCCTCCTTCCTCCAAGACCAAGGACAATGGGTGGAGAGGGGAGGTGTAGTCTCCGAGAGGCTCCCTCTAAGCTGTGGGGTCCCTCAGGGGGCTATTATCTCCCCTCTGTTATTTAACATCTATATGCGTCCACTTGCCTGACTTACTCATTAATTAAATACCTGTAAAGATCTGAACCTTAAGCGAAGGTCCAAGTCTTTAGAGGTGAGAACTCTGTGGCGACTGACTCCAGGGACTGTTTCCACAGTCAGTCCCCACAGCCATCCTGCTTCTTCAGGCTCTCAAAAGCCTGGAGAAGCAAGATGGCATCCCCTCCCCTCCCAGCCCCCCATTTCACCTCTCAAACTTACTGGATCTCATCCGGGCTAAACCCACTTCTATCCACTTCTTTCCTATGGCTCTGCATCAAACCCCATAGTATACAGGAGACTGCTGACAGCTGGGCAATGAAACATGTCGGGAAACCTGTTTCAGTTGGAACCATGAGAGTAAAGTGTGAGAAGAGGCAGGAGTTCTGAACATGGTTGCTGGCCCGTATTCAGAGTTGTCTCCTTTCAGGACATTTCAGTCACTTTTCAACCCCAGAGCATGTGATGAGCTCCATGTTGCTTGATGCTAGAAAAGAGGCTTTATTTCCTACAAGGGGAAAAATTGTCAATGTGATTAGGTCAATTGCCAGAGTTCCCTCCGTTCAGGACACTTCTGCCTCTTTTCAACCACGGTGGGCTATGCATGGCAGCCAGAAGTAGTTTAACTCGTGTGATGAGCTCAGCGCCTCTCCATGCCTGAAAAGAGGCTGAAGTGTATTGCAACTGGGAAATTTCTCAATGTGATAAGGTGGTATGTCTTGACTTCAGTTTTTGCTCTGACTTAGACTACCAATATTAGAGGAAAATGAAGATGAACTGAGTTATACTTCTTCATATATGACTTTTGCTATTATTTTGACAGCCAACAAGCCTAAAAACAAGAGCTGACATAAAAGTAAAATTCCCAACTGAGCACCGAGAAGCAAAACCAAGCAGTGAACCATGTAAATCCACTTGCAGCAAAATGCCTTCAAATATAACATTCCTATCAATGGAAACCCTTACAGGGAAATATCATACCTCTGGGAACTAAACTTTGGTGTAAATATACTTACTACCCTCCATATACCAGAAGGATTGCTCTCATTAGTTTGGAAAATATCTCGAAACATTTCAGAACCTCTCAATCTGTAGTTTGGGCTGATACAACCAGGTTGAAAGCTGTTTTTCTTCTTTCATGGATATATTTCGGCTCTGGTGCCTTCGAATGATGCATGACATAAACATATAGCAAGTGAAGGCTTTTTCTAGTTACTAAAATGCATGAAGGGAAATTCACCCAAAATATTTGCCATAGCATTACAACTAAGAGAGATCTTGCTACAGAGGCGGAAGAAATCTCATATCTCAAACATAATTCAATAAACATATTACTGAGAAGTTTCATAAAGCCATGGCTTTGTTGAAGAGAGGTGGCACCATAGTAGGTGCTCAGGGGGCCCTACTAGATGCACTCATTTTTTTCAGAAAAAGTCTCACCTTATGAGAGGAGCTTTGTACCATATTCTTTTGTTCTACTCACAAAGAGCTAGACAAAAAGTGCAGAGAAGCACTTGTTAAGGGCTGGAACTGGCTGGCCTCCTTAAGACTGTGCTTGAATACAGAAAATTGGCCTGATCTATTGTTATAGGATAAGCTCAGCTAATGGCAAACAAAAACCAGAGGAAGACAAAATAGGCTTTTAGTTCAGTTTTGTTCAGAGTGGTAGTCCATGGACTGGTGGTGGTCTGCAAGCCGTCAGATACCAGTTTTCAGATATTCTTCAGTAGAGAAGCAGTTGTAGTCTAGCAGCATAATCATGGGTCTCGGCCCTGGTAGATTTGGGGGGGGGGGGATCCCACTAGTCACCTACATCAGATAGCTTTACATATATTGACACTGGTTGCGCTTTCAACTCTATTTTACAAGAAGAAATAGAATCAGGCCATTAAATAAAAAATGCTGCCCAAGCTATCCCATGAAATCTCCATGGCAGGATAACAGTGTCAACGAAAGTTGGGATGCACGCACAACCTAAGTGACAAAATTGAAAGATAGATCACTATTTAACAAGGTGTTGTTGTTTTCTAGTCATTTCCAATTTAAGTGACTCTAGTGTGAACCTATCACAAAGTTTTTTGGGACTGAGAGGATGCAACTCTCACCCAATGGCTCAATGTGCCTAACACAGGAATCAAACTCTGATCTCCAGATTTGTAGTCCAATGCTCAAACTACTATACCAGATGTCTGTGGCAAGACCTGCCAAAGACCAGATAACCCTTCTTATGCCATTGGGAATTTGGCTATGATGTTGAGAAAGACTTAAAAACTCACCTGCCTAGAGATGCGAGATTTCATCCATTATAGAATCTCTCCACAGATTCTAAAAGATTCCTTCTTCAGTACTAGGCAGTGGGCTGATTGTATTAGTCATGACAGGGTTGGGACAGGAGGGGTGAACACTGGCACAAGTTATTTTGTGACCATTGCTCTTGATGTTGTGCCTTCAAAACTTATGGTGACTCTAATGTTTTTCTTGCCAAGATAGATTTAGAGAGCACATGACTTGCCCAAGGTTTCCATGGCTGATTGGAGATTTGCACCCTGGTCTCCAGTCATTGTCCAATGTTCAAACCACTGCAGTCACATGGGCTCTCTCATGACTACGCACAGGATTATTCTAGGTTAGCTTTAAGTGCCTAAGCAATATGTTTTCACACACTTTTACAACAGCCATCATGGAAAAATCTAATATTAGAAACAGCTCACTAGGAATTACTCTCTGAAGGAATTACATTCACAGTGTGAACAGTCACTTGATCATTTCAGAAACTGATAATGAACACGGCTAACTGAAAGAATCCATTAGGAAGGAAAATATCAAACTTGTCTGAACTTGATGAATTCAGCAGGATTATTATTTCTTGCATCAATTGCTCTGCCACCAGGAATATTCTAAATTCTACCTCCATGAACATTGTTTCAGTGTAAGAGAGAGACTGTGAGAATGAGAGACGGAGATAGAGAGAGGTGGGCCCACATTCAGGTGGTCCACAAAGTTCAAACACAATTCAGAATGCCTGAAGAGACAAAGAGAACAAGTGCAATAGCAAGCACATACACATATACAACTAAGCAGGGCCGTAGCCAGGATTTTGATTCGGGGGGGGGGGGGTGTGCTGAGTTTGGTTCCAGGGGGGGGGAGGCTGAGACTGGGTGGAAGAGGGTCTACCCTAGCAAACCTTTTGTATTGTTATCCCAATAACCCCATGAATGTGGGATATAATGAGCATGGTGATCAGATCATGATATGAATAAACATAACAGTTTAAATAATGTACCAGTAAGGCCTTTTTGCGGACCACCCTGAGAATTTCGGGGGCTGAAGCCCCTTAGCCCCCTGGCTACATGCCTGCAACTAAGTTTGGTTCTACATTAGAATTCTTTAACATTACTGAGGCACTGGCTTCTCAGAATTCATTGCAATAAGGTGAGTACATAGCCTGCTTCTCAACAAGATACTTCTAGAGAATTTATTCACAGATGGGCAAGTAAATAATAATGATGTTTTGAGGTAAATATGTTTCCAAATGTTTTTGTGCAAAATAAAAACCAAAAAGAATGGATAGGAATCAACCAGGTTACAGTATCCATTAAGATACTGCCTGGAGACCTGAGCGGCCCACTGTACTTGTCCTCTCTCCCCTCACCCCCCTCCCCACTCCCCCTGTTTTATGTTGTTATTTTGTATTGTGTTTCTAATGCTGTAAGTCGCCCCGAGCCTTGGGATGGGGCGACCAACAAATCTAAATAAATAAATAAATAAATAAATAAGATTTGTTTCCAGGATTCTCTGAGAGTATCAAAACCCATTGGTGCTCAAATATAGCATACTGTGGAGTAGTAAAATGATGTTCATTATATAAAATGGGAAAATTAAGGTTTTCTTTTTGGATTTTTCTCTCCCCAATATATTCAGGTCCTGGATGGCTGAACTGTGGATCCATGTAAACTCTAATACTTTGTAATTAATAACATTAATAAATACATTTTCCTCTTACAAGGTATTAGTTGCTTCCCTGCTGACAGAGTGAGGAATTTTCCACCCCCTGGACCCACTCAAACAATAATGGGATGGGATGGACTAATTCAAATATCTTATCCACTAGGCATGAGAAAAATGAAACGGAAATTAAAAGAAATCGTAAGTGATTCGTATGTAATGGGCCTTTCAAGTTTATACGGATCGCAAGGCCAATCCCGGAAGTGGACTTTCTTTTACGCACCCCCTGGCCCAAAATTTCGTTAGATTATTAAATATTTCGGATGTCCCCAACAGGAAAATTTCCCCCTCCAAAATAGCTTACCACACATAAAACACAGTGAAATCGGGGCCGTTCAATGAAAGCAGCCAAATTAGAGTGGACGGCCTCTTCCAGGAAGTGAAAGGAGCCGGAAACGATAGAGAGCCCGAAATCGGGACTCCTAGAGGGGCTGGAGGACTGATGAAAAAGCGATTTAAACACCCAGGGAGGGGTTTAGATAGAAGGACAGAGTAGGAGGACATAAGAACTGCTGAGAGAAGGGCAGCAGGAGTGAAAAGAGCACGGAGAGGAGAAGGAAGAGTTCAGAATCAAGAAAAGCCATAGAGTTCCAACGGAGGTCCTAGACTGCTATGGTAAAACTGAATGGGGAAAAAAAGATGGAGTGAGGAGAACTCTACAGATTAGCAAGGCCTGCACCAGAGGTAGGCCTAGGCATTTATTTAATAATATTAATAATAATAATATATTAATGCTTTATATCTCCCTGCAAGGAAACCAAGGGAAATGTTGCCCCTTGATTTGCCTGTGCTTAAAACAGTATCAGTCCTGTTTTCCTGCTTTGCCTACTTTAGAACTACTAACGAATTTCGTAAGTAATTAAGTTACATTTCAGAAATTTTGGAATTTTTTTGTAAGTCTTTCTTTTACTAAACAAAAAAAATCCCCCCCATTTGATCTACGAATCGCCATTTTGGGATTCTAAAACATGCCTATTATCCACACCTTTGGGCATCAGTAACTAAAACTCATATCAGAAAAGTTGAGTACTGGACACTCCCCCAGACTCTGTGTTAACTATGGCATAAAGCTCTGACTAAGTATGATCTACTTTCTCCTTGAACTACCTGGCAAACTTGTCACAGCAGGCAACTGAGGACTTCACTGCTGGCTTCTCTAACTCTGATCCCAACAGGTTCCTCACCATTCAGAACTCTGTTGGGTGGAACACTGAGGATACAATAGTGGAGGAATGGTATGAGATTTCTTTTTGCCATCCTTATCACTGCATAATAGGCTCAACAAAGAATTTATGTTAACCTGTGGTCATACTTAGGCTGTGAGCTATGCCACCTGCATCAACTACTAAAATATTTCTAACTATTCCCAGTTTAAAAACAGGTTTTCCAACAAATGAGAAAGCTTGTTGGGAAGAATACCAGATCAAAATAACTTTTGAGCCATTTCATCTAGTACTGTGATGTCCCAATATGTTGCAGACAAATTCTTGTAAAAAATATTTGGCGGAAATAATTTTCTTGTATAGAAAAGACACTTTTGGTCTCTCCAGATTAATTCCTCCCCAACAAGGAGAAGGCTGCTGACATTATTCGTCAGGCAAGAACAAAGTAATTGAAAGCTACATCTCTTTTCATTGCTATAGAGAGGGTCAAGCTAAAACATCCTCCTAAGTCAGTGTTTTTCAACCTTTTTTGAGCCATGGCATTTTTTTTACATTTACAAAATCCTGGGGCACACCACCAACCAAAATGACACAAAATTACACTCTAACACAGTAATACATATAGTTAATATGTTTTTAAATGTATTTATACACTCAGTGTGAAACCTGGGCCTGTTTCGATGAACACAACATATATATATTACTTCCTCTCACATACTTATACATGGCTATCATGTCTCCTCTCAGCCTTCTCTTCTTCAGGCTAAACATGCCCAGCTCTTCAAGCTGCTCCTCATAGAGCTTGTTCTCCAGACCTTTGTGAAATTTCACCCTGAGGGAAACTTGCTTCCAGTTAACAATGGATGTCATGAAGCTGTTATAAACAGTTCCTTGTGGGGCGGGGGGAGGCAACTCTCGAAAAATCCAGTAAAATAGTAAAAAAAAATAAACCCCACATTTCCAAGCAGAGAGGTTCAATTTGTTTCTTGGAAACCTGTGAGGGGGCTGCTAGGAGGGGGGAGAGTGCCAATTTCCCACGGCACACCTGATGATCGAAGGCACCAAAGCACACTAGTGTGCCGAGAGAGAGAGAGAGAGAGACTAGGCACACTGGTTGGGAAACACTGTCCTAAGTTATGTTTGAAAGAACTGGGCAGTAATATCAGCAAGGATAATATGGGTCAGTAGTTTTTTCACTGCAAGCTTATAAACTTTGTTGACCCTATTATACAATGATAAGATTTATGAATGCCCTAACCCATTCAAATAATTCCCTGCACTGAATTTATTGTAATGGTATATGACATCAAATTACCGGTTAATTTCATGTCCAAGCATTTTGCAGAGTTTTCTTAAGCAAGGAATATTCAGAGGTTGGTTGCCATTGCCTGTTGAAATATGTAGGAAGCTGGGAATGATGGAAATAAAATTCACAACTTCACCTTAAAAGGAAAAACACAGCGGCAAGCGGAAGAACTTAGGACACTTGAAGTTTCTTGTTGCAAAGGTTGACTTCAGTTCTTTAATGTTGTAAAATTCATAAAGTATAGTCCAGTCAGAAAATATATCCACTACAAGATAAATTCTCTTGCATGGCAGTGCAAAAACACATAGATACAGGAGGTTTTGTTTGCTCACGCTCCGAGACTCACAGATCCTTCTGCTACAGTAGTTTGCATCCATGAAGTGGTTCTCCAGAGAAAAACAAAACTACCACAAAACAGTAACAGGATAAACAGAGTCTTCAGTTTTCTTTGTCATTAGCCTTGGCAAAGATATCAGCGTGTCTTTTCAAACAAACTCTTTCTCCTCCTCCTTATCAGCCAAACGCTCGGCCAGACTTTCTTCTTCTTCAATCCCCCCACCCACACATTTAGCACAGCAGAGAGATTTTATAGCAACCAGGAAACCACTCCCCAAACACAGCTCAGCACACAGCTCAGCACACAGCTGATTAATTGATTACTCCACAGTGGAAATCTACTCAGATACTACAACAGATATAAACTGTTCACTTAACTATTTATTTCCAAAAACCCTCCTAAAGAGTTAAATTAAACATAACGAATTGACAAATCTAACGAAAGCAGCACCACTTAGTGGTTTGGTGAAGACATCTGCAACATTTTCTTCACTGGGAACATAATACAAACAAATCCTTTTATTCCGAACCAATTCTTGCATATTTGCATATCTTGCACCCAGATATCTAGTTCGGCTCTTAAGTCCCTCTGACTTTGCTTGTAGCACAGCAGTTCTCGTTCGTGCCTGGAGGGCAGGGAATAGGTCCTGGGGTTCCATTAGCTTTAGGGCCTGCAGCAGCAGAGGTGGATTCAGAGGATGAGCTAGATGACTGGGGTGAAGCACAGGGCCCTTTCGGATGGGCCTCGCTCGCCTGCAGAGAGCTTGGCATGGGATGAAATGATGTTTGGGCCCAGCATAGATTCCGATCACCAGGTGGAGATGGGAAGCAGCAAAGGGAGTTATGAACACCCGGGGGGGGGAGGAATTCCCAAGAGTTTGAAAGTGTAAACATGGACGGGCTTCTAATGGGAAAGTGCCAGGGAGGAAAGTTCTCAGGAAGATAGCGACACAGCTGCTGAGAGGCAAGGTCGCTCCTTTGATAGGAGACGGGACATTGAATCTACCAGGAGGGCTTGGTGTAGGGTCCTAGACCGACCGAGGTCCGTGAGCAGAGATTGAGACGGAGAAGCCTAGAGCGTCGCGGACCTCGGCCGAAGGATTAA